>QAOA01001695.1:232211-280117 GCA_003255065.1 Cercis canadensis
ACTAGGATATTTTTCTTGTGCATTACTGTATCTTGGATGAGACTGTTTCCTGGTAAGTCACCATATCTGCCCTGGGACCCTGTTTCGGTTCATCCCTGTTTTTGACTCGGATATTTTTCTTATGTTTCACTGTATCTGGGACGGGACTGTTTCCTGTTGAGTCACTATATCTTCCTCGGCACATTGTTTCATTTTATCCCAGTCTCTAACTCTGATATTTTCTTGTGAATCACTGTATCTGGGAGGAGACTATTTCCTGGTGAGTCACTATATGTGGACCGGGACCCTGTTTCGGTTCATCCTTGTTTCTGACTTGAATATTTTTCTTGTGCATCACTGTATCTGGGATGGAACTGTTTCCTAGTGAGTCAATATATCAACCCTGGGACCCTGTTTTGGTTTATCTCTATTTCTCACTCGGATATTTTTCTTATGGTTCACTAAATCTATGACGAGACTGTTTCCAGGTGAGTTATTATATTTGTCCCGAGACACTGTTTCGATTCATCCATATTTCTAAGTCGGATATTTTTCTTGTGGATCATTATATCAGGGACGGGACTGATTCCTGGTGAGTCAAAATATCTGGCCCGGAACCCTGTTTCGGTTCATTCCTGTTTCCGTTCATCCCTGTTTCTGAGTCAAAAATTTTTCTTATGGTTCACTAAATCTGGGACGAGACTGTTTCCAGGTGAGTCATTATATCTGTCCCGAGACACTGTTTCGATTCATCCCTTTTTCTGAGTTTGATATTTTTTTTTTGTGGATCATTATATCTGGGACGGGACTGTTTCATGGTGAGTCACAATATATGCCCCGGGACCCTGTTTTGGTTCATCCATGTTTCTAACTCGGATATTTTTCTTATGTTTCAATGTATCTGGGACGGGACTGTTTCCTGTTGAGTCACTATATCTTCCCCAACACCTTGTTTCGTTTCATCCTTGTCTCTAACTCTGATAGTTTTCTTGTGGATCACTGTATCTGGGAGGAGACTATTTCCTGGTGAGTCACTATATGTGGACCGGGACCCTGTTTCGGTTCATCCTTGTTTCTGACTCGGATATTTTTTTGTGCATCACTGTATCTTGGATGGCACGGTTTCCTAATAAGTCACTATATCTACCACGGGACCCTGTTTCGGTTCAACCCTTTTTCTGACTCGGATAATTTTCTTATGGTTCACTAAATCTGGGACGGGACTGTTTCCTAGTAAGTCACTATATTTGCCCCGGGTCCCTGTGTCGGTTCATCCCTATTTCTGACTCGGATATATTTCTTGTGGATCACTGTATCTGGGACGGGACTGTTTCATGGTGAGTCATTATATCTGTTCCAGGACCTTGTTTCGGTTCATCCATGTTTCTGACTCAGATATTTTTCTTATGGTTCACTAAATCTAGGACGAGACTGTTTCCAGATGGGTCACTATATCTGCCCTAGGACACTATTTTAGTTCATCCCTATTTCTGAGTCGGATATTTTTCTTGTGCATCAATGTATCTGGGACGGGAATGTTTCATGGTGAGTCACTATATCTGCCCTGGGACCTTATTTTAGTTCATCCCTTTTTCTGACTCGAATATTTTTCTTGTGTATCATTGTATCTTGGACAATATAGTTTCTTGGTAAGTCAATATATTTGGTCTGGGAATCTGTTTCTTTTCATCCTTGTTTCTGACTCAGATTTTTTTCTTGCACATCACTGTATCTTGGACAGGACAGTTTCTTGGTAAGTCACTATATCTAACCCGGGACCCTGTTTCGGATTATCCCTGTTTTTGACACGGAGATTTTTCTAATGGATCACTGTATTTGGGAAGGGACTGTTTCCTGGTAAGTCACTATTTGTTGACTGGGACCCTGTTTCGGTTCATCCTTGTTTCTGACTCAGATATATTTCTTGTGCATCACTGTATCTTGGATGGGACTATTTCCTAGTAAGTCACTATATCTTCCCCGGGACGCTGTTTTGGTTCATCCCTGTTTCTGACTCGGATATTTTTCTTATGGATATCTATATCTGGGATGGAACTGTTTCCTAGTTAGTCACTATATCTACCCCAGGACCCTGTTTCGTTTCATCCCTGTTTCTGACTCAGATATTTTTCTTATGCTTCACTAAATCTGGGACGAGACTGTTTCCAGCTGAGTAATTATATCTGTCCTAAGAAACTGTTTCGATTCATCCCTGTTTCTGAGTCGGATATTTTTCTTTTGAATCACTATATCTAGGACGGGACTGTTTCCTGGTGAGTCACAATATCAGGCCCGAAAACCTGTTTCGGTTCATCATTGTTTCTGACTCGAATTTTTTTTTGTGTGCATCACTGTATCTTGAATGGGACTGTTTCCTGGTAAGTCACCATATTTGCCCCGGGAGCCTGTTTCGGTTCATCCATATTTCTGACTCGGATATTTTTCTTGTGGATCACTGTATCTGGGATGGAACTGTTTCCTAGTAAGTCACTATATCTACCCCGGGACCCTGTTTCGTTTCATCCCTATTTCTGACTCGGATATTTTTCTTATGGTTCACTAAATCTGGGAAGAGACTGTTTCCAGGTGAGTCATTATATCTGTCCCGAGAAACTGTTTCGATTCCTCCCTGTTTCTGCGTCGGATATTTTTCATGTGAATCACTATATCTAGGACGGGACTGTTTCCTGGTGAGTCACAATATCTGGCCTGGAACCTTGTTTCGGTTGATTTTTATTTCTGACTAGGATATTTTTCTTGTGCATTACTGTATCTTGGATGAGACTGTTTCCTGGTAAGTCACCATATCTGCCCCGGGACCCTGTTTCGGTTCATCCCTGTTTCTGACTCGGATATTTTTCTTATGTTTCACTATATCTGGGACGGACTGTTTCCTGTTGAGTCACTATATCTTCCTCAGCACCTTGTTTCATTTCATCCCAGTCTCTAACTCTGATATTTTTCTTGTGGATCACTGTATCTGGGAGGAGACTATTTCCTGGTAAGTCACTATATCTGCCCCGGGACCCTGTTTTGGTTCATCCCTGTTTCTGACTCGGATATTTTTCTTGTAGATCGCTGTATCTGGGATGGAACTGTTTCCTAGTGAGTCACAATATCTACCCCGGGACCCTGTTTCGTTTCATCCCTGTTTCTGACTTGGATATTTTTCTTATGGTTCACTAAATCTGGGACGAGACTGTTTCCAGGTGAGTCATTATATCTGTCTTGAGAAACTGTTTGGATTCATCCCTGTTTCTGAGTCGGATATTTTTCTTTTGAATCACTATATCTGGGACGGGACTGTTTCCTGGTGAGTCACAATATTTGTCTTGGAACCTTGTTTCGGTTCATTTTTGTTTCTGACTCGGATATTTTTCTTGTGCTTTACTATATCTTGGATGAGACTGTTTCCTGGTAAGTCACCATATCTTCCCCGGGACCCTGTTTCGGTTCGTCCCTGTTTCTGACTCGGATATTTTTCTTATGTTTCACTGTATCTGGGACGGGACTATTTCCTGTTGAGTCACTATATCTTCCTCGGCACCTTGTTTCATTTCATCCCTGTCTCTAACTCTGATATTTTTCTTGTGGATCACTGTATCTGGGAGGAGACTATTTCCTAGTGAGTCACTATATGTGGACCGGGACCCTGTTTCGGTTCATCCTTGTTTCTGACTCGAATATTTTTCTTGTGCATCACTGTATCTGGGATTGAACTGTTTCCTAGTGAGTCACTATATCAACCCTGGGAACCTGTTTCGGTTTATCCCTGTTTCTCACTCGGATATTTTTCTTATGGTTCACTAAATATGGGACGAGACTGTTTCCAGGTGAGTTATTATATCTGTCCCGAGACACTGTTTCGTTTCATCCATTTTTCTAAGTCGGATATTTTTCTTGTGGATCACTATTCTGGGACGGGACTGTTTCTTGGTGAGTCACAATATCTGCCCCGGGACCCTGTTTCGGTTCATCCATCTTTCTAACTCGGATATTTTTCTTGTGGTTCACTGTATCTGAGACGGGACTGTTTCCTGTTGAGTCACTATATCTGCCCTGGCACTTTGTTTCATTTCATCCCTGTCTCTAACTCTGATATTTTTCTTCTGGATCACTGTATCTTGGAGGGGACTATTTCCTGGTGAGTCACTATATGTGGACCAGCACTCAGTTTCGGTTCAATCGTGTTTATGACCCGGATATTTTTCTTGTGCATCACTGTATCTTGGACAGGACAGTTTCCTACTAAGTCACTATATCTGACCCGAGACCCTGTTTCGGTTTATCCCTGTTTCTTGCATGAATATTTCTCTTGTGGATCACTGTATCTGGGACAGGACTTTTTCCTAGTGAGTCACTATATCTATCCTAGGATCCTGTTTCGGTTCACCCCTGTTTCTGACTAGGATATTTTTCTTATGGTTCACTAAATCTAGGACGAGATTATTTCCTAGTAAGTTAATATATCTGCCCCGGGACCCTGTTTCGATTCATCCCCTTATCTGACTCGGATATTTTTCTTGTAGATCACTGTATCTGGGACGGGACTATTTCATGTTGAGTCATTATTTCCGCCCCGGGACCTTGTTTCGGTTCATCCGTGTTTCTGACTCGGATATTTTTCTTATGGTTCAATAAATCTGGAACGAGACTATTTACAGATGAGTCACTATATCTGCCCTAGGACACTATTTCAGTGCATCCCTATTTCTGAGTTGGATATTTTTCTTATGGATCAATGTATCTGGGACGGGACTGTTTAATGGTGAGTCACTATATCTGCCCTAGGACCTTGTTTCGGTTCTTCCCTTTTTCTGACTCGGATATTTTTCTTGTGCATCACTGTATCTTGGACAGGACAGTTCCTTGGTAAGTGAATATGTTTAGTCCGGGACCCTGTTTCCGTTCATCCTTGTTTCTGACTCGGATTTTTTTCTTGTGCATCACTGTAACTTGGACTGGATGTTTCCTGGTGAGTCACTATATGTGGACCGGGACCCTGTTTCGGGTCATTCCTATTTCTGACTCGGATATTTTTCTTGTGGATCACTGTATCTGGGACGGAACTGCTTCATGGTGAGTCACTATATCTTCCCCGGGACCTTGTTTCGGTTCATCCGTGTTTCTGACTCGAATATTTTTCTTATGGTTTACTAAATCTGGGACGAGATTGTTTCCTATTAAGTCAATATATCTGCCCCGGGACCCTGTTTCGGTTCATCCCATTATCTGACTCGGATATTTTTCTTGTGGATCACTGTATCTAAGACGGGACTGTTTCATGGTGAGTAACTATATCTGCCCAGGGACCTTGTTTCTGTTCATCCGTGTTTCTGACCCGGATATTTTTCTTATGGTTCACTAAATCTGGGACGGGACTGTTTCCAGGAAAGTCAATATATTTTGCCCGGGACCCTGTTTTAGTACATCCTTGTTTCTGATTCGGATATTTTTTTTATTGTTCACTGTTTCTGGGACGAGACTGTTTCCTGTTGAGTCACAATATATGGATCGGGACCCTGTTTCGGTTCATCCTTGTTTCTGACTCGGATATTTTTTTTGTGCATCACTGTATCTTGGATGGGACTGTTTCCGGGTAAGTCACTATATCTGCCCCCGGACCCTGTTTCGGTTCATCCCATTTCTGACTCGGATATTTTTCTTATGGTGCACTAAATCTGGGACGAGATTGTTTCCTAGTAAGTCAATATATCTGCCCCGAGACCCTGTTTCGGTTTATCCCATTATCTGACTCGGATATTTTTCTCGTGGATCACTGTGTCTGGGATGGGACTGTTTCATGATGAGTCACTATATCTGCCCCGGGACCTTGTTTTGGTTCATCCGTGTTTCTGACTCGGATACTTTTCTTATGGTTCACTAAATCTGGGACGAGATTGTTTCCTAGTAAGTCAATATATCTTCCCCGGGACCCTGTTTCGGTTCATCCCATTATCTGACTCGAATATTTTTCTTGTGGATCACTGTATCTGGGACGAGACTGTTTCATGGATAGTCACTATATCTGCACCGGGACCTTGTTTTGGTTCATCCGTGTTTCTGACTCGGATATTTTTCTTATGGTTCACTAAATCTGGGACAAGACTGTTTCCAGATAAGTCACTATATCTGCCCCAGCACACTATTTCAGTTCATCCTTATTTCTGAGTCGGATATTTTTCTTGTGGATCAATGTATCTGGGACGGGACTGTTTCATGGTGAGTCACTATATCTGCCCCGGGAACTTGTTTCGGTTCATCCCTTTTTTTGACTCGGACAATTTTCTTGTGCATCACTGTATCTTGGATGGGACTGTTTCCTGGTAAGTCATTATATCTTCCCCGGGACCCTGTTTCGGTTCATCCCTGTTTCTGACTCGGATATTTTTGAAGTGGATCACCGTATCTGGGACGGGACTGTTTCATGGTGAGTCACTATATCTGCCCCGAGACCTTGTTTCGGTTCATCTGTGTTTCTGACTCAGATATTTTTCTTATGGTTCTCTAAATCTGGGATGAGACTGTTTCCAGATGAGTCACTATATCTGCCCCAGGACACTATTTCAGTTCATCCCTATTTATGAATCGGATATTTTTCTTGTGGATCAATGTATCTGTGACGGGACTGTTTCATGGTAAGTCACTATATCTGCCCCGGGACCCTGTTTCGGTTCATCCATGTTTCTAACTCGGATATTTTTCTTATATTTCACTGTATCTGGGACGAGACTGTTTCCTGTTGAGTCACTATATCTGCCCCGGTAACTTGTTTCTTTTCATCCCTATCTCTAACTCTGATATTTTTCTTGTGGATCACTGTATCTGGGAGGAGACTATTTCTTGGTGAGTCACTATATGCGGACCGGGACCCTGTTTCGGTTCATCCATTTTCCTTACTCAGATATTTTTCTTGTGCATAACTGTATCTTGGATAGGATTATTTCCTGGTAAGTCACTATATCTGCCCCGTGACCCTGTTTTGGTTCATTCCTTTTTCTGACTCGGATATTTTTCCTTTGGATACTGTATCTGGGATGGAACTGTTTCCTAGTGAATCACTATATCTACCCCGGGACCCTGTTTCGTTTCATCCCTGTTTCTGACTCGGATATTTTTCTTATGATTCGCTAAAGCTGGGATGAGATTGTTTCCTCGTAAGTCAATATATATTCCCCGAGAACCTGTTTCGGTTCATCCCATTTTCTGACTTGGATATTTTTCTTGTGGTTCACTAAATCTGGGATTAGACTGTTTCCTAGTAAGTAATTATATCTGCCCCGGGACCCTCTTTCGGTTCATCCCTGTTTCTCACTCGGATATTTTTCTTATGGATCACTGTATTTGGGACGGGACTGTTTCATGGTGAGTCACTATATCTGCCCCGGGACCTTGTTTCGGTTCATCCGTGTTTCTGACTCGGATATTTTTCTAATTGTTCACTAAATCTGGGACGAGACTGTTTCTAGGTGAGTCACTATATCTGCCCCAGGACACTATTTCAGTTCATCCCTATTTCTGAGACGGATATTTTTCTTGTGGATCAGTGTAACTAGGACGGGACTGTTTCATGGTGAGTCACTATATCTGCCCCGGGACCTTGTTTCGGTTCATCCGTGTTTCTGACTCGGATATTTTTTTTATTGTTCACTAAATCTGGGACGAGACTGTTTTCAGGTGAGTCACTATATCTGCCCCAGGACACTATTTCAGTTCATCCCTATTTCTGAGTCGGATATTTTTCTTGTGGATCAATGTATCTGGGACGGGACGGTTTCTTGGTGAGTCACTATATCTGCCCCGGGACCCTGTTTCGGTTCATCCGTGTTTCTGACTAGGATATTTTTCTTATTGTTCACTAAATCTGGGACGAGACTGTTTTCAGGTGAGTCACTATATCTGTGATGAGCTGCCGAGGCTCCTCAAATTAATTAAGTTTAAGGTCGGTTACCTAAGCTATTTGCAGCAAAGGGCAGCCCTAAGTCGAACCTAAGGATTGTTCTATTTAGTGAATCATATTAAGAAGCATGTAAACAGAGGGGGTTTTGTTTGGTTTAAGTACTTGACAGAAATTAATTGTAAGTGGTAACCTAAAGGAAAACAACCAATCCAAGCCTTAACTGATTTTGATTTTGATTCATCCTTGATTTCTAATGATCCATTCAATTATTAACCATGTTCTTGGCCTTTAAAACATATCAAGACGCCTCTCAATGTTCTATGGATGTCCACTGGTTAAGCAACCAGAATTCGGATTCAACTAAGACTAAATGAATTAAGCAAACATTCAAGTCTAGTTTTACCTAAGTCCATGATCCAGCCAAGGTGATTAATCCATCCAAAAGCTCAGAAACATTAATCAACCATACAATCCTCTTTTATCACATGCAATTAAGCAATCACACATGAAGATCCAAATTCGAATTAAGCAATTCAAACAGAATATTTCAAAGGATTGAAAGAAGCAGATTAATCATTGAATGAATAACAACAACTCATAATCTCAAAACCAATAATCAGAACAGCCAAAACCTGGATTGATTGATGAATTAGCNACTGTTTCTAGGTGAGTCACTATATCTGCCCCAGGACACTATTTCAGTTCATCCCTATTTCTGAGTCGGATATTTTTCTTGTGGATCAATGTATCTGGGACGGGACTGTTTCTTGGTGAGTCACTATATCTGCCCCGGGACCCTGTTTCGGTTCATCCGTGTTTCTGACTCAGATATTTTTCTTATTGTTCACTAAATCTGGGACGAGATTGTTTCCTAGTAAGTCAATATATCTGCCCCGGGACCCTGTTTCGGTTCATCCCATTATCTGACTCGGATATTTTTCTCGTGGATCACTGTGTCTGGGATGGGATTGTTTCATGATGAGTCACTATATCTGCCCCGGGACCTTGTTTTGGTTCATCCGTGTTTTTGACTCGGATACTTTTCTTATGGTTCACTAAATCTGGGACGAGATTGTTTCCTAGTAAGTTAATATATCTGCCCCGGGACCATGTTTCGGTTCAACCCATTATCTGACTCGAATATTTTTCTTGTGGATCACTGTATCTGGGATGGGACTGTTTCATGGTTAGTCACTATATCTGCACCGGGACCTTGTTTTGGTTCATCCGTGTTTCTGACTCGGATATTTTTCTTATGGTTCACTAAATCTGGGACAAGACTGTTTCCAGATAAGTCACTATATCTGCCCCAGCACACTATTTCAGTTCATCCTTATTTCTGAGTCGGATATTTTTCTTGTGGATCAATGTATCTGGGACGGGACTCTTTCATGGTGAGTCACTATATCTGCCCCGGGACCTTGTTTCGGTTCATCCCTTTTTTTGACTCGGATAATTTTCTTGTGCATCACTGTATCTTGGACAGGAAAGTTTCTTGGNACAGGACAGTTTCTTGGTAAGTCAATATATTTGGTCCGGGACCCTGTTTCGGTTCATCCTTGTTTCTGACTCGGAAATTTTTCTTGTCTATCACTGTATCTTGGATGAGACTGTTTCCTGGTAAGTCAATATATCTGCCCCAGGACCCTGTTTTGGTTCATCCCTGTTTCTGACTCGGATATTTTTCTTGTGGATCACTGTATCTGGGATGAAAATGTTTCCTAGGGAGTCAACATATCTACCCCAGCACCCTGTTTCGTTTAATCTCTGTTTCTGACTCAGATATTTTTCTTATGGTTCACTAAGTCTGTCCCGAGAAACTGTTTCGATTCATCCATGTTTTTGAGTCAGATATTTTTCTTGTGAATCAATATATCTGGGACGGGACTGTTTCCTGGTGAGTCACAATATCTGGCCCGGAATCCTGTTTCGGTTCATCCTTGTTTCTGACTCGGATATTTATCTTGGGCATCACTGTATCTTGGATGGGACTGTTTCCTGGTAAGTCACCGTATCTTCCCCGGGACCCTGCTTCGGTTCATCCCTGTTTCTTACTCGGATATTTTTATTGTGGATCACTGTAATGGGATGGAACTGTTTTCTAGTGAGTCACTATATCAACCCCGGGACCCTGTTTCAGTTCATCCCTGTTTCTGACTGGGATATTTTTCTTATTATTGACTGTATCTGTGACGGGACTGTTTCCTGGTGAGTCACTATATGTGGACCGGGACACTGTTTCAGTTCATTCATGTTTCTGCCTCAGATATTTTTCTTATGGTTCACTGTATCTGCGACGGGTCTGTTTCCTAGTGAGTCACTGTATCTGCCTCGGGACCTTGTTTCGGTTAATACTTGTTTCTGACTCGAATATTTTTCTTATGGTTCACTGTATTTGAGACGAGACTGTTTGCCGGTGAGTCATTATATCTGGCCCGGGACCCTGTATCGGTTCATCCCATTTACTGACTCAGATAGTTTTCTTATTGTTCACTAAATCTGGGACGGGACTGTTTCCTGGTAAGTCAATATATTTGGTCCGGGACCCTGTTTCGGTACATCCTTGTTTATAGTTCGGATATTTTTCTTATTCTTCATAGTATCTGGGACGAGACTGTTTCCTGTTGAGTCATAATATGTGGACCGAGACCCTGTTTCGGTTCATCCTTGTTTCTGACTCGGATATTTTTCTTGTGCATCATTGTATCTTGGATGGGACTGTTTCCTGGTAAGTCATTATATCTTCCCCGGGACCCTGTTTCGGTTCATCCCTGTTTCTGACTGGGATATTTTTGAAGTGGATCACTGTATCTGGGACGGGACTGTTTCTTGTTGAGTCACTATATCTGCCCCGAGACCTTGTTTCGGTTCATCTGTGTTTCTGACTCGGATATTTTTCTTATGGTTCTCTAAATTTGGGACGAGACTGTTTCCAGATGAGTCACTATATCTGCCCCAAGACACTATTTCAGTTCATCCCTATTTATGAGTCGAATATTTTTCTTGTGGATCAATGTATCTGTGACGGGACTGTTTCATGGTAAGTCACTATATCTGCCCCGGGACCCTGTTTCGGTTCATCCATATTTCTAACTCGAATATTTTTCTTATATTTCACTGTATCTGGGACGGGACTGTTTCCTGTTGAGTCACTATATCTGCCCCGATAACTTGTTTCGTTTCATCCCTATCTCTAACTGTGATATTTTTCTTGTGGATCACTGTATCTGGGAGGAAACTATTTCCTGGTGAGTCACTATATGCGGACCGGGACCCTGTTTCGGTTCATCCTTTTTCCTGACTCAGATATTTTTCTTGCGCATAACTGTATCTTGGATGGGACTGTTTCCTGGTATGTCACTATATCTGCCCTGGGACCCTGTTTTGGTTCATTCCTTTTTCTGACTCGGATATTTTTCCTTTGGATCACTGTATCTGGGATGGAACTGTTTCCTAGTCAATCACTATATCTACCCCGGGACCCTGTTTCGTTTCATCCCTGTTTCTGACTCGAATATTTTTCTTATGATTCACTAAAGCTGGGATGAGATTGTTTCCTAGTAAGTTAATATATATTCCCCGGGAACCTGTTTCAGTTCATCCCATTTTCTGACTCGGATATTTTTCTTGTGGTTCACTAAATCTGGGACGAGACTGTTTCCTAGTAAGTAATTATATCTGCCCCGGGACCCTCTTTCGGTTCATTCCTGTTTCTGACTCGGATATTTTTCTTGTGGATCACTGTATTTGGGAGGAGACTATTTCCTGGTGAGTCACTATATGCGGACCGGGACCCTGTTTCGGTTCATCCTTTTTCCTGACTCAGATATTTTTCTTGCGCATAACTGTATCTTGGATGGGACTGTTTCCTGGTATGTCACTATATCTGCCCTGGGACCCTGTTTTGGTTCATTCCTTTTTCTGACTCGGATATTTTTCCTTTGGATCACTGTATCTGGGATGGAACTGTTTCCTAGTCAATCACTATATCTACCCCGGGACCCTGTTTCGTTTCATCCCTGTTTCTGACTCGGATATTTTTCTTATGATTCACTAAAGCTGGGATGAGATTGTTTCCTAGTAAGTTAATATATATTCCCCGAGAACCTGTTTCAGTTCATCCCATTTTCTGACTCGGATATTTTTCTTGTGGTTCACTAAATCTGGGACGAGACTGTTTCCTAGTAAGTAATTATATCTGCCCCGGGACCCTCTTTCGGTTCATTCCTGTTTCTGACTCGGATATTTTTCTTGTGGATCACTGTATTTGGGACGGGACTGTTTCATGGTAAGTCACTATATCTGCCTCGGGACCTTGTTTCGGTTCATCCGTGTTTCTGACTCGGATATTTTTCTTATTGTTCACTAAATCTGGGACGAGACTTTTTCTAGGTGAGTCACTATATCTGCCCCAGGACACTATTTCAGTTCATCCCTATTTCTGAGACGGATATTTTTCTTGTGGATCAATGTATCTGGGACGGGACTGTTTCATGGCGAGTCACTATATCTGCCCCGGGACCTTGTTTCGGTTCATCCGTGTTTCTGACTCGGATATTTTTCTTATTGTTCACTAAATCTGGGACGAGACTGTTTTCAGGTGAGTCACTATATCTGCCCCAGGACACTATTTCAGTTCATCCTATTTCTGAGTCGGATATTTCCCTTGTGGATCAATGTATCTGGGACGGGACTGTTTCATGGTGAGTCACTATATTTGCCCCGGGACCCTGTTTCGGTTTATCCGTGTTTCTGACTCGGATATTTTTCTTCTTGTTCCCTAAATCTGGGACGAAACTGTTTCTAGGTGAGTCACTATATCTGCCCCAGGACACTATTTCAGTTCATCCCTATTTCTGAGTCGGATATTTTTCTTGTGGATCAATGTATCTGGGACGGGACTGTTTCTTGGTGAGTCACTATATCTGCCCCGGGACCCTGTTTCGGTTCATCCGTGTTTCTGACTCGGATATTTTTCTTATTCTTCACTAAATCTAGGACGAGACTGTTTCCAGGTGAGTCACTATATCTGCCCCAGGACACTATTTCAGTTCATCACTATTTCTGAGTCGGATATTTTTCTTGTGGATCAATCTATCAAGGATGGGACTGTTTCTTGGTGAGTCACTATATCTGCCCCGGGACCTTGTTTCGGTTCATCCGTGTTTCTGACTCAGATATTTTTCTTATTGTTCACTAAATCTGGGACGAGACTGTTTCCAGGTGAGTCACTATATCTGCCCCAGGACACTATTTCAGTTCATCCCAATTTCTGAGTCGGATATTTTTCTTGTGGATCAATGTATCTGGGACGGGACTGTTTCATGGTGAGTCACTATATCTGCCCTGGGACCCTGTTTCGGTTCATCCGTGTTTCTGACTCGGATATTTTTCTTCTTGTTCACTAAATCTGGGACGAAACTATTTCTAGGTGAGTCACTATATCTGCCCCAGGACACTATTTCAGTTCATCCCTATTTCTGAGTCGGATATTTTTCTTGTGGATCAATGTATCTGGGACAGGACTGTTTCTTGGTGAGACACTATATCTGCCCCGGGACCCTGTTTCGGTTCATCCCTGTTTCTGACTCGGATATTTTTCTTATTGTTCACTAAATCTGGGACGAGACTGTTTCCTAGTAAGTCAATATATCTGCCCCGGGACCCTCTTTCGGTTCATCCCTGTTTCTGACTCGGATATTTTTCTTGTGGATCACTGTATTTGGGACGGGACTGTTTCATGGTGAGTCACTATATCTGCCCCGGGACCTTGTTTCGGTTCACCCGTGTTTCTGACTCGGATATTTTTCTTATTGTTCACTAAATCTGGGACGAGACTGTTTCCAGGTGAGTCACTATATCTGCCCCAGAACACTATTTTAGTTCATCCCTATTTCTGAGTCTGATATTTTTCTTGTGGATCAATGTATATGGGACGGGACTGTTTCATGGTGAGTCACTATATCTGCCCCGGGACCCTGTTTCGGTTCATCCGTGTTTCTGACTTGGATATTTTTCTTATTGTTCACTAAATCTGGGACGAGACTGTTTCCAGGTGAGTCACTATATCTGCCCAAGGACACTATTTCAGTTCATCCCTATTTCTGAGTCGAATATTTTTCTTGTGGATCAATGTATCTGGGACGGGACTGTTTCTCAGGGAGTCACTATATCTACCCCAAGGCTCTATTTCGGTTCACCCCTTTTTCTAACTCGGATATTTTTCTTATGCACCATTGTATCTGGGACGGGACAGTTTCCTGGTAAGTCAATATATTTGGTCCGGGAACTTGTTTCCGTTCATCCTTGCTTCTGACTTGGATCACTGTATCTATGAAGGGACTATTTCTTGGTAAGTCACTATTTGTGGACCGGCACCCAGTTTCGGTTCATCCCTGATTCTGACTCGGAGATTTTTCTTGTGCATCAATGTATTTGGGATGGTACTATTTCCTAGTGAGTCAGTTTATCTGCTCCGGGACCCTGTTTCGGTTCATCTCTGTTTCTGACACGGATATTTTTCTTATGGTTCACTGTATCTGGGACGGGACTGTTTCCTGGTGAGTCACTATAACTTTCCCGGGACCTGTTTCGGTAGTTCCCAGTTTTTGACTCAGATATTTTTTTATGGTTCACTGTATAAGGGACGGGACTGTTTCCTGGTAAGTCATTATATCTGCCCCGGGACCCTGTTTTGGATCTGCCCTTTTTCTGACTCGGATATTTTTCTTGTGCATCACTGTATCTTGGACGGGACTATTTCCGGGTATGTAAATAAATTTGGCCCGGGTCCCTATTCCGGTTCATCCATGTTTCTGACAGGGATATTTCTCATCTAGTTCAATGTATCTGGGACGGGACTGTTTCCTGGTGAGTTACTATATCTGCCTCGAGATCCTGTTTCAGTTCATCCCTGTTTCTGACTCAGATATTTTTTTTATGGTTCATTGTATCTGGGACGGTACTATTTCCTGGTGAGTCACTATATCTGCCCCGGGACCCTGTTTCGGTTCATCCCTGATTCTTACTCGGATATTTTTCTTATGGTTCACTAAGTCTGGGACGAGACTGTTTCCAGATGAGTCACTATATCTGCCCCAGGACACTATTTCAGTTCATCCTTATTTCTTAGTCGGATATTTTTCTTGTGGATCAATGTATCTAGGACGGGACTGTTTCCTGGTAAGTCACTATATCTGCCCCGGGACCCTGTTTTGGTTCATCCTTGTTTCTGACTCGGATATTTTTCCTTTGGATCACTGTATCTGGGATGGAACTATTTCCTAGTGAGTCACTATATCTACCCTGCGACCCTGTTTCGTTTCATCCCTATTTCTGACTCGAATATTTTTCTCATGGTTCACTAAATATGGGATGAGATTGTTTCCTTGTAAGTCAATATATATGCCCCGGGAACCTGTTTCGGTTCATCCCATTTTCTGACTCGGATATTTTTCTTGTGGTTCGCTAAATCTGGGACGAGACTGTTTCCTAGTAAGTCAATATATTTGCCCTGGGACCCTGTTTCGGTTCATCCTTGTTTCTGACTCGGATATTTTTCTTGTGGATCACTGTATTTGGGACGGGACTGTTTCATGGTGAGTCGTTATATCTGCCCCGGGACCTTGTTTCGGTTCATCCGTGTTTCTGACTCGGATATTTTTCTTATTGTTCACTAAATCTGGGACGAGACTGTTTCCAGTTGAGTCACTATATCTGCCCCAGGACACTATTTTAGTTCATCCCTATTTCTGAGTCGGATATTTTTCTTGTGGATCAAAGTATCTGGGACGGGACTCTTTCATGGTGACTCACTATATCTGCCCCGGGACCTTGTTTCGGTTCACCCCTTTTTCTGACTCGGATATTTTTCTTATGCATCATTGTATCTTGGACAGGACAGTTTCCTGGTAAGTCAATATATTTGGTCCGGGAACCTGTTTCGGTTCATCCTTGCTTCTGACTCAGATTTTTTTCTTCTGTATCACTGTATCTTAGACGGGACAATTTCCTGGTAAGTCACTATATCTAACCCGGGATCCTGTTTCGGTTCATCCCTGTTTCTGACACTGATATTTTTCTTATGGTTCACTGTATCTAGGACGGGACTGTTTCCTGGTGAGTCACTATATCTTCCCCGGGACCCTGTTTTGGTACATCCCTGTTTTTGACTTAGATATTTTTTTTATGGTTCACTGTATATGGGACGGGACTGTTTCCTGGTGAGTCACTATATCTGCCCTGGGACCCTGTTTTGGATTTGGCCTTTTTCTGACTCGGATATTTTTCTTGTGCATCACTGTATCTTGGACGGGACTATTTCCGGGTATGTCAATAAATTTGGCCCGGGTCCCTATTCCGGTTCATCCATGTTTCTGACAGGGATATTTCTCATCTGGTTCAATGTATCTGGGACGGGACTGTTTCCTGTTGAGTCACTATATCTGCCTCGGGATCCTGTTTCGGTTCATCCCTGTTTCTGACTCAGATATTTTTTTTATGGTTCATTGTATCTGGGACGGTACTATTTCCTGGTGAGTCACTATATCTACCCCGGGACCCTGTTTCGGTTCATTTCTGATTCTGACTCAAATATTTTTCTTGTACATCAATGTATTTGGGATGAGACTATTTCCTAGTGAGTCATTTTCTATACTCCGGGACCCTATTTCGGTTCATCTCTGTTTCTGACACAGATGTTTTTCTTATGGTTCACTGTATCTGTGACGGGACTGTTTCCTAGTGAGTCACTATATCTGCCCCGGGACCCTATTTCTATTCATCCATGATTCTGACTCAAATATTTTTCTTGTGCATCAATGTATCTTGGATAGGACAGTTTCTTGGTAATTCACTATATCTAGCCTGGGACCCTGTTTCGATTCGTCCTTGTTTCTGACTCGGATATTTTGCTTGTGCATCACTGTATCTTGGACTGGAAAGTTTCCTAGTAAGGCATTATTTCTGCCCCGGGACACTGTTTCGGTTCATCCCTGTTTTTGACTTGGATATTTTTCTTTTGCATCACTGTATCATGGACGGGACAGTTTCCTGGTAAATCACTATATCTTCCTCGGGATCCTGTTTCGATTCATCCCTGTTTCTGAGTTGGATATTTTTCTTATGGTTCACTGTATCTTGAACGGGATTGTTTCCTAGTGAGTCACTATATCTTCCCCGGGAGCCTGTTTCGCTTCATCCCTGTTTCTGACTCAGATATTTTTCTTATTGTTCACTGTATCTGAGACGGGACTGTTTCCTGGTGAGTAACTATATTTGCCCAGGACCCTTTTTCGATTCATTCCTATATCTAGGTTAGATATTTTTCCTATGGTTCATTGTATCTGGGACTTGACAGTTTCCTGGTGAGTCACTATATCTGCCTCGGGACCCTGTTTCGGTTCATCCCTGATTCTGAGTCGGATATTTTTCTTGTCCATCAATGTATTCGGGACCAGACTATTTCTTAGTGAGTCATTTTATCTTCTCCGGCACCCTGTTTCGGTTCATTCCTGTTTCTGACACGGATATTTTTCTTATGGTTCACTTTATCTGGGAAAGGGACTGTTTCCTGGTGAGTCACTATATCTGCCCCAGGAGCCTGTTTCGAATCAACCATGTATTTGAGTCAGATATTTTTCCTATAGTTCATTGTATCTGGGACTTGACAGTTTCCTGGTGAGTCACTATATCTGCCCCGTGACCTTGTTTCGGTTCATCGCTGATTCTGACTCGGATATTTTTCTTATACATCAATGCATTTAGGATGGGACTATTTCCTATTGAGTCATTTTATCTGCTCCGGGAACTTGTTTCGGTTCATATCTGTTTCTGACACAGATATTTTTCTTATGGTTAACTGTATCTGGGGCGGGACGGTTTCCTGGTGAGTCACTATAGCTGCTCGGGAACCTGTTTCGGTTCATCCCTGATTCTGACTCGGATATTTTTCTTGTACATCAATGTATTTGGGATGAGACTATTTCCTAGTGATTCATTTTATCAGCTCCGGGACCCTGTTTCGGTTCATCTCTGTTTCTGACACAGATATTTTTTTAATGGTTAACTGTATCTGGGACGGGACTGTTTCCTGGTGAGTCACTATATTTGGACCGGGACACTGTTTCAGTTCATCCATGTTTCTACCTCGGATATTTTTCTTGTATATCAATGTATTTGGGATGGGACTATTTCCTAGTGAGCCATTTTATCAGCTCAGGGACCCTGTTTCGGTTTATCTCTGTTTCTGACACAGATATTTTTTTTTTTATGGTTAACTGTATATGGGACGGGTCTGTTTCTTGGTGAGTCACTATATGTGAATCGGGACCTTGTTTCGGTTCATCCCTTATTCTGACTCGGATATTTTTCTTGTGCATCAATCTATTTGGGACGGGACTATTTCCTAGTGAGTCATTTTATCTACTCCGGGACCCTGTTTCGGTTCATCCCTGTTTATGACATGGATATTTTTCTTATGGTTCACGGTATCTGTGACGGGACTGTTTCCAAGTGAGTCACTATATTTGCCCCGGGACCCTGTTTCAGTTCATCCCTGATTCTGACTTAGATATTTTTCTTGTGCATCACTGTATTTGGGACAGGACTGTTACCTATTGAGTCATTATATCTGCTTCGGGACCCTGTTTCGGTTCATCCCTGTTACTGAAATGAATATTTTTCTTATGGTTCACTGTATCTGTGACGAGAATGTTTCCAAGTGAGTCACTATATCTGCCCCGGGACCCTGTTTCGGTTCATCCCTAATTCTGACTCAGATATTTTTCTTGTGCATCACTGTATTTGGGACGGGACTGTTACCTATTGAGTCATTATATCTGCTGCGGGACCCTGTTTCTGTTCATCCCTGATTCTGACACGAATATTTTTCTTATAGTTCACTGTATCTAGGACGAGACAGTTTCCTGGTGAGTCACTATATATGGACCGAGACCTTGTTTCGGTTCATCCATTTTTCTGACTCGGATATTTTTCTTTTGCATCATTGTATCTTGGACGAGACAGTTTCCTGGTAAGTCACTATATCTGACTTGGGAAACTATTTCGCCTCATCCCTGTTTCTGACTCGGATATTTTTTTTTTAGTTAACTGTATCTGGGACGGGATTGTTTCCTGGTGAGTCACTATATCAGCCATTGGACCCTGTTTCGATTCATCTCTGTTTGTGACTCGAATATTTTTGTTGTGGTTCACCGTATCTGGGATGGGACTGTTTACTAGTGAGTCACTATATCTACCCCGGGACCCTATTTCGGTTCATCCCTGTATCTGAGTCAGATATTTTTACTACGGTTCTCTGTATCTGGAACGGGACTGTTTCCTGAGGAGTCAATATATCTACCCCGGGACCCTGTTTCGGTTCATCCCTAGTTCTGACTCGGATATTGTTCTTGTGCATCACTGTATCTTGGATGGCACAGTTTCCTGGTAAGTCATTATATCTGGCCCGAGACCCTGTTTCGGTTCATCACTGTTTCTGACTTGGATATTTTTCTTGTGCATCACTCTATCTTGGACGGGACAGTTTCCTGGTAAGTCACTATATCTACCCCGGGACCCTGATGGGTTCATCCCCGTTTCTGAGTCGGATATTTTTCTTATGGTTCACTGTATTTGCGTTGGCACTGTTTCCGGGTGAGTCACTATATCTACCCCGAGAACCTGTTTCGTTTCGTCCCTTTTTCAAAGTCGGATATTTTTCTTATGGTTCACTGTATCTAGGACTGGACAGTTTCCTGGTGAGTCACTATAACTGCCCCGGGATCCTGTTTCAGTTCATCCCTATTTTTGACTCGGATATTTTTCTTATTGTTCAATATATCATGGACAGGACTGTTTCTTGGTGAGTCACTATATCTGCCCCGGGACCCTATTTCGGTTCATCCCTGTATCTGAGTCAGATATTTTTCCTACGGCTCTCTTGTATCTGCGATGGGACTGTTTCCTGGTGAGTCACTTTATCTGCCCCAGGACCCTGTTTCGGTTCATCCCTGTGTCTGACTCGGATATTTTTCTTGTGCATCACTGTATCTTGGACTAGACGGTTTCCTGGTGAGTCACTATATTTGCCCCGGGAACCTGTTTCGTTTCATCCCTGATTCTGACTCGGACATTTTTTTTATGGTTCAATGTATCTAGTACGGGACTGTTTCTTGGTGAGTCACTATATTTGCCCCGGGACCCTGTTTTGGTTCATCCCTGAATCTGAGTCAGATATTTTTCCTATGGTTCATTGCATCTGGGACTGGACAGTTTCCTAGTGAGACACTATATCTGCCCCGGGACCCTGTTTCGGTTCATCCCTGATTCTGACTCGTATATTTTTCTTGTGCATCAATGTAATTGGGACGGGACTATTTCCTAGCGAGTCTTTTTATTTGCTCCGGGACCCTGTTTCGGTTCATCCTTGTTTCTGACATGGATATTTTTCTTATGGTTCACTGTATTTGTGACGGGACTGTTTCCTAGTGAGTCACTATAACTGCCCCGACACATTGTTTCGATTCATCCCTGTATCTGACTAAGATCTTTTTCTTGTGGTTCTCTATATCTGGGACGGGACTATTTCTTGGTGAGTCGCTATATCTAGCCCGAGAACCTGTTTCGATTCATCACTGTTTCTGAGTTGGATATTTTTCTTGTGCATCATTGTATCTTGGACGGGACATTTTCCTGGTAAGTCACTATATCTGGCCTGCGACCCTGATCGGTTCATCCCTGTTTCTGAGTCGGATATTTTTCTTATAGTTCACTGTATCTGGGACGGGACTGTTTCCTGGTAAGTCACTATATCTGCCCCGGGACCCTGATTGTTTCATCCCCGTTTATGAGTCGGATATTTTTCTTATGGTTCAATGTATATGGGACGGGAATGTTTCCTGTTGAGTCACTATATCTACCCCGGGACCCTGTTTCAATTCATCCTTGTTTCTGACTTGGATATTTTCCTTCTGCATCACTGTATCTTGGACGGGAAAGTTTCCTGGTAAGTCACTATAGCTGCCCCGGGACACTGTTTCAGTTCATCCCTGTTTTTGACTCGGATATTTTTCTTATGGTTCAATGTATCTGGGATGGGACTGTTTCTTGGTGAATCACTATATCTGCCCCGGGATCCTGTGTCGGTTCATCCCTGTATCTGAGTCAGATATTTTTCCTACGGTTCTCTGTATCTAGGACGAGACTGTTTCCTGGTGAGTCACTATATCTGCCCCGGGACCCTGTTTCGATTCATCCTTGTTTCTGACTCGGATATTTTTCTTGTGCATCATTGTATCTTCGACGGGATAGTTTCCTGGTAAGTCACTATATCTAGCCCGAGACCCTGTTCCGGTTCATCCATGTTTCTGACTCAGATATTTGTCTTGTGCATCACTGTATCTTGGACGGGACAGTTTCCTGTTAAGTCACTATATCTGGACCGGGACCCTGTTTCGCTTCATCCTTGTTTCTAACTCGGATATTTTTATTTTGCATCACTGTATCTTGGACGGGACAGTTTCCTCGTAAACCACTAAATCTGGCGTGGGACCCTGTTTCGGTTCATCCATATTTCTGACTCGGATATTTTTCTTCTGCATCATTGTATCTTGGATGGGACAGTTTCCTCGTAAACCACTAAATCTGGCCTGGGACCCTGTTTCGGTTCATCCATATTTCTGACTCGGATATTTTTCTTCTGCATCATTGTATCTGGGACGTGATTGTTTTCTGGTGAGTCAATATATCTACCCCGGGACTCTGTTTCGTTTCATCCCTGTTTCTGAGTCAGATATTTTTCTTATGGTTCACTGTATTTGGGACTGGACTATTTCCTGGTGAGTCACTATATCTACCCCGGGACCCTGTTTCGGTTCATCCCTGTATCTTAGTCAGATATTTTTGCTACGGTTCTCTGTATCTAGGACGGGATTGTTTCCTGGTGAGTCACTATATCTGCCCCGGGACACTATTTCGATTCATCCATGTTTCTGACTCGAATATTTTTCTTGTGCATCACTGTATCTAGGACGGGACAGTTTCCTGGTAAGTCACTATATCTGGCAAGAGACCCTATTTCGTTTAATCGATGTTTCTGACTCGGATATTTTTCTTGTGCGTCACTGTATCTTGGACGGGACAGTTTCCTGGTAAGTCACTATATCTGCCCCGGGACCCTGATCGGTTCAGCCCCGTTTCTGAGTCGGATATTTTTCTTATGGTTCACTGTATCTGGGACGAGAATGTTTCTTGGTGAGTCACTATATCTACCCCGGGACACTGTTTCGTTTCATCCATGTTTCTGACTCGGATATTTTTCTTATGGTTCACTGTATCTGGGACGGGACAGTTTCCTGGTGAATCATTATAGCTGCCCCGGGACACTGTTTCGGTTCGTCACTGTTTTTGACTCGGATATTTTTCTTATGGTTCAATGTATCTGGGACGGGACTGTTTCTTGGTGAGTCACTATATCTGCCCCGGGACCCTGTTTCGGTGTATCCCTGTATTTGAGTCAGATATTTTTCCTACGGTTCTCTGTATTTAGGACGGAACTGTTTCCTGGTGAGTCACTATATCTGCCCCGGGACCCTGTTTCGGTTCAACCCTGTTTCTGACTCGGATATTTTTCTTGTTCGTCACTGTATCTTGGACGGGACAGTTTCCTGGTAAGTCACTATATCTGCCCGAGACCCTGTTTCGGTTCATCCATGTTTCTGACTCAGATATTTTTCTTGTGCATCACTGTATCTTGCACGGGACAGTTTCCTGTTAAGTCACTATATCTGGACCGAGACCCTGTTTCGGTTCATCCTTGTTTCTGACTCGGATATTTTTATTGTGCATCACTGTATCTTGGAGGGGACAGTTTCCTGGTAAGTCAATATATCTGGCCCGGGACCCTGTTTCGGTTCATCCATGTTTCTGACTCGGATATTTTTCTTGTGCATCACTGTATCTTGGACGAGACAGTTTCTTGGTAAGTCACTATATATTCCCCGGGATCCTGTTTCGGTTCATCCCTGTATCTGAGTCGGATATGTTTCTTATGGTTCACTGTATCTGGGACATGATTGTTTCCTGGTGAGTCAATATATCTACCCCGGGAGTCTGCTTCGTTTCATCTCTATTTCTGAGTCGGATATTGTTCTTATGGTTCACTGTATCTGGGACTGGACTATTTCCTGGTGAGTCACTATATCTACCCCGGGACTCTATTTCGGTTCATCCCTGTATCTTAGTCAGATATTTTTCCTACGGTTCTCTGTATCTGGGACGGGACTGTTTCCTGGTGAGTCACTATATCTGCCCCGGGACCCTGTTTCGGTTCATCCCTGTTTCTGACTCGGATATTTTTCTTGTGCATCATTGTATCTTGGACGGGATAGTTTCCTGGTAAATCACAATTTCTGGCCCGAGACCCTGTTTCGGTTAATCAATGTTTATGACTCGGATATTTTTGTTGTGCGTCACTGTATCTTGTACGGGACAGTTTCCTGGTAAGTCACTATATCTGCCCCGGGACCCTGATCGGTTCATCCCCGTTTCTGAGTCGGATATTTTTCTTATGGTTCACTGTATCTGGGACGGGAATGTTTCTTGGTGAGTCACTATATCTACCCCGGGAACCTGTTTCGTTTCATCCATGTTTCTGACTCAGATATTTTTCTTATGGTTCACTGTATTTGGGACGGGACAGTTTCCTGGTGAGTCACTATAGCTGCCCCGGGACACTGTTTCAGTTCATCCCTGTTTTTGACTCGGATATTTTTCTTAGGGTTCAATGTATCTGGGACGGGACTATTTCTTGGTGAGTCAATATATCTGCCCCGGGACCCTGTTTCGGTTTATCCCTGTATTTGAGTCAGATATTTTTCCTACAGTTCTCTGTATTTAGGACGGAACTGTTTCCTGGTGAGTCACTATATCTGCCCCGGGACCCTGTTTCGGTTCATCCCTGTTTCTGACTCCGATATTTTTTTTGTGCATCACTGTATCTTGGACGGGACAGTTTCTTGGTAACTCACTATATCTGCCCGAGACCCTGTTTTGGTTCATCCATGTTTCTGACTCAGATATTTTTCTTGTGCATCACTGTATCTTGGACGGGACAATTTCCTGTTAAGTCACTATATCTGGCCCGGGACCCTATTTCGGTTCATCCTTGTTTCTGACTCAGATATTTTTATTGTGCATCACTGTAACTTGGACGAGACAGTTTCCTGGTAAATCACTAAATCTGGCCCGGGACCCTGTTTCGGTTCATACATGTTTCTGACTCGGATATTTTTCTTCTTTGTCTTTGTATCTTGGATGGGACAGTTTCCTGGTAAGTCACTATATCTTCCCTGGGATCCTATTTCGGTTCATCCCTGTATCTGAGTTGGATATTTTTCTTAAGGTTCACCGTAACTGGGACGGGATTATTTCCTGGTGAGTCAATATATCTACCGCAGGACCTTGTTTCGTTTCATCCTTATTTCTGACTCGGATATTTTTCTTATGATTCATTGTATTTAGGACGTGACTGTTTCCAGGTGAGTCAATATATCTGCCCCGGGACCCTGTTTCGTTTTATCCCTGTATTTGAGTCAAATATTTTTCCTATGGTTCACCATATTTGGGACTGGACGGTTTCCTGTTGAGTCACTATATCTGCCCTGAGACCCTATTTCGGTTCATCCCTGATTCTGACTCAGATATATTTTTTATTAGGGAAAAGTCTTAAAAACCTCCTTCAACTATGCTCTTATTGCACTTTACCACCCATGCTTCAAAAACGTAGGAAAGACCTCCTTGAACTTTCAAAATGTGCACTTTACCCCCATGACCCTAACGTCCGTCCATTAATGGACGGAAGAAGAGATTTGAAAATTACAATTTGACCTCAAAATTCTTTGAATATTACTTTTTGACCCCACTTTTTATAAATTTATTTTCATTTATACCTTTATAAAATTATACTATGGCCCAGATTAATCACATTATGTGCACATTAATGGACGGACGTCAGGGTCGGGGGGTAAAGTGCACATTTTGAAAGTTCAAGGACGTCTTTCCTACGTTTTTGAAGCATGGGTGGTAAAGTGCAATAAGAGCATAGTTCAAGGGGGTTTTTAGGACTTTTCCCTTTTTATTATTCACTGTATTTGGGACGGGACTGTTTCCTGTTGAGTCACTATATAGGAATCGGGACCCTGTTTCGGTTTATCCCTGTATCTGAGTCAGATATTTTTCTTATGGTTCACTGTATCTTGGACGGGACTGTTTCCTAGTGAGTCACTATATCTGCCCCGGAATCCTGTTTCGGTTCATCCCTGTATCTGAGTCAGATATTTTTCTTATGGTTCACTATATCTGGGACGGGACTATTTCCTGGTGAGTCACTATATGTGGACCGGGACCCTGTTTCGGTTCATCAATTTTTCTGACTCGGATATTTTTGTTGTGTATCACTGTATCTTGGACGGGATAGTTTTCTGTTAAGTCTCTATATCTGACTCGGGACCTTGTTTCGGTTCATCCCTGTTTCTGACACGGATATTTTTCTTATGGTTCAATGTATCTGGGACAGGACTGTTTCCTTGTGAGTCACTATATGTGAATCGTTACCCTATTTCAGTTCATCTCTGTATCTGAGTCGGATATTTTTCTTATGGATCACTATATCCGGGAAGAGACTGTTTCATGGTGAGTCACTATATCTGCCCCGGGACCCGGTTTCGGTTCATCCTTGTATCTGAGTCAAATATTTTTCTTATAGTTCTCTTTATCTGGGACGGGATTGTTTCCTGGTGAGTCACTATATGTGGACTGGGACCCTGTTTCTGTTCATCTATTTTTTTGACTCGGATATTTTTCTTGTGCATCACTGTATCTTGGACGGGACAGTTTCCTGGTAAGTAGGGGTGTAATTGGTTCAGTTCGGTCCGGTTTACACCCCAAACCGGAAAAAACTGAGTCAATAAAATTTGGTTCGGTTCGGTTCGGTTTTTTAGAATTTCTTCAAAAAAATCGAGTCAAACCGAACCGGTTTGGTTCGATTTGGCTGGTTTTATCGATTTTTCTGCTATTGTAGCTTGAAAACATTCAAGCAGCTGTGAATGAGAAATTCTGCCCAGATTCAAACCACTTTTGCTCTAAGGAGAGTACTAATAAACAAAACTTGCAAGCAATTATCCATGTCTTCTTCTATTAAACTTTAAAGTAGCAAAAAATAAACATAAATCAAACTCTTAGCATAAATTATTGCTCTATTTTCAACAAGCAACTGTCATAGAAAATTGTTAAGCACTAAATGTACCCAGGTGGAATTGGGTTCCTTTACAGACTACCACAACAAAATAACAACCAAATATCAGACATTCCAGTTCAATGACCAACAAAACAATTGCAGAAATACAACAGAAAATCAGCAACAAAAACTTCCAGACTTATTAAACAGGCAAATCAGCAAAAAAAAAACAACAGAAATATAAGTAGAGAAAATCCAATCAGCAGCAGCTCACTAGTAAAGTAGTAATCTAGTATCAGACCCTTTATTGTTTTCCTTCCAATCCCAAACCAATTGCTACTGCAAAAACCAATATCCATTTATCAACATCACAGGGATAAATATTAAATTGTAGTGTAAAAATATAAATAAGATTTACCCATTAAGGTTGAGAAAAACAGACACTTCATGAAACCTTGTCGAGCTCGGTGACAATTGATGATATCTCTAATTAAATTATCATAGAAAAAAATAAATCAGCTAGCTTTCAATTTAAAAATATAAAAAATTATAAAAACCAAATATAAATCACAAAGAATTACCTGATTCAAGTTGTTCTATCTCATTCATTTGGCTGCGAAGATCTATTGCCTTCTTAGAGGATCTTAGCCAATTCTGAGCACAAATTAAAGCCTCAACGGTCGTAGGCAACAAAGAACTCCAAAATGGATCTAGAACCCTACCCCCAGTATTGAATGCTGATTCAGAGGACACTATTGATACAGGAATAGGCAAAATATCCTTAGCAATATAAGATAAAACATAATATTTAGTCTTCTTCATTCTCCACCATTTAAGGATATCAAACCCTTCAACTTGTTCTTCAACATCATCCTCTAAGTACCTTTCCAATTCAAATTTTCTCACATCCTTTTGCTTTCTCCGCCTCTTCTTATGAAACTCTAAGTCCCAATTAGAATCTTCTTCACCACTTCCACTTCCTTAACATGCCAAGTCCACACTACTAGTAGAATCCTTTGAGTCATCAGGGATAGGATGCAAAATTGAATAAGTTTCAAACAACCTATGCAAAACCTCATTTAATTTCTCTACCATCCGACCCCCTCGTTATCTACCATACATTTTTCCAAAACAAAAATCCACATACTCCAGCTTATACGTTGGATCAAGCACCACAGCCACAAATAAGAAATAATTCATATTATCCCCATCATCCCAATACTTATCAAATTTTCTTTTCATCGATTCAGCCATAGATCTCATCATAATATCACTCATGTTCATCCATTTTTGCAAGGTTTGATAGATTTCACATAGTTTTTGGAAAAATGCATTTGATGTAACATGCAAAGAGCCAGAGAAGTTCAAGGTAACATCATAAAAAAATTTCAAAAACTTGACAAACACACGTGCACGTACCCAATCGTCTGAACTTGGAGGGCAATCATTACCAAAAGCTATATTGTAACTGATGAGCTGCCGAGGCTCCTCAAATTACTTAAAGTTTAAGGTCGGTTCCTAAGCTATTTGCAGCAAAGGGCAGCCCTAAGTCGAACCTAAGGATTGTTCTATTTAGTGAATCATATGGAGAAGCATATAAACAGGGGGGTTGTGTTTGTTTATGTGATTAACAAAAATTAATTGTAAGTGGTAGAGTTTTAGAGAAAAACAACCAATCCAAGTCTTAACTAATTCTGATTTTGATCCATCCTTGATTTCCAAGGATCCATTTAATTATTAATCATGTTCTTGGCCTTTAAAACATATCAAGAAGCCTCTCAATGTTCTATGGATCTCCACTGGTTAAGCAACCAGAATTCGGTTCAACAGGGGACTAAATGAATTAAGCAACCATTCAAGTCCAGTTTAACCTAAGTCCAGAATCCAGCCAAGGTAATTAATCCGTCCAAGCTTAGAACCATTAATTAACCATACAATCCTCTTTTATCACATGCAAACAGAATATGAACACATGAATAATCCAATCCGAATTAAGCAATTCAAACAGAATATTTCAGAGGATTGAAAGAACTTGATTAACAACTAAAATGAATAACAACAACACATAATCTCAAAACCAATAATCAGAACAGCCAAAACCTGGATTGATATGATGAATTAGCCTTCCATGAACAAGAGAAGCCAAGTTCTTACAAAAATATCTAAGAGAAAACTTAAGGACTAAGGAAGGAGTAAAAGCTGTCTAAAAATATCTAATGACTTGATTCTGAATTTCGGCTTCCCCCTTGTGCTGATATAGACCTCCAAAATTACATGCACACCCAAATTGCCCTTAGGGAACACTTGTTCCCATGGGCCATAGCTTCAATTGGGCTTTGGTTTGGGCCCATTTGGACTTGTCATGAGGAAGTTAGGCCCATTTAAGTGGCAATAGGTGTCTGGAACCGTCAGCTAACTTCCACTGTAAATAAGACCATCTTCAACATAAAATATGGTGAACCGGTCTTCATATCAATTAAATATCTGTCTGTTAGCTTTCCAATGGTACCCGTTTCAGGTCCATATGACATGCACAACTCAAGTTATGACCCAAATACTGCATGTAGGTCAGGATCCTGCGACAGCATGTCTTCTCTGGGCTCCAGGCTGCATATGACCTTCTGAACGTCCGAATTAGCTTTGGAGCCCTGAAAGAAAGTTGTAGAAAATTCTCTCAGCTTTCCTACAAGGTATGACTCGGAATTTTTAGACATCCAGAACTCAAGATATGCACGAAACACAGAGACAGCATAAAATGCTCAGTATTGCTGGAAATTGCAATTAGGCACAAATGGATCCTAAGTCATGAAATGAGGTCTAAGTTTATGCAATTCAGCCCAAAAGAGGTTTAAAAGACTAAGTATGAGGGATAACTATTGTATAAAAAGTGTGTTCATCAGTAACCAGAATCATCGTCTTCAAGGCGTGCAAAAGCCTTTTCAAATTTTAAAGCAGCTTCTAACATTAGATAAGTTGAGTTCCATCTTGTAGGACAATCAAGACACACATAATGCTTACATTCTATATTTGTAAAGCTTATAGCTTGTTTAAAAACAGCCATTCTAGCAGGGGATGCCTTCACATACTTGACTGCTGCCCTAATTCTAGCAATTGAAGGGTCTATCTCTTTTAAACCTTCACTAACAATGAGATTTAAAATATGAGCAGAGCACCTCAAATGCATGAATTCTCCGTTCAAGATAGTCCCATTCCAATCATTTAACCTCCTAACCAAATATGCAAGAGCAACACTATTTGAGCTAGCATTATCTACGGTTATAGTGCAAACCTTAGAAATGCCCCATTCCTTAATTGTCCTTTCTAAAGCTTTTCCTATTGTTTCTCCTTTATGATCAGAAATTAGAGAGAATGACAATATCTTCTTATTTATAGCCCAATCATCCCCAATGTAATGCCCAGTCACACACATGTAATTAAAGTTCTGAATGGAAGTCCAAGTGTCAGTAGTAAGGCAAACCATTTGAGAAGAAGAAGACAAATAATTTTTCAGAATTTTCTTCTCTTTGATATACATGTTCATGACATCTTTAGCAATAGTTACCCTTGAAGGAACTTGAAATTTTGGCGATGCAACATTTATAAAGTGTCTAAAACCTTCATTCTCCACAAACTTAAATGATAATTCATCAACACATATCATTCTAGCAAGTGCTAATCTACATTCTTGTTGACTAAAAGTGTGCAACTTCATTGTCTTCTCATTCCCCTCATCTTCCGGAATAGACACATACCCAACCTCTCTTTGTTTCTTATCAACTTTTTTATTANTACTTTATTACTAGGATTTTTGGGACAAACAACCAAGTGATTCAACATAGATGAAGTCCCATTCTTTCCACTAAGGGCTGCATAAGTCTTTCCACAATAATTACACCCAGCTCTCTTACCATCTTTAATCTTAGTAAAATGTTTCCAAACAACAGAAATCAATCTAGAGGTAGTACTACCTGTTACCTCAGTTCCATCTTAGCTGTCCTCAATTTGCATTTGGATGCTCTCATCCGGAGTAGGAGCACTCCCCACAACCGTGCCCGTAGTTTGGGTTGTTCCAAGAGGCATGGCGATATCTTCTTTATCCATATCCCAAATTGCACAATATATCTATAGAAAAATTAGAATTGGTTGAGCAAACAAGATGAGAGTAAATCAATTGGTAATAAAAGAAAAATTAGAATTGGTTAGGCTGTCCTTGATTATGCTCATAAATTACAATGACCAATTCATTGCAGCAGAAGATATGCAATCTACAGAAAGAAAAGTACTGCAAAAAAGAATGAAGAATTTGAAGAACTATATGCAGAATTGGTATATAAGTTGACAATGAAAAAACTATGACATAACATATAAAAAACAACACTGAAAATCTGTGACTAAAATGAGAAGCAAAGATGATATATAGATTACAGGCTTACATCCCTAAATCAATAAGCAAATTATACAAGGAAGAGAAACCTCATTTAATTGATAAAGCAAACTACTGTCAAATAAATTTAAAAACCAAGAAAGCAACAAAACCAAGAATAATATTTCTCATAGATTAGAAACTAGACTTATATTCTAATTAAGGAAGACATTTCCTGTGTTAGAGTATTATTGTGGGAATAGCACACAATAAGTCAGGAAAGTGAAAGCTAGTATATTGAAAAAGGTGAAGTGCATGAACCACTTAGGTTGCGTTTCCTTATTCAACAGAAACCAAACCAAACCAAGAACTGTCCTACTGTGTCAGTTCAGTTAATTAATAGATAGATAAAGTGTTATGTTCCCTAATTGTTCTCAATTTGTTTCCAGTAAATCTGCAAAACTAGGACCAAAATCCTGAGCTAACAGACCTGACTAAAAAGGCAAGTGACTCCTTTATGTAAACCCATTTAAACCTATTCACCTACCTCCTGATCAAAAGAACCAAGTTTAAAATTCCTTATCTGAGTTTAGTTATAACAAGCTAGTAAGTAGAGCTTGAAGTGTTTACAGTTAACAAGGCCAAGTAAAATCAAAACTTCTTTTTGGTATATATACATAGACAGCTTGCAGAAGAATTTAAAGATATTTTTGTCACAAGAAAGGATTAATATTTATATGCAGCATACACTGATAAATTAAATGGGTTAAAAATGGCTGTTCATAAATAAAAAATAATTAAGTTCAATAGGAAAAACCACATGACTTCTGATGTCTAGTGCTTTATAGTGCACCCTCACAAAATAAAACTTTTAGATACTAATTAAACCTCAAGTCAAACTCCTTTACATCCTGCATCCCAGGTTTGGAAAAACTAATAAACTAGAAATTAGTAGAAATTACCAAGTCATCAATCATCATCCTAAACCTCAACATAAAATTAGGATGGCTCCTGCTTTATTAAGCCCAACTTTAACTTGACTAGTATAGACAATTCAAATGATATGCAATCAAAAAAGAAAACAGATTCTCTATTTTTTACCAACCACAATTGTCATTCTTAAAAAACAAGAAGCAGTAAATATGAAGCCCCATCCTCTGTACTTTCAACTCATATAAGAGAGAACCCAACTGCTTAATGAAAATAATTACCAAGCTTTGAAATAACTGTGGAGCATAAGACACAAACATGCTCACTGATTTATCGTTTTAAGTTTATAAATTTAAATACAGACAAATTTACCAAGTTACTGATGCAACAATCTCAATGTGGGTCTCACTCGTATACCAAAATAAAAAAAAATTCACATTCAGTAGAAAAAAGATAAAAAAAATACTAATAATTATTGAACCAGTGTTAACTGCTTTCAATTCAAAGGGGAACTGAGCCTGAAATCCATAGAAACCAGAAACGAAGAAGAGAATGAGAGAGTGAGGAAAGGGAAAGAAAGAGTAAAAGAATAACAAAAAAATCAAATGCCCAAATCAACTCAGAGACAGAAATTTAAGGAAATCAATCCTGATTTGGGTTTCGAACCCTAAAAATCTTCAATCTCAAAAATTAAACAAAAGCAATCCTATATTGCACATCGTCTTCTTTAGATGTTGCCCAACATTACTCACAGAAATCCTCAAGCCAAAAATTACACACACAAGGGGGTTTAAAAATCCACATTTCGATAAGTCACAAAACCAGAAAAATCTACAAGTAACTCACCTGCAAGTCTGCAACACCGAGACAGCAAAGAGTCAGAGACACCGGTGATGGTCTGACGATGGAGGAGAGGAGAGTGCTAAGGAGAGAACCTGTAGTAAGGGATTTGAGAATGGGAGGGACTGAGGAAGAGTCAGAGAAGGAGAGAAAATTCTGAAGTTAGGGATTCTGAACTGAGGGGAGGAGTCGAAGGAGACTCAAGGTAGTTGGGCTACTCATCCTTATTTTATAAAACGACGTCGAATCTCTATACTCAGTTCGGTTTGGTTTATCACCGGTTTTTATTCAATGAAACCGATAACAGAACCGGTCCTATCAGTTATTCAAAAAATCAAACCGTAAACCGGACCGCCTATCTTGGTTTGACTCGGTTTCGGTCCGTTTCGTTTTGGTTCAGTCGCTTTAGCCGGTTTAGGCGGTTTAGCTTATATCCCTACTGGTAAGTCACTATATCTGACCCGGGACCCTGTTTCAGCTCATCCCTGTTTCTGACTCGAATATTTTTGTTATGGTTCACTGTATCTGGGACGGGACTGTTTCCTAGTGAGTCACTATATCTGCCCCGGGACCCAGTTTTGGTTCATTCCTTTTTCAGACTAGGATATTTTTCTTATGGTTCACTGTATCTGGGACGGAACTGTTTACTAGTGAGTCACTATATCTGCCCCGGGACCATGTTTCGGTTCATCCTTGTTTCTGACTCGGCTATTGTTCTTATAGTTCACTGTATCTGTGATGGGACTGTTTCCTAGTGAGTCACAATATCTGCCCTGGGACCCTGTTTCAGTTCATCCCTGATTCTGACTCGGATATTTTTCTTATGCATCACTGTATTTGGGACGGGACTGTTTCCTAGTGAGTCATTATATTTGCTTCCGGACCTTGTTTCGGTTCATCCCTGTTTTTGACACGAATATTTTTCTTATGGTTCACTGTATCTAGGACGGGACTATTTCCTAGTGAGTCACTATATCTGCCCTAGGACCCTATTTCGGTTCATCCCTGTATCTGAGTCAAATATTTTCCTTATAGTTCACTGTATCTAGGAAGAGATTGTTTCTTGGTGAGTCACTATATGTGGATCGGGACCTTATTTCGGTTCATCAATTTTTATGACTCGGATATTTTTCTAGTGCATCACTGTATCTTGGACGGGACAGTTTCCTGGTAAGTCACTATATCCGACCCGGGACCCTATTTCGGTTCATCCCTTTTTCTGACATGGATATTTTTCTTATGGTTCAATGTATCTTGTACGAAACTGTTTCCTGGTGAGTCACTATATGTAAATCGAGACCCTGTTTCGGTTCATCTCTGTATCTGAGTCGGATAATTTTCTTATGGATCACTATATCTGGGACGGGACTGTTTCCTGGTGAGTCACTATATCTGCCCCGGGACCCGATTTCGGTTCATCCCTCTATCTAAGTCAGATATTTTTCCTATGGTTTCCTATATTTGGGACTGGACAGTTTCTTATTGAGTCACTATATCTGCCCAAGGACCCTGTTTCGGTTCATCCCTGTTTCTGACTCAGATATTTTTCTTGTGCATCATTGTATCTGGGACGGGACTGTTTCCTGGTGAGTCACTATATCTGAACCGGGACCCTGTTTCGGTTCATCTCTCTTTGTGACACAGATATTTTTCTTATAGTTCACTGTATCTGGGACATGACTGTTTCCTGGTGAGTCACTATATGTGGATCGGGACTGTGTTTCGGTTCATCCATGTATTTGAGTCATATATTTTTCTTATAGTTCCCTGTATCTGGATCGAGATTGTTTCCTGGTGAGTCACTATATGTGGACCGGGACCTTGTTTCAGTTCATCAATTTTTCTTACTCGGATATTTTTCTTGTGCATCACTGTATCTTGGACGGGACAGTTTCCTGCTAAGTCACTATATCTGACCCGGGACCCTGTTTCGGTTCATCCCTGTTTCTGACACGGATATTTTTCTTATGGTTCAATGTATCTGGGACGGGACTGTTTCTTGCTGAGTCACTATATCTGAATCGGGACCCTGTTTCGGTTCATATCTTTATCTGAGTCGGATATTTTTCTTATGGATCACTATACCTGGGACGGCACTGTTTCCTGGTTAGTCACTATATCTGTCCCGGGACCTAGTTTTGGTTGATCCTTGTATCTGATTCAGATATTTTTCTTATGGTTTACTGTATCTGGGATTAGACAGTTTCCTGTTGAGTCACTATATCTGCCCTGGTACCCTGTTTCAGTTCATCCCTGTTTCTGACTCAGATATTTTTCTTGTGCATCACTATATCTGGGACGGGACTTTTTCTTGGTGAGTCACTATATCTGAACCGGGACCCTGTTTCGGTTCATCCATGTTTTTGACTCGGATATTTTTCCTATGGTTCACTGTATCTGGGAAGAGACTGTTTGCTGGTGAGTCACTATATTTGCCCCGGGACCCTGTTTCCGTTCATTCCTGTATTTGAGTCAGATATTTTTCTTATTGTTCACTGTTTTTGGGACAGGATTGTTTCCTGGTGCGTCACTATAACTACCCGGGACCCTATTTCGGTTCATCCCTGTCTCTAAGTCAGATATTTTTCATATCGTTCACTATATCTGGAACTGGACAGTTTCCTGGTGAGACAATATATCTGCCCCGGGACCCTGTTTCGATTCATCCATGTTTTTGACTCGAATATTTTTCTTGTGCATCACTGTATCTAGGACGGGACAGTTTCTTGGTAAGTCACTATATCTGACCCGAGACCCTATTTCGGTTCATCCCTGTTTCTGGCACGGATATTTTCTTTATGGTTCATTGTATCAGGGACGGGATTGTTTCCTGGTGAGTCACTATATGTGAATCAGGATCCTATTTCGGTTGATCTCTGTATCTGAGTCGGATATTTTTCTTATAGAGTAAAACCCCTTTTTGGTCCCTGAAAAATTCAACGATGGACAAGTTAGTCCCCAAAAAATGTTCGCTGACAATTTCGTCCTCAAATTATGGTTCCGTACGACAAATTAGTCCTCGAAAAATTTTTGCTGACAATTTAGTCCTCGAACGATTAATTTGAGGACTAATTTGTCGTATGAAACCATAATTCGAGGACTAAATTGTCAGCGAATATAATTCGAGGACTAATTTGTCGTACGAAACCATAATTCGAGGACGAAATTGCCAGCGAACATTTTTGGAGGACTAACTTGTCAATCACTGAATAATTCAGGGACTAAAAAGGGGTTTTACTCTTTTCTTATGGATCACTATATCTGGGACGTGACTGTTTCTTGGTGAGTCACTATATCTGCCCCGGGACCCGGTTTCGGTTCATCCCTGTATCTAAGTCATATATTTTTCTTATGGTTTACTGTATCTGGGACTGGACAGTTTCCTATTGAGTCATTATATTTGCCCAAGGACCCTGTTTCGGTTCATCCCTGTTTCTGACTCATATATTTTTCTTGTGCATCATTGTATCTGGGATGGGACTGTTTCCTGGTGAGTCACTATATCAGAACCGGGAACCTGTTTCGGTTCATCCCTCTTTCTGACACAGATATTTTTCCTATAGTTCACTGTATCTAGGACAGGATTGTTTCCTAGTGAGTCACTATATGTGGATCGGGACACTGTTTCGGTTCATCCTTGTATCTGAGTCATATATTTTTCTTATAGTTCCCTGTATCTGGGTCGAGATTGTTTCCTGGTGAGTCACTATATGTGGACCGGGACCTTGTTTCGGTTCATCAATTTTTCTGACTCGGATATTTTTCTTGTGCATCACTGTATCTTGGACGGGACAGTTTCTTAGTAAGTCACTATATCTGACCCGAGACCCTGTTTCGGTTCAACCCTATTTCTGACACGGATATTTTTCTGATGGTTCAATGTATCTGGGACGAGACTGTTTCCTGGTGAGTCACTATATGTGAATCGGGATCATGTTTTGGTTCATATCTATGTCTGAGTCGGATATTTTTCTTATGGATCACTATACCTGGGACGGGACTGTTTTCTGGTTAGTCACTATATCTGCCCCGGGACCCGATTTTGGTTGATCCCTATATCTGAGTCAGATATTCTTCTTATGGTTTACTGTATCTGGGATTGGACAGTTTCCTGTTGAGTCACTATATCTGCCTCGGGACCCTGTTTCGGTTCATCCCTGTTTCTGACTCAAATATTTTTCTTGTGCATCACTATATCTAGGACGGGACTTTTTCCTGGTGAGTCACTATATTTGAACCGGGACCCTGTTTCGGGTCATCCATGTTTTTGACTCGGATATTTTTCTATAGTTCACTATATCTGGGACGAGACTGTTTCCTGGTGAGTCACTATATCTGCCTCGGGACCCTGTTTTCGTTCATTCCTGTATCTGAGTCAAATATTTTTCTTATGATTTACTGTTTGTGGGATAGGATTGTTTCCTGGTGAGTCACTATATCTGCCTCGGGACCCTGTTTCAGTTCATCCCTGTATCTGAGTTAGATATTTTTCATATCGTTCACTATATCGGGGACTGGACAGTTTCCTGGTGAGACACTATATCTGCCCTTGGACCCTGTTTCGGTTCATCCCTATTTCTGACTCGAATATTTTTCTTGTGCATCACTGTATCTAGGACGGGACAGTTTCTTGGTAAGTCACTATATTTGACCCGGGACCCTGTTTCGATTCATCCCTGTTTCTGACATGGATATTTTCCTTATGGTTCAATGTATAAGGGACGGGATTGTTTCCCAGTGAGTCACTATATGTGAATCGGGATCCTATTTCGGTTAATCTTTGTATCTGAGTCAGATATTTTGCTTATGGATCACTATATCTGGGACAGGACTGTTTCCTGGTGAGTCACTATATTTTCCCCGGGACCCGATTTCGGTTCATCCTTGTATCTGAGTCAGATATTTTTCTTATTGTTTACTGTATCTGGGACTGGACAGTTTCCTGTTGAGTCACTATATCTGTCTTGGAACCCTGTTTCTGTTCATCCCTGTTTCTGAGTCAGATATTTTTCTTGTGCATCATTGCATCTGGGACGAGACTGTTTCCTTGTGAGTCACTATATCTGAACCGGGATCCTGTTTCGGTTCATCCCTCTTTCTGACACGGATATTTTTCTTATAGTTCATTGTATCTGGGATAGGACTGTTTCCTAGTGAGTCACTATATCTGGACCGGGACCTTGTTTCGGTTCATCAATTTTTCTGACTCGGATATTTTTCTTGTGCATAACTGTATCTTGGACGGGACAATTTCCTGGTAAGTCACTATATCTGATCCGGGAACCTAATTCGGTTTATCCCTGTTTCTGACACGGATATTTCTCTTATGGTTCAATGTATCTGGGACGGGACTGTTTCCTGGTGAGTCACTATATGTGAATCGGGACCCTATTTCGGTTCATCTCTGTATCAGAGTCAGATATTTTTCTTATGGATCACTATATCTGGGACGGAACTGTTTCTTGCTGAGTCACTATATCTGCCCCGGGACCCGGTTTTGGTTCATCCCTGTATCTGAGTCAGATATTTTTTTTATAGTTTACTGTATCTGGGACTGGACAGTTTCCTATTGAGTCACTATAACTGCCCCGGGACCCTGTTTCGGTTCATCCCTGTTTTTGACACGGATATTTTCCTTATGGTTCAATGTATCAGGGACGAGATTGTTTCTTGGTGAGTCACTATATGTGAATCGGGATCCTATTTCGGTTGATCTCTGTATCTGAGTCGGATATTTTTCTTATGGATCACTATATCTGGGACGGGACTGTTTCCTGGTGAGTTACTATATCTGCCCCGGGACCCGGTTTCGGTTCATCCCTGTATCTGATTCATATATTTTTCTTATGGTTTACTGTATCTGGGACTGGACAGTTTCCTATTGAGTCACTATATCTGCCCAAGGACCCTGTTTCGGTTCATCCTTATTTCTGACTCATATATTTTTCTTGTGCATCATTGTATCTGGGACGGGACTGTTTCCTAGTGAGTCACTATATCAGAACTGGGAACCCGTTTCGGTTCATCCCTCTTTCTGACACAGATATTTTTCCTATAGTTCACTGTATCTAGGACAGGACTGTTTCCTAGTGAGTCACTATATGTGGATCGGGACCCTGTTTCGGTTCATCCTTGTATCTGAGTCATATATTTTTCTTATAGTTCCCTGTATCTGGGTTGAGATTGTTTCCTGGTGAGTCACTATATGTGGACCGGGACCTTGTTTCGGTTCATCAATTTTTCTAACTCGGATATTTTTCTTGTGCATCGCTGTATCTTGGACGGGACAGTTTCCTAGTAAGTCACTATATCTGACCCGGGACCCTGTTTCGGTTCAACCCTGTTTCAGACACGGATATTTTTCTAATGGTTCAATGTATTTGGGACGGGACTGTTTCCTGGTGAGTCACTATATGTGAATCGGGACCATGTTTTGGTTCATATCTGTGTCTGAGTCGGATATTTTTCTTATGGATCACTATACCTGGGACGGGACTGTTTTCTGGTTAGTCACTATATCTGCCTCGGGACCCGGTTTTGGTTGATCCCTATATCTGAGTCAGATATTTTTCTTATGTTTTACTGTATCTGGGATTGGACAGTTTCCTGTTGAGTCACTATATCTGCCCCGGGACCCTGTTTCGGTTCATCCCTGTTTCTGACTCAGATATTTTTCTTGTGCATCACTATATCTAGGACGGGACTTTTTCCTGGTGAGTCACTATATTTGAACCGGGACCCTATTTCGGGTCATCCATGTTTTTGACTCGGATATTTTTCTTATAATTCACTGTATCTGCGACGAGACTGTTTCCTGGTGAGTCATTATATCTACCTCGGGACCCTGTTTTCGTTCATTCCTGTATCTGAGTCAGATATTTTTCTTATGGTTCACTGTTTGTGGGACAGGATTGTTTCCTGGTGAGTCACTATATCTGGCTCGGGACCCTGTTTCGGTTCATCTCTGTATCTGAGTTAGATATTTTTCATATCATTCACTATATCTGGGACTGGATAGTTTCCTGGTGAGACACTATATCTGCCCCGGGACCCTCTTTCGGTTCATCCCTATTTCTGACTCAAATATTTTTCTTGTGCATCACTGTATCTAGGACGGGACAGTTTCTTGGTAAGTCACTATATTTGACCCGGGACCTTGTTTCGGTTCATCCCTGTTTCTGACATGGATATTTTCCTTATGGTTCAATGTATAAGGGACGGGATTGTTTCCTAGTGAGTCACTATATGTGAATCGGGATCCTATTTCGGTTGATCTTTGTATCTGAGTCAGATATTTTTCTTATGGATCATTATATCTGGGACAGGACTGTTTCCTGGTGAGTCACTATATTTGTCCCGGGACCCGATTTTGGTGCATCCTTGTATCTGAGTCAGATATTTTTCTTATTGTTTACTGTATCTAGGACTGGACAGTTTCCTGTTGAGTCACTATATCTGTCTCAGAACCATGTTTCGATTCATCCCTGTTTCTGAGTCAGATATTTTTCTTGTGCATCATTGTATCTGGGACGAGACTGTTTCCTTGTGAGTCACTATATTTGAACCGTGATCCTGTTTCGGTTCATCCCTTTTTCTGACACGGATATTTTTCTTATAGTTCATTGTATCTGGGATAGGACTGTTTCCTGGTGAGTCACTATATGTGGACCGGGACCTTGTTTCGGTTCATCAATTTTTCTGACTCGAATATTTTTCTTGTGCATAACTGTATCTTAGACGGGACAGTTTCCTGGTAAGTCACTATATCTGATCCGGGAACCTGTTTCGGTTTATCCCTGTTTCTGACACGGATATTTCTCTTATGGTTCAATGTATCTGGGACGGGACTGTTTCCTGGTGAGTCACTATATGTGAATTGAGACCCTATTTCGGTTCATCTCTGTATCTGAGTCAGATATTTTTCTTATGGATCACTATATCTGGGACGGGACTGTTTCCTGGTGAGTCACTATATCTACCCCGGGACTCGGTTTCGGTTCATCCCTGTATCTGAGTCAGATATTTTTCTTATAGTTTATTGTATCTGGGACTGGACAGTTTCCTATTGAGTCATTATATCTGCCCCGGGACCCTGTTTCGGTTCATCTCTGTTTCTGACTCAGATATTTTTCTTGTGCATCACTTTATCTGGGACGTGACTGTTTCCTGGTGAGTCACTATATCTGAAACGGGATCCTGTTTCGGTTCATCCCTCTTTCTGACACGGAAATTTTTCTTATAGTTCACTGTATCTGGGATAGGACTGTTTCCTGGTGAGTCATGATGAACACACTTTTTATACAATAGTTATCCCTCATATTTAGTCTTTTAAACCTTTTCTGGGTTGAATTGAGTAGACTTGGACCTCATTTGATGACTTTGGATCCATTTGTGCCTAATTGCATTTTAAAGCAATACTAAGCATTTTATGCTATTTCTGTGTTGCGTGCATATCTTAAGTTCTGAATGTCTAAAAGTTTCGAGTCTTACCTTGTAGGAAAGCTGAGAGAATTATCTACAACTTTCATTCAGGGCTCCAAAGCCAATTCGGACGTCCAGAAGGTCATATGCAGCCTGGAAGCCAGAGAAGACATGCTGTCGCAGGATCCTGACCTACATGCAGTGTTTGGGCCATAACTTGAGCTGTAAATGTCATATGGACTTGAAACTTGTCCCATTGGAAATCTAACAGACGGAGCTTCAATTTTTATGAAGACCGGTTCACCAGATTTTATATTGTAGATGGTATTATTTGCTGTCGAAGTTGGCTGATGGTTCTAGAAACCTATTGGCACTTAAATGGGCCTAACTTCCTCATGACAAGTCCAAATGAGTCCAAACCAAAGCCCAATGAAATCTAAGGCCCATGGGAATAAGTGTGACCTAAGGGCAATTTAGGTGTGCATGTAATTTTGGAGGTCTATATGTTCAAGAGGAGGCAGCCGAAAATCATAATTAGGGGCATTAGGATATTTTAGACAGCTTTCTAGTTTTTCTTAGTCATTAAGTTTTCTCTCTAGATATTTTGTAAGAACTTGGCTTCTCTTGTTCATAGAGGGCTAATTCATCAAATCAATCCAGGTTTTGGATATTCTGATTATTGATTTTGAGATTATGCTTTAATTGTTATTCATTCAATGATTAATCTACTTCTTGCTTCCTTTGAACTATTCTGTTTGAATTGTTAAATTCGAATTTGGATCTTCATGTGTGATTACTTAATTGCATGTGAATAAAGAGGAACTTAAAGGTTGATTAATGTTTCTGAGCTTTTGGATGGATTAATTACCTTGGCTGGATCATGGACTTAGGTAAAACTAGACTTGAATGTTTGCTTAATTCATTTAGTCTGAGTTAATTCCAAATTCTGGTTGCTTAACCAGTAGACATCCATAGAGGACTGAGAGGCTTCTTAAGGTTTTCTAAGGCCAAGAACATGGTTAATAATTGAATGGATCATTGGAAATCAAGGATGGATTAAAATCAGAATCAGTTAAGCCTTGGATTGGTTGTTTTCCCTAAAGTTTACCACTTACAATTAATTTCTGTTAAACACTTGAACAAATCAAACCCCCCTGTTTATATGTTTCTTAATATGATTCACTACTCAGAATAATCCTTAGGTTCAACTTAGGGTTACCTTATGCTATAAGTAGCTTAGGTAAACCGACCTTAAACTTTAATTAATTTGAGGAGCCTCGGCAGCTCATCAACTCACTATATGTGGAACGGGACCCTATTTCAGTTCATCCCTGTATCTGAGTCAGATATTTTTCTTATAGTTCACTGTATCAGGGACGGGACTGTTTCCTGGTAAGTCACTATATGTGGATCGAGACCCTGTTTCGGTTCATCCATTTTTCTGACTCGGATAGTTTTCTTGTGCATCACTGTATCTTGGACGGGATAGTTTCCTGGTAAGTCACTATATCTGACCTGGGACCCTGTTTCAGTTCATCTATGTATCTGAGTCAGATATTTTTCTTATGGATCACTATATCTGGGATGGGACTGTTTCCTGGTGAGTCACTATATTTGCCCCGGGACCCTGTTTCGGTTCATCCCTGTATCTGAGTTAGATATTTTTCTTATGGATCACTATATCTGGGATGAGACTGTTTCTTGGTAAGTCACTATATTTGCCCCGGGACCCGGTTTCGGTTCATCCCTCTTTCTGACACGGATATTTTTCTTATAGTTCACTATATCTGGGATAGTACTGTTTCCTGATGAGTCACTATATGTGGATCGGGACCCTGCTTCGGTTCATCCCTATATCTGAGTCAGATATTTTACTTATTGCTCACTGTATCTGAGATGTCATTGTTTCCTGGTGAGTCACTATATGTGGATCGGGACCCTGTTTCGGTTCATCCCTGTAACTGAGTCAGATATGTTTCTTATAATTCACTGTATCTGGGACGAGACTGTTTCCTAGTGGTCACTATATGTGGACCGAGACCTTGTTTCAGTTCATTAATTTTTCTGACTCGGATATTTTTCTTGTGCATAACTGTATCTTGGACGGGACAGTTTCCTGGTAAGTCACTATATCTGATCTGGGAACCTGTTTCGGTTCATCCCTGTTTCTGACACGGATATTTTTCTTATGGTTCAATGTATCTGAGACGGGACTGTTTCCTGGTGAGTCACTATATGTGAATCGGGACCCTGTTTCGGTTCATCTGTATATCTGACTCGAATATTTTTCTTATGGATCACTATATCTGGGACGGGACTGTTTCCTGGTAAGTCACTATATTTGCCCCGGGACCCGGTTTCGGTTCATCCCTCTATCTGAGTCAGATATTTTTCTTATGGATCACTATATCTAGGATGAGACTATTTCTTGGTAAGTCACTATATTTGCCCCGGGACCCGGTTTCGGTTCATCCCTCTTTCTGACACGGATATTTTTCTTATAGTTCACTATATCTGGGATATGACTGTTTCCTGGTGAGTCACTATATGTGGATCGGGACCCTGTTTTGGTTCATCCCTGTATCTGAGTCAGATATTTTACTTATTGCTCACTGTATCTGAGATGTCATTGTTTCCTGGTGAGTCACTATATGTGGATCGGGACCCTGTTTCGGTTCATCCTTGTAACTGAGTCATATATGTTTCTTATAATTCACTGTATCTGGGACGAGACTGTTTCCTAGTGGTCACTATATGTGGACCGGGACCTTGTTTCAGTTCATTAATTTTTCTGACTCGGATATTTTTCTTGTGCATAACTGTATCTTGGACGGGACAGTTTCCTGGTAAGTCACTATATCTGATCTGGGAACCTGTTTCGGTTCATCCCTATTTCTGACATGGATATTTTTCTTATGGTTCAATGTATCTGGGACGGGACTGTTTCCTAGTGAGTCACTATATTTGAATCGGGACCCTGTTTCGGTTCATCTGTATATCTGACTCTAATATTTTTCTTATGGATCACTATATCTGGGACGGGACTGTTTCCTGGTGAGTCACAATATTTGCCCCGGGACCCGGTTTCGGTTCATCCCTCTATCTGAGTCAGATATTTTTCTTATGGTTTACTGTATCTGGGACTGGACAGTTTCCTGTTGAGTCACTATATCTGCCCCGGGACCCTGTTTCGGTTCATCCCTGTTTCTAACTCAGATATTTTTCTTGTGCATCACTGTATCTGGGACGGGACTATTTTCTGGTGAGTCACTATATCTGAACCGGGACCCTGTTTTGGTTCATCCATGTTTTTTACTCGGATATTTTTCTTATGGATCAACGTATCTGGGACGGGACTGTGTCTTGGTGATTCACTATATCTGAACCAGGATCCTATTTTGGTTCATTACTCTTTCTGACACGGATATTTATCTTATAGTTCACTGTATCTTGGACAGGACTGTTTCCTGGTGAGTCACAATATGTGGAACGAGACCCTATTTCGGTTCATCCCTGTATCTGAGTCAAATATTTTACTTATGGTTCACTGTATCTGGGACTGGACAGTTTCTTATTGTGTTACTATATCTGTCTCGGGACCCTATTTCGGTTCATCCCTGTTTTTGACTCAGATATATTTCTTGTGCATCACTTTATCTAGGACGGGACTGTTTCCTGGTGAGTCACTATATCTGAACCGGGATCCTGTTTCGGTTTATCCCTCTTTCTGACACGAATATTTTTCTTTTAGTTCACTGTATCTTGGACAGGACAGTTTCCTGGTAAGTCACTATATCTGACCCGGGACCCTCTTTCAGTTCATCCTTGTTTCTTACGCGGATATTTTTCTTATGGTTCAATGTATCTGGGGTGAGACTGTTTCCTGTTGAGTTACTATATATGAATCGGGACCCTGTTTCGCTTCATTTCTGTATCTGAGTCGGATATTTTTCTTATGGATCACTATATCTGGGACGGGACTATTTCCTGGTTAGTCACTATATCTGCCCTGGGACCCAGTTTCGGTTGATCCCTGTATCTGAGTAAGATATTTTTCTTATGGTTTACTGTATCTAAGACTGGACAGTTTCTTGTTGAGTCACTATATCTGCCCCGGGACCTTGTTTCGGTTCATCCCTATTTCTGACTCAGATATTTTTCATGTGCATCACTTTATCTGAGACGGGACTGTGTCCTGTTGAGTCACTATATCCGAACCAAGATCCTGTTTCGGTTTATCCTTTTTTCTGACACGGTATTTTTCTTATAGTTCACTGTATCTGGGATAGGACTGTTTCTTGGTGAGTCACTATATGTGAAACGGGACCCTGTTTTGGTTCATCCCAGTATCTTAGTTAGTTATTTTACTTATGGTTCATTGTATATGGGACGACACTGTTTCCTGGTAAGTCACTATATGTGGATAGGGACCCTGTTTCGGTTCATCCCTGTATCTAAGCCAGATATTTTTCTTATAGTTCACTGTATCTGCAACAAGATTGTTTCCTGTTGAGTCACTATATTTGGAACGGGATCTTGTTTCGGTTCATCAATTTTTCTGACTCGGATATTTTTCTTGTGCATAACTGTATCTTGGATGGGACAGTTTCCTGGTAAGTCACTATATCTGACCCGAGACCCTATTTCGGTTCATCTTTGTATCTGAGTCGGATATTTTTCTTATGGATCACTATATCTGGGACGGGACTGTTTCCTGCTGAGTCACTATATTTGCCACGAGACCCGGTTTCGGTTCAACCCTGTATCTGAGTCAGATATTTTTCTTATGGTTTACTGTATCTGGGACTAGACAGTTTCCCGTTGAGTCACTATATCTGCTCTGGGACCGTGTTTCGATTCATCCTTGTTTCTGACTTAGACATTTTTCTTGTGCATCACTGTATCTAGGATGACACTGTTTCCTGGAGAGTCACTATATCTGAACCGGGACCTTGTTTCGGTTCATCCCTGTTTCTGACATGGATATTTTTCTTATAGTTCACTGTATCTGGGACAAGACAGTTTCTTGGTGAGTCAGTATATGTGGATCGGGACCCTGTTTCGGTTCATCCCTATATCTGAGTCGGATATTTCACTTATGGTTCACTGTATCTGGGACGGCACTGTTTCCTGGTGAGTCACTATATGTGGATCGAGATTCTGTTTCGGTTCATCCCTGTATCTGAGTCATATTTTTCTTATAGTTCACTGTATCTAGGACGAGACTATTTCCTCGTGAGTCACTATATGTGGACCGGGACCTTGTTTCAGTTCATCAATTTTTCTGACTTGGATATTTTTCTTGTGCATAACTGTATCTTGGACGGGACAGTTTTCTAGTAAGTCACTATATCTGATCTGGGAACCTGTTTCGGTTCATCCCTGTTTCTGACACGAATATTTTTCTTGTGGTTCAATGTATCTGGGACGGGACTGTTTCCTGGTGAGTCACTAGATGTGAATCGGGATTCTGTTTCGGTTCATCTTTGTATCTGAGTCAGATATTTTTCTTATGGATCACTATATCTGGGACGGGACGGTTTCCTGGTGAGTCACTATATGTGGAACGGGACCCTGTTTTGGTTCATCCCTATATCTGAGTCAGATATTTTTCTTATAGTTCACTATATCTGGGAAGGGACTGTTTCCTGGTGAGTCACTATATGTGGACTGGGACCCTGTTTCGGTTCATCCATTTTGCTGACTCTAATATTTTTATTATGCATCACTGTATCTTGGACGGGACTGTTTCTTGGTGAGTCACTATATTTGCCCCGGGACCCGATTTCGATTCAACCTTGTATTTGAGTCATATTTTTTTCTTATGGTTTACTGTATCTGGGAATGGACAGTTTCCTATTAAGTCACTATATCTGCCTCGGGACCCTGTTTCGGTTCATCTCTGTTTCTGATTCAGATATTTTTTTTGTGCATCACTTTATCTGGCACGGGATTGTTTCCTGTTGAGTGACTATATCTGAACCGGGATCCTGTTTTTGTTTATTCATGTTTCTGACACTGATATTTTTCTTATAGTTCACTGTCTCTGGGACAGGACTGTTTTATGGTGAGTCATTAAATGTGGAATGGGACCATGTTTCGGTTCATTCATGTATCTGAGTTTGATATTTTTCTCAATAGTTCACTGTATCTGGGACGGGACTATTTCCCAGTGAGTCACTATATGTGGACCGGGACCCTGTTTCGGTTCATCCATTTTTCTTATGGTTCATTGTATGTGGGACGAGACTGTTTCCTGGTGAGTAACTATATCTGCCCCGAGACCCTATTTCGGCTCATCCCTGTATCCCGGGACCCTATTCGGTTCATCCCTGTTTCTGACACAAATATTTTTTTTTGTGGATCACTTTATCTGGGACGGGACTGTCTCCTCGTGAGTCACTATATCTGAATCGGGATCCTGTTTCGGTTCATCCCTCTTTCTGACACGGATATTTTTCTTATAGTTCACTGTATCTGGGACAAGACTGTTACCTGGTGAGTCACTATATGTGGACCGGGACCCTGTTTCGGTTCATCCCTGTATCTGAGTCAGATATTTTTCTAATGGTTCACTGTATCTGGGACTAGAGTGTTTCCTGGTGAGTCACTATATCTGAACCGGGATCCTGTTTCGGTTCATCCCTCTTCTGACACGGATATTTTTCTTATAGTTCACTGTATCTGGGACAGGACTATTTCATGGTGAGTCACTATATGTGTAACGGGACCATGTTTCGATTCATTCCTGTATCTGAGTCAAATAATTTTCTTATAGTTCACTTTATTTGGGATGGGACTGTTTCCTAGTGAGTCACTATATGTGGACCGGGACCCTGATGGGTGCCGAACCGTACAAAATTAAACTACTAATTGCAACTAAATTGTAGTATAGGATGCAACCAGTGTCGTCTCCCAAGGATTCACCAGAACAACTAATCTTTGAAGAACTTAAGCAAGAACAGAATAAGGGGGGGTTTTGTGTTGAATGCAATATACTAAGAATTAAGAAAGTAGTAAATTGAATTTATCAAATAAGAGAAAACGCAATCAACTCAAGCAGGCAACCAAACTCTAATCCATCCTTGTTCACTAAAGATAACCTAGATCTGTTTTAATTCTTGGTTAAGTGTTACCTGGAACCCCTAACAATAACACTTAGAATTCCTACTGATTTACCAATCAGGATTCAATTAATCATGGAATTAAGACTCTAGGCAACCGCTCTATATCACTAA
>QAOA01001695.1:285427-350709 GCA_003255065.1 Cercis canadensis
TGAGTCAGATATTTTTCTTATGGTTCACTATATCTGGGACGGGACTGTTTCCTGGTGAGTCACTATATCTTCCCTGAGACCCAGTTTCGGTTCATCTCTGTATCTAAGTCAGATATTTTTCTTTTGGTTTACTGTATCTGGGACTGGCTAGTTTCCTGTTGAGTCACTATATCTACCCCGAGAACCTATTTCGGTTCATCCCTGTTTTGACTCAGATATTTTTCTTATAGTTATCTATATCTGGGACAGGACTATTTTCTAGTGAGTCACTATATGTGGATCGGGACCCTGTTTCGGTTCATCCCTGTATCTGAGTCGGATATTTTACTTATAGTTCACTGTATCTTGGACGAGGCAGTTTTCTGGTAAGTCACTACATCTGGTCCGGGACCCTCTTCTGTTCGTCCATGTTTCTGACTCTGATATTTTTTTGTACATCACTGTATCTTGGACGAGACAGTTGCTTGGTAAGTCACTATATCTGCCCCGGGGCCATGTTTTGGTTCATCCCTGTTTCTGACACAGATAATTTTCGTATTGTTTACTGTATCTGGGATGAGAGTGTTTCCTAGTGAGTAACTATATGTGAATCGGGACACTGTTTCGGTTCATCCCTGTATTTGAGTCGGATATTTTTCTGATGGTTCTCTATATCTGGGACGGGACTGTTTCCTGGTGAGTAAGTATATATGCCCCGGGACCCGGTTTCGATTCATCCCCGTATCTGAGTAAAATATTTTTCTTTTGGTTTACCGTATCTGGGACTAGACAATTTCCTGTTGAGTCACTATATCTGCCCCGGGACCCTATTTCGGTTCATCCCTGTCTCTGAGTCAGATATTTTTCTTATGGTTGACTGTATCTAGGACGAGACTGTTTCCTGGTGAGTCACTATATCTGCCCCGGGACCCTGTTTCTGTTCTTCCTTTTATCTGAGTCAGATATTTTTCATATCGTTCACTATATCTGGGACTGGACAGTTTCCTATTGAGTCACTATATTTGCCCCAGGAACATGTTTCGATTTATCTCTGTTTCTCACTCAGATATTTTTTTTGTGCATTACTTTTTCTGGCACGGGACTGTTTTCTGGTGAGTCATTATATCTGAACCGGCATGCTGTTTCGGTTCATCCTTCTTTCTGACACGGATATTTTTCTTCTAGTTCACTGTATCTGGGACAGAACTGTTTCCTGGTGAGTCACTATATGTGGAACGGGACCATGTTTCGATTCATTCCTGTATCTGAGTCAGATATTTTTCTTATAGTTCACTGTATCTGGGTCGGGACTGTTTCCTGGTGAGTCACTATATGTGGACCAGGACCCTGTTTCGGTTCATCCATTTTTCTTATGGTTCACTGTATCAGGGACGAGACTGTTTCCTGGTGAGTCACTATATCTGCCTCGGGACTTTGTTTCGGTTCATCTTTGTATCTGAGTCGGGTATTTTTCTTATGGAACACAATATCTGGGATGGGACTGTTTCCTGGTAAGTCACTATATTTTCCTCGGGACCCGGTTTCGGTTCATCCCTGTATTTAAGTCATATTTTTTTCTTATGGTTTACTGTATCTAGGACTTGACAGTTTCCTATTGAGTCACTATATCTGCCCAGGGACCCTGTTTCGGTTAGTCTATATTTCTGACTCAGATATTTTTTTGTTGCATCACTTTATCTGGCACGGGACTGTTTCCTGTTGAGTCACTATATCTGAACCGGGATCCTATTTCGGTTCATCCCTCTTCTGACACGGATATTTTTCTTATAGTTCACTGTATCAGGGACAGGACTGTTTCATGGTGAGTCACTATATGTGGAACGGGACCATGTTTCGGTTCATTCTTGTATCTGAGTTAGATATTTTTCATATAGTTCACTTTATCTGGGACGGGACTGTTTCCTTGTGAGTCACTATATGTCGACCGGGATCCTGTTTCGGTTAATCCATTTTTCTTATGGTTCACTGTATCTGGGATAAGACTTTTTCCTGGTGAGTCACTATATCTGCCCCGAGACCCTATTTCGGTTCATCCATGTTTCTGACTCAGATATTTTTATTGTGGATCACTTTATATAGGACGGGACTGTTTTCTGGTGAGACACTATATCTGCCCCGTGACCCAGTTTCGGTTGATCCCTGTATCTAACATGGATATTTTTCTTATTGTTCACTGTATCTGGGACGGCACTGTTTCATGGTGAGTCACTATATGTGAATCGAGACACTGTTNGTTTCCTTGTGAGTCACTATATGTCAACCGGGATCCTGTTTCGGTTAATCCATTTTTCTTATGGTTCACTGTATCTGGGATAAGACTTTTTCCTGGTGAGTCACTATATCTGCCCCGAGACCCTATTTCGGTTCATCCATGTTTCTGACTCAGATATTTTTTGTCTGGATCACTTTACCGACGAGAGTATTTTCTGGTGAGTCACTATATCTGCCTCGGGACCCGGTTTCTGTTTATCCCTGTATCAGACACGTATATTTTTCTTATTCTTCACTGTATCTGGGATGACACTGTTTACTGGTGAGGCACTATATGTGAATCGGGACACTGTTTCAGTTCATCCCTCTATTTGAGTCGGATATTTTTCTTATGGTTCACTATATCTTGGACGGGACTATTTCCTAGTGAGTCACTATATCTGCCCCGGGACCCTGTTTCGGTTCTTCCTTATATCCGAGTCAGATATTTTTCATATCGTTCACTATATCTGGGACTGGACAGTTTCCTATTGACTCACTATATCTGCCCAGGGACCCTGTTTCGGTTCATCTATGTTTCTGACTCAGATATTTTTTTGTTGCATCACTTTATCTAGCACGGGATTGTTTCTTGGTGAGTCACTATATCTAAACCGGGATCCTATTTCGGTTCATCCCTCTTCTGACACGGATATTTTTCTTATAGTTCACTGTATCTGGGACAGGACTGTTTCATGGTTAGTCACTATATGTGGAACGGGACCATGTTTCGGTTCATTCCTGTATTTGAGTTAGATATTTTTCATATAGTTCACTTTATCTGGGACGGGACACTATATGTGGACCGGGACCCTGTTTTTGTTAATCCATTTTTCTTATGGTTCATTGTATCTGGGACGAGACTTTTTCCTGGTGAGTCACTATATCTGCCCGAGACCCTGTTTCGGTTCATCCCTGTTTCTGACTCAGATATTTTTTTTGTGGATCACTTTATCTGGGACGGGAGTATTTTCTGGTGAGTCACTATATCTGCCCCGGGACCCAGTTTCGATTTATCTCTGTATCAGACACGGATATTTTTCTTATTGTTCACTGTATCTGGGATGACACTATTTACTGGTGAGGCACTATATGTGAATCGGGACACTGTTTCGGTTCATCCCTCTATTTGAGTCAGATATTTTTCTTATGGTTCACTATATCTGGGACAGGACTGTTTCCTGGTGAGTCACTATTTCTTCCCCGGGACCCGGTTTCGGTTCATCTCTATATCTAAGTCAGATATTTTTCTTTTGGTTTACTATATCTGGGACTGGATAGTTTCCTGTTGAGTCACTATATCTACCCCGGGAACCTATTTCGGTTCATCCTTGTTTTGACTCAGATATTTTTCTTATAGTTCACTGTATCTGGGACAGGACTATTTCCTGGTGAGTCACTATATGTGGATTGGAACCCTGTTTCGGTTCATCCCTGTATCTGAGTCAGATATTTTACTTATGGTTCATTGTATCTTAGACGGGACAGTTCCCTGGTAAGTCACTATATTTGGTCCGGGACACTCTTTCTGTTCATCCATGTTTCTAACTCTGATATTTTTCTTGTGCATCACTGTATCTTGGACGGGACAATTTCCTAGTAAGTCACTATATCTACCCCGGGACCATGTTTCGGTTCATCCCTTTTTCTGACACGGATAATTTTCTTATTGTTCACTGTATCTGGGACGGGACTGTTTCCTGGTGAGTAACTATATGTGAATCGGGACACTGTTTCGGTTTATCCCTGTATTTGAGTCTGATATTTTTCTTATGGTTCACTATATTTAGGACAGGACTATTTCCTGGTGAGTAACTATATATGCCCCGGGACCCGGTTTCGGTTCATCCCCGTATCTGAGTCAAATATTTTTCTTTTGATTTACTGTATCTGGGATTGGACGGTTTCCTGTTAAGTCACGATATCTGCTCCGGTACCCTGTTTCATTTCATCCCTGTTTCTGACTCATAAATTTTTCTTATAGTTCACAGTATCTGGGACAGGACTATTTCCTGTTGAGTCACTATATGTGGATCGGGACTCTGTTTCGGTTCATACCTGTATCTGAGTCAAATATTTTACTTATGGTTCACTGTATTTGGGATGAAACTGTTTCTTGGTAAGTCACTATATGTTTCGGTTCATCCCTGTATCTGAGTCAGATATTTCTCTTATGGTTCATTGTATATGAGACTAGATAGTTTCCTGTTGAGTCACTATATCTTCCCCGGGACCCTGTTTCGGTTCATCCCTATTTCTGAATCAGACATGTTTGTTGTGCATCACTTTATCTAGGACGAGACTGTTTGCTAGAGAGTCACTATATCTGAACTGGGACCTTGTTTCGGTTCATCCCTCTTTCTGACATGGATATTTTTCTTATAGTTCACTGTATCTGGGACATGACTGTTTCCTGGTGAGTCACTATATGTGGACCGGGACCTTGTTTTGGTTCATCAATTTTTCTGATCCGAATATTTTTCTTGTGCATAACTATATCTTGGACGGGACAGTTTCCTAGTAAGTCACTATATCTGATCCGGGAACCTGTTTCGGTTCATCCCTGTTTCTGACACAGATATTTTTTTTGTGGTTCAATGTACATGGGATGGGACTGTTTGCTGGTGAGTCTCTATATGTGGAACGGGACCCTGTTTCGGTTCACCCCTATATCTGAGTCAGATATTTTTCTTATAGTTCACTGTATCTGGGAAGGGACTGTTTCCTGGTGAGTCACTATATGTGGACCGGGAACCTGTTTCGGTTCATCCATTTTTCTGACTCGGATATTTTTCTTGTGCATCACTGTATCTTGGACACGACAGTTTCCTGGTAAGTCACTATATCTGCCCTGGGACCATGTTTCGGTTCATCCCTTTTTCTGACACGGATAATTTTCTTATTGTTCACTGTATCTGGGACGTGACTGTTTCCTGGTGAGTAACTATATGTGAATCGGGACACTGTTTCGGTTCATCCCTGTATTTGAGTCGGATATTTTTCTTATGGTTTACTGTATCTGGGACGGGACAGTTTCCTATTGAGTTACTATATCTACCCCGGGAACCTGTTTCGGATCATCTTTGTTTCTGACTCAGATATTTTTTTGTGCATCACTTTATCTGGCACGGGACTGTTTCCTGGTGAGTAACTATATCTGAACCGGGATCCTGTTTTGGTTCATCCTTCTTTCTGACACGGATATTTTTCTTATAGTTCACTGTATCTGGGACAGGACTGTTTCATGCTAACTCACTATACGTAGAACGGGACCATGTTTCGATTCATTCCTGTATCTGAGTCACATATTTTTCTTATAGTTCACTATATCTAGGACGGGACTGTTTCCTAGTAAGTCACTATATGTGGACCGGGACCCTGTTTCGGTTCATTCATTTTTCTTATGGTTCACTGTATCTGGGACGAGACTGTTTCTTGGTGAGTCATTATATCTACCCCGAGACCCTGTTTCAGCTCATCCCTGTATCCCGGGACCCTGTTTTGGTTCATCCCTATTTCTGACTCAAATATTTTTTTTGTGGATCACTTTATCTGGGACAGAACTGTTTCCTGGTGAGTCACTATATCTGAACCGGGATCCTGTTTCGGTTCATCCTTCTTTCTGACACGGATATTTTTCTTATAGTTCACTGTATCTAGGACAAGGCTGTTTCCTGGTGAGTCCCTATATCTGCCCCGGGACCCGGTTTCGGTTCATCCATGTATCTGAGTCAGATATTTTTCTTATAGTTAGCTGTATCTGGGACTGGACTATTTCCTGGTGAGTCACTATCTGTGGACCGGGACCTTGTTCCGTTTCATCCATTTTTCTTACTCGGATATTTTTCTTGTGCATCACTGTATCTTGGACGAGACAGTTTCTTGGTAAGTCACCATATCTTACCCGAGACCCTATTTCGGCTCATCTCTGTTTCTCACTCGGATATTTTTCTTATGGTTCACTGTATCTAGGATGAGACTGTTTCCTGGTGAGTCACTATTTGTGAATCGGGACCCTGTTTCGGTTCATCCCTATATCTGAGTCAGATATTTTTCTTATAGTTCACTATATCTGGGACTGGACTATTTCCTGGTGAGTCACTATTTGTGGACCGGGACCTTGTTCCGTTTCATCCATTTTTCTTACTCGGATATTTTTCTTGTGCATCACTGTATCTTGGACGAGACAGTTTCCTAGTAAGTCACTATATCTTACCCGAGACCCTATTTTGGCTCATCTCGGTTTTTGACTCGGATATTTTTCTTATGGTTCACTGTATCTGGGATGAGACTGTTTCCTGGTGAGTCACTATTTGGGAATCGGGACCCTGTTTCGGTTCATCCCTATATCTGAGTCGGATATTTTTCTTATGGTTCACTGTATCTGGGAAGAGACTGTTTCCTGGTGAGTCATTATATATGCCACGGGACCCTGTTTAGGTTCATCCCTGTATCTGAGTCAAATATTTTTCTTATGGTTCACTGTATCTAGGACGGGACTGTTTCCTGGTGAGTCACTATATCTACCCCGGGACCCTGTTTCGGTTCTTCCCTGTATCTGAGTCAGATATTTTTCATATCGTTCACTATATCTGGGACTGGACAGTTTCCTATTGAGTCACTATATCTGCGCCGGGACCCTGTTTCGGTTCATCTCTGTTTCTGACTGAAATATTTTTTTTGTGCATCACTTTATCTGGTATGGGACTATTTCCTGGTGAGTCACTATATCTAAACCGGCATCCTGTTTCGGTTCATCCCTCTTTCTGACAAGGATATTTTTCTTATAGTTCACTATATCTGGGACAGGACTGTTTCATGGTGAGTCACTATATGTGGAACGGGACCATGTTTCGGTTCATTCCTGTATCTGAGTCAGATATTTCTCTTATAGTTCACTGTATCTGGGACGAGACTGTTTCCTGGTGAGTCACTATATGTGGACCAGGACCCTGTTTCGGTTCATCCATTTTTCTTATGGTTCACTGTATCTGGGATGAGACTGTTTCCTGGTGAGTCACTATAACTGCCCCGGGACCCTGTTTCGGTTCATATCTGTATCTGAGTCAAATTTTTTCTTATGGAACACTATATCTGGGATGGGACTGTTTCCTGGTGAGTCACTATATTTGCCTTGGGACCCGGTTTCGGTTCATCCCTGTATTTGAGTCAGATTTTTTTCTTATGGTTTACTGTATCCGGGACTTGACAGTTTCCTGTTGAGTCACTATATCTGCCCCGGGACCCTGTTTCGGTTCATCTCTGTTTCTGACTCAAATATTTTTTATGTGCATCACTTTATCTGGCACTGGACTGTTTCCTGGTGAGTCACTATATCGGAATAGGGATCTTGTTTTAGTTCATCCCTTTTTCTGACACGAAAACTTTTCTTATAGTTCACTGTATCTGGGATAGGACTATTTTATGGTGAGTCACTATATGTGGAACGGGACCATGTCTCGGTTCATTCCTGTATCTGAGTTAGATATTTTTCTTATAGTTCACTGTATTTGGGATGAGACTGTTTCCTGGTGAGTCACTATAAGTGGACCGAGACCCTGTTTCGGTTCATCCATTTTTCTTATGGTTCACTGTATCTGGGACGAGACTGTTTCTTGGTGAGTCACTATATCTGCCCCGTGACCCTGTTTCAGCTCCACCCTGTATCCCGGGACCCTATTTTGGTTCATCCCTGTTTCTGACTTATATATTTTTTTTGTGGATCACTTTATCTGGGACGAGACTATTTTCTGCTGAGTCACTATATCTGCCCCGGGACCCGGTTTCTGTTGATCCTTGTATCTCACACGGGTATTTTTCTTATCCTTTACTGTATCTGGGACGGCACTGTTTCCTGGTGAGTCACTATATCTTCCCCGGGACCCGGTTTCGGTTCTTCCCTATATCTGAGTCAGATATTTTTCTTTTGGTTTACTGTATCTGGGACTGGGTAGTTTCCTGTTGAGTCACTATATCTACCCCGGGAACCTGTGTCAATTCATCCCTATCTTGACTCAGATTTTATTCTTATAGTTCACTGTATCTGGGATGAGACTATTTCCTGTTGACTCACTATTTGTGAATCGGGACCTTGTTTCGGTTCATCCCTATATCTGAGTCGGATATTTTTCTTATGGTTCATTGTATCTGGGACGAGATTGTTTCATGGTGAGACACTATATCTGCCCTGAGACTCTGTTTCGGTTCATCCCTGTATCTGAGTCAGATATTTTTCTTATGGTTCACTGTATCTAGGACGGGATTGTTTCCTGGTGCGTCACTCTATCTGCCCTGGGACCCTATTTCGGTTGTTCTCTGTATCTGAGTCAGATATTTTTCATATCGTTCACTATATTTGGGACTGGACAGTTTCCTATTGAGTCACTATATCTGCCCCGGGACCCTGTTTCAGTTCATCTATGTTTCTGACTCAGATATTTTTTTGGTGCATTACTTTATCTGGCCCGGGACCGTTTCCTGGGGAGTCACTATATCTGAACCGGGATCCTGTTTCAGTTCATCCCTCTTTTTGACACGGATATTTTTCTTATAGTTCACTGTATCTGGGACAGGACTGTTTCATGGTGAGTCACTATATGTGGAACGGACCATGTTTCGGTTCATTCCTGCATCTGAGTCAGATATTTTTCTTACGGTTCACTGTATCTGGGACGGGACTGTTTCCTGGTGAGTCACTATATGTGGACTGGGACTTTGTTTCGGTTCATTCATTTTTTTTATGGTTCACTGTATCTGGGACGAGACTTTTTACTGGTAAGTTATTATAACTGCCCCGGAACCCTGTTTCGATTCATCTCTGTATCTGAGTCGGATCTTTTCCTTATGGAACACTATATCTGGGACGGGACTGTTTCCTGGTGAGTCACTATATTTGCCCCGGGACCTGGTTTCGGGTCATCCCTGTATTTGAGTCAAATTTTTTTCTTATGGTTTACTGTATCTGGGACTGGACAGTTTCCTATGGAGTCACTATATCTGCCCCGGGTTCCGGTTTCAGTTCATCTCTGTATCTGAGTCAGATATTTTTATTTTGGTTTAAGGTATCTGGGATTGGGTAGTTTCCTGTTGAGTCACTATATCTTCCCCGGGAACCTGTTTCGGTTCATTCTTATTTTGACTCAGATATTTTTCTTATAGTTCACTGTATCTGGGACGAGACTGTTTCCTGGTGAGTCACTATATCTGCCCTGGAACCCTGTTTCGGTTCATCCCTATATCTGAGTCAGATATTTTTCTTGTGGTTCACTGTATCTAGGACGGAGCTGTTTCCCGGTGAGTCACTATGTCTGTCCCGGGACCCTGTTTCTGTTCTTCCCTATATCTGAGTCAGATATTTTTCATATCGTTCATTATATCTGGGACTGGACAGTTTCCTATTAAGTAACTATATCTGCCCCGGGACGCTGTTTCTTACTCAAATATTTTTTTTTATGCATCACTTTATCTAGCACAAGACTGTTTCCTGGTGAGTCACTATATCTGAACTGGGATCCTGTTTCGATTCATCCTTCTTTCTGACACGGATATATTTCTTATAGTTCACTGTATATGTGACAGGACTGTTTCATGGTGAGTGACTATATGTGGAACGGGACCATGTTTCATTCTTTCCTGTATCTGAGTCAGATATTTTTCTTATAGTTCACTGTATCTAGGACGGGACTGTTTCCTGATAAGTCACTATATGTGGACCGGGACCTTGTTTCGGTTCATCTATATTTCTTATGGTTCACTGTATCTGGGACGAGACTGTTTCCTGGTTAGTCTCTATATTTGCCCCGGGACCCTGTTTCGGTTCATCTCTGTATTTGGGTCAGATATTTTTCTTTTTGTTTACTGTATCTGGGACTAGATAGTTTCCTATTGAGTCACTATATCTACCCTGGGAACCTGTTTCGGTTCATCCTTGTTTTGACTCATATATTTTTCTTATAGTTCACTGTATCTGGGATAGGACTATTTCCTGGTGAGTCACTATATGTGGATCGGGACCCTGTTTCGGTTCATCCCTGTATCTGAGTTGGATATTTTACCTATGGTTCACTGTATGTTGGACGGGACAATTTGCTGGTAAGTCACTATATCAGGTCCGGGACCCTCTTTCGGTTCATTCATGTTTCTGACTCTGATATTTTTCTTGTGCATCACTGTATCTTGGAAGGGATAGTTTCCTAGTAAGTCACTATATCTGCCCCGGGACCATGTTTCGGTTCATCCCTGTTTCTGACAGGGATAATTTTCTTATTGTTGACTGTATCTGGGACGGGACTGTTTCCTGTTGAGTAACTATATATGAATCGGGACACTGTTTCGGTTAATCCCTATATTTAAGTCGGATATTTTTCTTATGGTTCACTATATCTGGGACGGAACTGTTTCTTGGTGAGTAACTATGTATGCCCCCGGACTCGGTTTCGGTTCATCACCGTATCTGAGTCAAATATTTTTCTTTTGGTTTACTGTATCTGGGACTGGACAGTTTCCTGTTGAGTCACTATATCTGCCCCGGGACCCTGTTTCGGTTCATCCCTGTTTCTGACTCAGATAGTTTTCTTATAGTTCACTGTATCTGGGACAGGACAATTTCCTGTTGAGTCACTATATGTGGATCGCGACCCTGTTTTGGTTCATACCTGTATCTGAGTCAGATATTTTACTTATGGTTCACTGTATTTGGGACGGGACTATTTCCTGGTAAGTCACTATATCTTCCCTGGGACCCTGTTTCAGTTCATCCCTGTATCTGAGTCAAATATTTCTCTTATGGTTCACTGTATGTGGGACTAGACAGTTTGCTATTGAGTCACTATATCTCCCCCGGGACCCTGTTTCGGTTCATCGCTGTTTCTGACTCAGATATTTTTCTTGTGCGTCACTGTATCTTGGACAGGACAGTTTCCTTGTAAGTCACTATATCTGCCCCGGGACCCTGTTTCGGTTCATCCCTGTTTCTGACATGGATATTTTTCTTATGGTTCATTGTATCTGGGACGGGACTGTTTCCTCGTGAGTCGCTATATCTGCCCCAGGACTCTGTTTCGGTTTATCCCTGTATCTGAGAAAGATATTTTTCTTATGGTTCACTTTATATGGGACGAGACTGTTTCCTGGTGAGTCACTATATGTATCGGGACCCTGTTTCGGTGCATCCCTGTTTCTGACTCGGATATTTTTCTTCTGCATCACTGTATCCTAGACGAGACAGTTTCCTGGTAAGTCACTATATCTGCCCGGAACCCTCTTTCTGTTCATCCGTATTTCTAACTCGGATATTTTTCTTATGGTTCATTGTATCTGGGATGGGACTGTTTCCTGGTGAGTCGCTATATTTGACCCGGGACCCGGTTTCGGTTCATCCCTGTATCTTAGTCAAATATTTTTCTTTTGGTTTACTGTATTTGTGACTGGACAGTTTCCTGTTGAGTCACTATATTTTCTCCGGGACCCTGTTTCTATTCATCCCTGTTTCTGACGCAGATATTTTTCTTATCGTTCACTATATATGGGACAGGACTATTTCCTGGTGAAACACTATATGTGGATCGGGACCTTGTTTCAGTTCATCCCTGTATTTGAGTCGGATATTTTACTTATGGTTCACTGTATCTGGGACGACACTGTTTCCTGGTAAGTCACTATATCTTCCGCTGGACCCTGTTTCGGTTCATACCTGTATCTGAGTCATATAATTTTCATATCGTTCACTATATCTGGGACGGGACTGTTTCCTGGGGAGTCACTATATTTGCCCCGGGACCCTTTTTCGATTCATTCCTTTTTTCTGACTCGGATATTTTTCTTATGGTTCACTGTATCTGGGACGGGACTGTTTTCTGGTGAGTAACTATATCTGTCCCTGGACCTTGTTTCGGTTTATTTCTTTTTCTGGCTTGGATATTTTTCTTATGGTTCACTGTATCTAGGACGGGACTGTTTCCTGGTGAGTCACTATATGTGAATCGGGACCCTGTTTCTGATCATCCTTGTATTTGAGTCGGATATTTTTCTTATGGCTCACTATATATGGGACGGGACTGTTTCCTGGTGAGTAACTATATCTGCCCCGGGACCCGGTTTCGTTTCAACCCTGTATCTGAGCTAGATATTTTTCTTTTGGTTTACTATATCTGGGACTGGAAAGTTTTCTATTGAGTCACTATATCTACCCCGGCACCCTGTTTCGGTTCATCCCTGTTTCTGACTCGGATATTTTTCTTATAGTTTACTGTATCTGGGATAGGACTGTTTCCTAGTGAGTCACTATATGTGAATCGGGACCCTGTTTGGGTTCATCCATGTATCTGAGACAGATATTTTACTTATGGTTCACTGTATCTGGGACGGGACTATTTCCTAGTAAGTCACTATATCTTCCCCGGGACCCTGTTCCGGTTCATCCCTGTATCTGAGTCAGATATTTCCCTCATGGTACACTGTATGTGGGACTAGATAGTTTCCTGTTGCGTCACTATATCTGCCCCGGGACCCTATTTCGGTTCAACCCTGTTTCTGACTCGGATATTTTTCTTGTGCGTCACTGTATCTTGGACAGGACAGTTTCCTGGTAAGTCACTATATCTGACCTGGGACCATGTTGCGGTTTATCCCTGTTTCTGACACGGATATTTTTCTTATGGTTCACTATATTTGGGACGGGACTGTTTCCTAGTGAAGAACTATATCTGCCCTGGGACCCAGTTTCGTTTCATCCCTATATCTGAGTCAGATATTTTTTTTTTTTTTGGTTTACTGTATCTTGGATTGGACAGTTTCCTGTTGAGTCACTATATCTGCCCCGGGACCCTGTTTTGGTTCAACCATATTTCTGACTCGGATATTTTTCTTGTGCGTCAGTGTATCTTGGACAAGACAGTTTCCTGGTAAGTCACTATACCTGCCCCGGTACCCTGTTTCGGTTCATCTCTGTTTCCAACTCAGATTTTTTCTTATAGTTCACTGTATCTGGGACAGGACTATTTTCTGTGAGTCACTATATGTGGATCGGGACCCTATTTCGGTTTATACCTGTATCTGAGTCAGATATTTTACTTATGGTTCACTGTATCTGGGACGAGACTGTGTCCTAGTAAGTCACTATATCTTCCCCGGGACCTTGTTTCGGTTCATTCCTGTATCTGAGTCAGATATTTCTCTTATGGTTCCCTGTATGTGGGACTAGACAGTTTCCTGTTAAGTAACTATATTTGCCCCGGGACGCTGTTTCGGTTCATCCCTGTTTCTGACTCGGATATTTTTCTTGTCCGTCAATTTATCTTTGACAGGACAGTTTCCTGGTAGGTCACTATATCTGACCCGGGACCATGTTTCAGTTCTTCCCATTTTCTAACACAGATATTTTTCTTCTTGTTCATTGTATCTGGGACAGGACTGTTTCCTGGTCAGTCACTATATCTGCCCCGGGACCCTGTTTCAGTTCATCCCTGTTTCTGACTCGGATATTTTTTTTGTGGTTCACTGTATCTAGGACGGGACTGTTTCCTGGTGAGTTAATATATCTATCCTGGGACCCTGTTTCGGTTCATTCCATTTTCTGACTCGGATATTTTTCTTTTCGATCACTGTATCTGGGACGGGACTGTTTCCTGGTGAGTCACTATATCTGCCCTGGGACCCTGTATCGGTTCATCACTATTTCTGACTCGGATATTTTTTTTATAGTTCACTGTATTTGAGACGTGACTGTTTCCTGGTGAGTCACTATATGCGGACCGGGACCCTGTTTTGGTTCATCCATATTTCTGACTCGGAAATTTTTTAATGCGTCACTGTATCTACGACGGGACAGTTTCCTGGTAAGTCACTATATTTGTCCCGGGACCTTGTTTCAGTTCATCCCTGTTTCTGACACGAATATTTTTGTTATTGGTCACTGTATCTGGGATCGGGACCCTGTTTCGGTTCAGCCCTGTATCTTAGTCAGATATTTTTCTTATAGTTCAATGTATCTGGGACGAGACTGTTTCCTGGTAAGTCACTATATCTGCCCTGACACCTTGTTTCGGTTCATCCCTGTATCTGAGTCAGATATTTTTCTTATGCTTCACTGTATCTGGGACGTGACTGTTTCTTGGTGAGTCACTAAATCTGCCCCGGGACCCTGTTTCGGTTCATCCATATTTCTTATTCGGATATTTTTCTTATGGTTCACTGTATCTTGGACGGGACTGTTCACTGGTGAGTCACTATATTTACCCCGGGATCCTGTTTCGGTTCATTCCATTTTCTGACTCGGATATTTTTCTTTTCAATTACTGTATCTGGGACGGTACTGTTTCCTGGTCAGTCACTATATCTGCCCGTGGACCCTGTATCGGTTCATCACTATTTCTGACTCGGATATTTTTCTTATAGTTTACTGTATCTGAGACGGGACTGTTTCCTGGTGAGTCACTATATTTGGACCAGGACCCTGTTTCGGTTCATCCATGTTTCTGACTCGGAAATTTTTTAAGGCGTCACTGTATCTACGTCGGGTCAGTTTCCTGGTAAGTCACTATATCTGCCCCAGGACCATGTTTCAGTTCATCCCTGTTTCTGACACGAATTTTTTTCTTATTGTTCACTGTATTTGGAATCGGGACCCTGTTTCGGTTCAGCCCTATATCTTAGTCAGATATTTTTCTTATAGTTCAATGTATCTGGGACGGGACTGTTTCCTGGTAAGTCACTATATCTGCCTTTGCACCCTTTATCTGAGTCAGATATTTTTTTTATGCTTCACTGTATCTGGGACGGGACTGTTTCTTGGTGAGTCACTATATCTGCCCTGGCACCTTTTTTCGGTTCATCCCTATATCTGAGTTAAAGATTTTTCTTATTGTTCATTATATCTGGGACGAGACTCTTTCTTGTTGAGTCACTATATCTGCCCCGGAACCATATTTTGGTTCATCCCTATTTTTGACTCGGATATTTTTCTTGTGTATCATTGCATCTTGGACGGGACAGTTTCCTGGTAAGTCACTGTATCTGGCCCGAGACCTTGTTTCGATTCATTCCGATTTCTGACACGGATATTTTTCTTATGGTTCACTGTATCTTGGACAGGACTGTTTCCTGGAGAGTCAATATATCTGCCCCGAGATCCTGTTTTAATGCATGCCTATATCTGAGTCAGATATTTTTCTTATGGTTCACAGTATATGGGATTGAACAGTTTCCTGGTGAGTCACTATATCTGTCCCAGGACCTTGTTTCGGGTCATCCTTGTTTCTGACTCGGATATTTTTCTTGTGCATCACTGTATCTTGGAAGAGACAGTTTCCTGGTAAGTCACTATATTTGGCCCGGGACCCTGTTTCGGTTCATCTTTGTTTCTGAAACGGATATTTTTCTTATGGTTTACTGTATTTGGGACGGGATTGTTTCCTGGTGAGTCACTATATGTTGATCGAGACCCTGTTTCGGTTCATCCCTGTATCTGGGTCGGCTTTTTTTTCTTAGGGTTCATTGTATCTGGGACAGGACTATTTTCTGGTGAGTAACTATATCTGCCCCGAGACCCTGTTTCGGTTCATCCATGTATCTAAGTCAGATATTTTTCTTATGGTTCACTGTATAACGGACGAGACTGTTTCCTGGAGAGTCACTATATCTGCCCCGGGACCCAGTTTCAGTTCATCCCTGTATCTGAGTCAAATATTTTTCTTATGGTTCACTATATCTGGGGCGGGACTGTCTCCTGTTGAGTAACTATATCTGCCCCGTAACCCAATTTTTGTTCATACCTATATCTGAGTCGAATATTTTTCTTGTGGATCACTGTATCTAGGACATGACTGTTTCCTGGTAAGTCACTACATCAGCCCCGAGACCCTGTTTCGGTTCATACCTGTTTCTAACTAAGATTTTTTTTCTTATTGTTCACTATATCTAGGACGAGACTATTTCCTAGTGAGTCACTATATCTATCCCGGGACCTTGTTTCGGTTCATCCATGTTTCTGACAAGGATAATTTTCTTCTGGTTTCCTGTATCTAGGACGGGACAGTTTCCTGGTCAGCCACTCTATCTGCCCCGGGATCTTGTTTCGGTTCATCCCTTATTCTGACTCGGATATTTTTCGTATGGTTCACTATATCTGGGACGGGACTGTTTCCTAGTGAGTCACTATATCTTCCCCGAGACCCTGTTTCAGTTCATCCCTGTATTTGAGTCAGACATTTTTGTTATGGTTCACTGCATCTGGGACGGGACTGTTTCCTAGTGAGTCACAATAGGTTGATCGGGACCCTGTTTCGGTTCATCCCTATATCTGAGTCAGATTTTTTTGTTACGGTTCACTGTATCTGGGACGAGACTGTTTCCTGGTAAGTCACTATATCTGCCCCGAGTCCCTGTTTCGGTTCATCCCTATATCTGAGTCAGATATTTTTCTTATGGTTCACTGTATATGGGACTGGACAGTTTCCTGGTGAATCACTATATAGGCCCTGGGACCCTGTTTCAGTTCATCCCTATTTCTGACTCAGATATTTTTCTTGTGGATCATTGTGTCTGGGATGGGACTGTTTCCTGGTGAGTCAATACAGCATCCCCGAGACCTTATTTCGGTTCATCCCTATCTTTGACTTAGTTTTTTTCTTATTGTTCACTGTATCTGGGACGAGACTGTTTCCTAGTGAGTCACTATATCTGTCCCGGGACCTTGTTTCGGTTCATCCCTGTTTCTGACACGGATATTTTTCTTATGGTTCACTGTATCTGGGACGGGACTGTTTCTAGGTGAGCCATTCTATCTGCCCCGGGATCTTATTTCGGTTCATCCCTCTATTTGAGTCAGTTATGTTATTATGGTTCACTATATCTGGGACGGGACTATTTCCTGGTGAGTCACTATATCTGCCCCGGGGCCCTGTTTCGGTTCATCCCTGTTTCTGACTCGGATATTTTTCTTGTGGATCATTGTATCTGGGACGGGACAATTTCCTGGTAAGTCAATATATCTGCCCTGGGAATCTGTTTCGGTGTATCACTGTTCTTGACTCGGATTTTTCTTATTATTCACTGTATCTAGGATGAGACTGTTTCCTGGTGAGTCACTATATCTGCCCCGGATCCCTGTTTCGGTTCATCCCTATATCTGAGTCAGATATTTTTCTTATGGTTCACTGTATATGGGACTGGACAGTTTCCTGGTGAATCACTATATAGGCCCTGGGACCCTGTTTCGGTTCATCCCTATTTCTGACTCAGATATTTTTCTTGTGGATCATTGTGTCTGGGATGGGACTGTTTCTTGGTGAGTCAATACAGCATCCCCGAGACCTTATTTCGGTTCATCCCTATTTTTGATTCAGTTTTTTTTCTTATTGTTCACTGTATCTGGGACGAGACTGTTTCCTAGTGAGTCACTATATCTGTCCCGGGACCTTGTTTCGATTCATCCCTGTTTCTGACACTGATATTTTTCTTATGGTTCACTGTATCTGGGACGGGACTGTTTCTTGGTGAGCCATTCTATCTGCCCCGGGATCTTATTTCGGTTCATCCCTCTATTTGAGTCAGTTATGTTATTATGGTTCACTCTATCTGGGACGGGACTATTTCCTGGTGAGTCACTATATCTGCCCCGGGACCCTGTTTCGGTTCATCCCTGTTTCTGACTCGGATATTTTTCTTGTGGATCATTGTATTTGGGATGGGAAAATTTCCTGGTAAGTCACTATATCTGCCCTGGGAATCTGTTTCGGTTTATCACAGTTTCTGACTCGGATTTTTCTTATTGTTCACTGTATCTGGGACGAGAATGTTTCCTGGTGAGTCACTATACCTGCCCCGGGACCTTGTTTCGGTTCATTCTTGTTTCTGACACGGATATTTTTCTTATGGTTCACTATATCTGGGACGGGACTGTTTCCTGGTGAGCCACTATATCTGCCCCGGCATCTTATTTCGGTTCATCCCTCTTTTTGAGTCAGTTATTTTTCTTATGGTTCACTGTATCTGGGGCGGGACTGTTTCCTGGTGAGTCACAATATCTGCCCTGGGACCCTGTTTCGGTTCATCCCTGTTTCTGACTCGGATATTTTTCTTATGGTTCACTGTATCTGGGACGGAACTGTTTCCTCGTGAGTCACTATATGATGATCAGGACCCTGTTTCGGTTTATCCATGTATCTGAGTCAGATATTTTTCTTATGGTCCACTGTATATGGGATTGAACAATTTCCTGGTGAGTCACTATATCTGCCCCAGGACCTTGTTTCGGTTCATCCCTGTTTCTGATTCGGATAGTTTTCTTGTGCATCACTGTATCTTGGAAGAGAAAGTTTCCTGGTAAGTCACTATATTTGGCCCGGGACCCTGTTTCGGTTTATCTCTGTTTCTGACACGGATATTTTTCTTATGGTTCACTGTGTCTGGGACGAGATTATTTCCTGGTGAGCCATTCTATCTGCCCCAGGACCTTGTTTCGGTTCATCCCTGTTTCTGACTCGGATATTTTTCTTGTGCATCACTGTATCTTGAAATAGACAGTTTCCTGGAAAGTCACTATATCTGGCCCGGGAACTTGTTTCGGTTCATTCCTATTTCTGACACTGATATTTTTCTAATGGTTCACTATATCTGGGACAGCACTGTTTCCTGGTGTGTCACTATATCTGCCCCGAGACCCTATTTCGGTTCATCCCTGTATTTGTGTAAGATATTTTTCTTATGGTTCACTGTATTTGGGACTGGATAGTTTCCTGGTGAGTCAATATATTTGCCCCGGGACCCTGTTTTGGTTCATCCCTGTTTCTGACTCGGATATTTTTCTTGTGCATCACTGTATCTTGGAAGAGACAGTTTCCTAGTAAGTCACTATATCTGGCCCGGAACCCTGTTTCGGTTCATCTTTGTTTCTGAGACGGATATTTTTCTTATGGTTCACTGTATTTGGGACTGGATAGTTTCCTGGTGAGTTAATATATTTGCCCCTGGACCCTGTTTTGGTTCATCCCTGTTTCTGACTCGGATATTTTTCTTGTGCATCACTGTATCTTGGAAGAGACAGTTTCCTAGTAAGTCACTATATCTGGCCCGGAACCCTGTTTCGGTTCATCTTTGTTTCTGAGACGGATATTTTTCTTATGGTTCACTGTATTTGGGACTGGATTGTTTCATGGTGAGTCACTATATGCTGATCGGGACCCTGTTTCGGTTCATCCCTGTATCTGAGTCGCTTTTTTTTCTTAGGGTTCACTGTATCAGGGACAGGACTATTTTCTGGTGAGTAACTATATCTACCCCGAGACCCTGTTTCGGTTCATCCCTGTATCTAAGTCAGATATTTTTCTTATGGTTCACTGTATAACGGACAAGACTGTTTCCTGGAGAGTCACTATATCTGCCCCGGGACCCAGTTTCAGTTCATCCCTGTATCTGAGTCAGATATTTTTCTTATGGTTCACTATATCTGGGGCGGGACTGTCTCCTGTTGAGTAACTATATCTACCCCATAACCTAATTTTTGTTCATCCCTATATCTGAGTCGAATATTTTTCTTGTGGATCACTGTATCTAGGACATGATTATTTCCTGGTGAGTCACTACATCAGCCCCGAGACCCTGTTTCGGTTCATACCTGTTTTTAACTCAGATTTTTTTCTTATTGTTCACTATATCTAGGACGAGACTATTTCCTAGTGAGTCACTATATCTATCCCGGGACCTTGTTTCGATTCATCCATGTTTCTGACAAGGATATTTTTCTTCTGGTTCCCTGTATCTGGGACGGGACAGTTTCCTGGTCTGCTACTTTATCTGCCCCGGGATCTTGTTTCGGTTCATCCCTTATTCTGACTCGGATATTTTTCGTATGGTTCACTATAACTGGGACAGGACTGTTTCCTGGTGAGTCACTATATCTTCCCCGAGACCCTGTTTCAGTTCATCCCTGTATCTGAGTCAGACATTTTTGTTAGGGTTCACTGCATCTGGGACGGGACTGTTTCCTGGTGAGTCACAATAGGTTGATCGGGACCCTGTTTCGGTTCATCCCTATATCTGAGTCAGATATTTTTCTTATGGATCACTGTATATGGGACTAGATAGTTTCTTGGTGAGTCACTATATATGCCCCGGGACCCTGTTTTGGTTCATCCCTGTTTCTGACTCTGATATTTTTCTTGTGGATCATTGTGTCTGGGACGGGACTGTTTCCTGGTGAGTCAATACAGCATCCCCGAGACCTTCTTTCAGTTTATCACTGTTTCTGACTTAGATTTTTCTTATTGTTCACTGTATCTAGGACGAGACTGTTTCCTAGTGAGTCACAATATCTGTCCCGGGGCCTTGTTTCGGTTCATCCCTGTTTCTGACACGGATATTTTTCTTATGGTTCACTGTATCTGGGACGGGACTGTTTCCTGGTGAGCCATTCTATCTGCCCCGGGATCTTGTTTCGGTTCATCCCTCTATTTGAGTCAGTTATGTTATTATGGTTCACTCTATCTGGGACGGGACTATTTCCTGGTGAGTCACTATATCTGCCCCGGGACCCTGTTTCGGTTCATCCCTGTTTCTGACTCGGATATGTTTCTTGTGGATCATTGTATCTGGGATGGGACAATTTCCTGGTAAGTCACTATATCTGCCCCGGGAATCTGTTTCGGTTTATCACTGTTTCTGACTTAGATTTTTCTTATTGTTCACTGTATCTAGGACGAGACTGTTTCCTGGTGAGTCACTATATCTGCCCCGGGACCTTGTTTCGGTTCATTCCTGTTTCTGACACGGATATTTTTCTTATGGTTCACTGTATCTGGGACGGGACTGTTTCCTGGTGAGCCACTCTATCTGCCCCAGCATCTTATTTCGGTTCATCCCTCTTTTTGAGTCATTTATTTTTCTTATGGTTCACTGTATCTGGGGCGGGACTGTTTCCTGGTGAGTCACAATATCTGCCCCAGGACCTTGTTTCGGTTCATCCCTGTTTCTGACTCGGATATTTTTCTTATGGTTCACTGTATCTGGGACGGAACTGTTTCCTGGTGAGTCACTATATGTTGATCGGGACCCTGTTTCGGTTTATCCCTGTATCTGAGTCAGATATTTTTCTTATGGTTCACTGTATATGGGATTGAACAGTTTCCTGGTGAGTCAGTATATCTGCCCCAGGACCTTGTTTCGGTTCATCCCTCTTTCTGACTCGGATAGTTTTCTTGTGCATCACTGTATCTTGGAAGAGACAGTTTCCTGGTAAGTCATTATATCTGGCCCAGGACCCTGTTTCGGTTTATCTCTGTTTCTGACACGGATATTTTTCTTATGGTTCACTGTGTCTGGGACGGGATTATTTCCTGGTGAGTCACTATATTTTGATCAGGACCCTGTTTCGGTTTATCTCTGTATCGGAGTCAAATTTTTTTCTTATGATTCACTGTATCTGGGACGGGACTATTTTTTGGTGAGTCACTATATCTGCCCCGAGACCCTATTTCGTTTCATCCCTGTATCTGAGTCAGATATTTTTCTTATGCTTCACTATATCTAGGACTGGATAGTTTCCGGTTGAGTCACTACATCTGCCCCAGGACCCTGTTTCGGTTCATCCCTGTTTCTGAGTCACATATTTTTTGTGTATCACTGTATCTTGGACGGGACAGTTTCCTGGTAAGTCAGTATATCTGCCCAGGACCCTGTTTCGGTCAATCCTTGTATCTTAGTCAGATATTTTTCTTATGGTTCATGTATCTGGGACGGGAATGTTTCCTAGTGAGTCACTTTATCTGTCCCGGGACCCTGTTTCGGTTCATCCATGTATCTGAGTCAGATATTTTTCTCTTTGTTCACTATATCTGGGATGAGACTATTTCTTGGTGAGTCACAATATCTGCCCCGGGACCATATTTCGGTTCATCCCTACTTTTGACTCGGATATTTTTCTTGTGTATCACTGTATCTTGGACGGGACAGTTTCCTAGTAAGTCACTATATTTGGCCCGAGACCTTATTTCGGTTCATTCCGATTTCTGACACGAATATTTTTCTTATAGTTCACTGTATCTTGGAAGGGACTGTTTTCTGGTGAGTCACTATATCTGCCCCGAGACCCTGTTTCGATTCATCCCTGTATCTGAGTCAGATATTTTTCTTATGGTTCATTGTATAAGGGATTGGACAGTTTCTTGGTGAGTCACTATATCTTCCCCAGGACCTTGTTTCGGTTCATCCCTGTTTCTGACTCTGATATTTTTCTTATGCATCACTGTATCTTGAAATAGACAGTTTCCTGGAAAGTCACTATATCTGGCCCGGGAACTTGTTTCGGTTCATCCCTGTTTCTGACACGGATATTTTTCTAATGGTTCACTATATCTGGGACAGCACTGTTTCCTGGTCTGTCACTATATCTTCCCCGAGACCTTATTTCGGTTCATCCCTGTATTTCAGTAAGATATTTTTCTTATGGTTCACTGTATTTGGGACTGGACAATTTCTTGGTGAGTCACTATATTTGCCCCGGGACCCTGTTTTGGTTCATCCCTGTTTCTGACTCGGATATTTTTCTTGTGGATCATTGTATCTAGGACGGGACTGTTTCCTGGTCAGTCACTACATCTGCCCCAAGATTCTATTTTGGTTCATCCCTGTTTCTAACTCGGATATTTTTCTTATGGTTCACTGTATCTGGGACGAGACTGTTTCCTGGTGAGTCACTATATGTTGATCGGGACCCTGTTTTGGTTCATCCCTGTATCTGAGTCGGATTTTTTCTCTTATGGTTCATTGTATCTGGGACGGGACTATTTCCTGGTGAGTCACTATATCTTCCCCGAGACCCTGTTTCGTTTCATCCCTGTATCTGAGTCAGATATTTTTCTTATGGTTCACTGTATCTAGGACTGGACAGTTTCCTAGTGAGTTACTACATCTGCCTCAGGACCTTGTTTCGGTTCATCCCTGTTTTTGACTCGGATATTTTTCTTATGGTTCACTGTATCTGGGACGAGACTGTTTCCTGGTTAGTCACTATATCTGCCTCGGGACCCTGTTTCGGTTCATCCCTGTTTCTAACTCGGATTTTTTTCTTATGATTCAGTAAATCTGGGATGAGACTGTTTCCTGGTGAGTCACTATTTCTAGCCCGGGAACTTGTTTCGGTTCATCCCTGTTTCTCACACAGATATTTTTCTTGTGGTTCACTATATCTGGGACTGGACTATGTCCTGATGAGTCACTATATCTGCCTCGGGACCCTGTTTCAGTTCATCCTTGTTTTTGACTCAAATATTTTTTTGGGAAAAGTCTAAAAAATCCCCCTGAACTATACACTTTGTGCGCTTTAGCTCTCATACTTCAAAAACGTAGAGAAGACTTCCTTCAACTACGAAAAGGTGCACTTTACCCCCTGACCCTGACGTCCGTCTACTAATGTGCACATGATGTCATTAATTTGTGCCATAGTGTAATTTTATAAGGGTATCAATGAAAATTAATTTATAAAAATTGGGGTTAAAAATAATATTTAAAGAGTTTTAAGGTCAAATTATAATATTCAAATTCTTTCTTCCGTCCATTAGTGGACAGATGTCAGGGTTGTGGGGGTAAAGTGCACATTTTGAAAGTTGAAAGAGGTTTTTCGTAAATTTTTGAAAGATGAGAGCTAAAGCGCATAGAATGTATAGTTCAGCGGGTTTTTTTAGACCTTTCCCTATTTTTTTTTGTCAATCACTGTATCTGGGACGGGACTGTTTCCTGGTGGGTCACTATATCTACCCGGGACCCTGTTTCGTTTCATCACTATTTCTAAATCGGATATTTTTCTTATGGGTCACTTTATCTGGGACGGGACTATTTCCTGGTGAGTCACTATATGTGGATCGGGACCCTGTTTCGGTTCATCCATGTATCTGACTTTGATATTTTTCTTGTGGTTCACTGTTTCTAGCACGGGACTGTTTCCTAATAAGTCACTATATCTTGCCCGTGACCCTGTTCCGGTTTGTCCCTTTATCTGACTAGGATATTTTTCTCAAGGTTCACTGTATCTTTGACGAGACTGTTTCCTGGCAGGTCATTATATATATGACCCAGGAACCTGTTTCGGTTCGTCCCTGTATCTGACTCGAATTTTATTACTTTTGGTTCTCTGCATCTGGGAAGGGACTGTTTCCTGGTGAGTTACTATATCTGGCACGAGAACTTGTTTCGGTTAATCCCTGTATCTGAGTCGGTTATTTTTCTTATGGTTCAATGTATTTAGAACGAGACTGTTTCCTGGTAAGTCACTATATCTAGCCCGGGAACCTGTTTTGGTTCGTCCATGTATCTGACTCTGATATTTTTCTTGTGGTTGACTGTATCTTGGAATGGACTTTTTCTTGGTGAGTCACCATATATGGCCCGGGAACCTGTTTCTATTCATCCCTGTATCTGACTCGGATATTTTTCTTGTGGTTCAATGTATTTGGAACGAGTCTGTTTCCTCGTAAGTCAGTATATCTTGCCCGGGACCCTATTTCGGTTCATCCCTGTAGCTCACTCGGATATTTTTCTTGTGGTTATCTATTTCTAGGACGGGATTGATTCTTGGTAAGTCACTATATCTGGGCCGGGACCCTGTTTCGGTTTGTCCCTGTATCTGACTAGGATATTTTTCTCAGGGTTCACTGTATCACTGACGGGATTGTTTATTGGTAGGTCAATATATATATGACCCCGGACCCTGTTTCGGTTCGTCCCTACATCTGACTCAGATTTTTTACTTGTGGGTCACTATATATGGGAAGGGACTGTTTCCTGGTGATTCACTATATCTGGCCCGGTAACCTATTTCAGTTAATCCCTGTATCTGACTCGGATATTTTTCTTGTAGTTTAATGTATTTGGAACGAGACTATTTCCTCGTAAGTCAGTATATCTTGCCCGGGACCCTGTTTCGGTTCGTCCCTATATCTCACTCGGATATTTTTCTTGTGGTTATCTGTTTCTAGGACGAGACTGTTTCCTGGTAAGTCACTATATCTGGGCCTAGAACCTGTTTCGGTTCGTCCCTATATCTGACTAGGATATTTTTCTCAGGGTTCACTGTATCACTGACGGGATTGTTTACTGGTAGGTTAATATATATATGACCCCGGACCCTGTTTCGGTTCGTCCCTGTATCTGACTCAGATTTTTTACTTGTGGGACACTATATATGGGAAGGGATTGTTTCCTGGTGAGTCACTATATCTGGCCGGGGAACCTATTTTGGTTAATCCCTGCATCGGACTCGGTTATTTTCTTGTGGTTCAAAGTATTTGGAACGAGACTGTTTCTTGGTAAGTCACTATATCTAGCCCGGGACCCTATTTCGGTTCGTCCATGTATATGACTTGGATATTTTTCTTGTGGTTCACTGTTTCTAGCACAGGATTGTTTCCTAATAAGTCACTATATCTTGCCCGGGTCCTTGTTTTGGTTTGTCCCTTTATCTGACTAGGATATTTTTCTCAGGGTTCACTGTATCTTTGACGAGACTGTTTCCTGGCAGGTCACTATATATATGACCCAGGAACCTGTTTCGGTTCATCCCTGTATCTGACTCGGATTTTTGTAATTGTGGTTCTTTGCATCTGGGAAGGGACTGTTTCCTGGTGAGTTACTATATCTGGCCCGAGAACTTGTTTCGGTTAATCCCTGTATCTGAGTCGGTTATTTTTCTTGTGGTTCAATGTATTTGGAACGAGACTGTTTCCTGGTAAGTCACTATATCTAGCCCGGGAACCTGTTTCGGTTCGTCCATGTATCTGACTCGAATATTTTTCTTGTAGTTTACTGTTTCTACGAAGGGATTGTTTCATGGTAAGTCACTATATCTTGCCCCGGACCCTGTTTTGGTTTGTCCCTGTAATTGACTAGGATATTTTTCTCAGGGTTCACTGTATCTTTGACGAGACTGTTCCCTGGTAGGTCACTATATCTGACCCAGGACCCTATTTCGGTTCGTCTCTGTATCTGACTCAAATTTTTTACTTGTGGTTGACTGTATCTGGGAAGGGACTGTTTCCTGGTGAGTCACTATATCTACGCCGAGACTCTGTTTCGGTTCGTCCATGTATCTGACTCGGATATTTTTGACTGTATCTTGGAATGGACTGTTTCCTGGTGAGTCACTATATCTGGCCCGGGAACATGTTTCTGTTAATCCCTGTATCTGACTCGGATATTTTTCTTGTCGTTCAATGTATTTGGAACAAGTCTATTTCCTTGTAAGTCAGTATATCTTGCCGGGACCCCGTTTTGGTTCGTCCTTATATCTCACTCGGATATTTTTCTTGTCGTTCTCTGTTTCTAGGACGGAACTGATTCCTGGTAAGTCACTATATCTAGGCCGGGACCCTGTTTCGGTTCGTCCTTGTATCTGACTAGGATATTTTTCTCAGGGTTCACTGTATCACTGACGGGATTGTTTACTGGTAGGTCAATATATATATGACCCCGGACCCTGTTTCGGTTCGTCCATGTATCTGACTCAGATTTTTTACTTGTGGGTCACTATATATTGGAAGGGACTGTTTCCTGGTGATTCACTATATCTGGCCTGGTAACTTGTTTCGGTTAATCCCTGTATCTGACTCGAATATTTTTCTTGTGGTTCAATGTATTTGGAATGAGACTGTTTCCTCGTAAGTCAATATATCTTGCCCGGGACCCTGTTTCGGTTCGTCCCTATATCTCACTCGGATATTTTTCTTGTGATTCTCTGTTTCTGGGATGAGACTGTTTCCTGGTAAGTCACTATATCTGGACCTAGAACCTGTTTTGGTTCGTCCCTGTATCTGACTAGGATATTTTTCTCAGGGTTTACTGTATAACTGACGGGATTGTTTACTGGTAGGTCAATATATATATGACCCCAGACCCTGTTTCGGTTCGTCCTTGTATCTAACTCAGATTTTTTACTTGTGGGTCACTATATATGGGAAGGGACTGTTTCCTGGTGAGTCACTATATCTTGCCGGGGAACCTGTTTTGTTTAATCCCTGCATCGGACTCAGTTATTTTCTTGTGATTCAAAGTATTTGGAACGAGACTGTTTCCTGGTAAGTCACTATATCTATCCCGGGACCCTGTTTCGGTTCGTCCATGTATCTGACTCGGATATTTTTCTCAGGGTTCACTGTATCTTTGACGAGACTGTTTCCTGGCAGGTCACTATATATATGACCCAGGAACCTGTTTCGGTTCATCCTTGTATCTGACTCGGATTTTTTTACTTGTGGTTCTCTGCATCTGAGAATGGAATGTTTCCTGGTAAGTCACTATATCTTGCCCCGGACCCTGTTTCGGTTTGTCCCTGTATCTGACTAGGATATTTTTCTCAGGGTTCACTGTATCTTTCACGAGACTGTTCCCCGGTAGGTCACTATATCTGACCCGGGACCCTATTTCGGTTCGTCCCTGTATCTGACTCAAATTTCTTAATTGTGGTTGACTGTATCTGGGAAGGGACTGTTTCCTGGTGAGTCACTATATCTGGCCCGGGAACCTGTTTCGGTTAATCCCTGTATCAGACTCAGATATTTTTCTTGTGGTTCAATGTATTTGTGATGCGAATCAGCTTGCTACATGCCCTAACCCTAGGAGTGTTCATGATCCCTTGCTTGGAGTTGGAGGCCCGATGACTAGAAGCAGAGCTAAGCGAGTGAGAGAGGCATTGTTGAGCCTAGTCCAAGAGGTGCAGACCAAAGAAAGAGCAGCTGGGCCAAGTTCAGAGTTGAGATGGATCGCTTATCTGTCTCTTGTAGAAGGTGCACATAGGCCAGCTTGGAGCCCAAGTTTGGAGCAGGCCAAAAATAATGTTTAATTTAATTAGTTTTATTTTTGGGCCTTTATGTTTATGGGCCAAAACGTTTAATTAGTTTTAAATTCGTTTTTTAATATTTTGGGCCTTTATGTCTATGGGCCAAACTGGGTATTAGGGTTTTATTAACTTTCTTAGAGGATCCATCATAGCTTGTAGCCTCCTAGCCGAATTGCCTATATAAGGAATTCGTGTATGCCTTTGCAAAACAGTTTTGGAGATTAATAGTATTCAGTTTCTGAATTATTGAGTTTCTCTGGATTGAGAGCTTCCCTGTTGTTCTTGGGCAAAGAACTTGAACTTGAACTTACCAAGGATCCTTCCTTGCTAAGGGTTCACCCTATTGAGATAACCAAGGTCATCCCACAGTTTGGTATCCAGACACTCCGTTTCGATCCTTCGGGTACGCGAACGCATCATTTGGTATCAGAGCTTTGGCTCCTTGGAGTTTCAATCGGTATTCCTAAAACCCCCTATTCTATTTTTAGTTTATCTATCTTATTTGTTTGAGTCAATCATCTTCTACCCCCTTTCTATTAAGTCAGTTTTTGTCTTTTATTTTTCCTATCAATTTCATTCTTCGTTATGTTCTTTAAGTTTCTGGTCAAGTTATCCCTATTATTTTTGTTCGGATCATTGGTTGGTTGTTTTTTCCTTGTTTTCCTTGTTTGTGTTTAAGAGTCCACGTCCTAGGTTAAAATTGCCTAGAGGCGGCGGCTGTTTCAATTGCAATAGCAAATCCTAGTTGTTCGTCGAGTCCTAGTCAAGTTTAAAAAAAAAAAAAAAAAAAAACAAAGAGAGACAGATTCTGCAAAACAAACAAATCAAAAAAAAAAAAAAAGATTAGCAAAATCTGTTCTTGTGAAAAGAAAAAAAAAAAAAAAACGGACTATTTGGACTCACTTACTTGGAAAGGTCATAACTTTTAGCTCGTTTGGAGTTACAGAACCCATGACCCGGCGTTTCGAAGCTCGTTCAGAGACCTTCGACGTGGCAATTGGGTGCACCCAGTTGATGCCATTTTAGGGCTCAAAATCCTTCAAAAACATCTGTTTCGGGCTGTTTTCTGTAATCTGCTGATTTTCTTTCAATTTGTTACTGTTTTCTAGATTCCTTTGTTCTTTTCTTGTCCAAACCAACACCCTTGTTCATTATTTATATTCAAAAGTCTTGGTCATTTTATTTTATTTTATTTCTTTTTCCTTCTTGAAGTTCTTGTTTTGCTTCCTTGTCATCTTCTTTTTGCTTCCTTATCTTATTTTTTTTTATTCAACACCCTTGTTTGGCTTTCTTGTCATTTTTGTTTCTATCACCTTTTCTCCTTGATAAGTTCTTGGAAAGTTCTTGTTTAAGGGCTTCTAAGGAAATTTGAGTAGAAAAAGGCAAGAGTGGTGAGCGCATTATCGGAAAAAAGGCATTTGAGTGTAAACACGAGTGAAACACGTGAGGTGAGTGTGTGCAACATGGAACAGGAAGAACCATTCACCAAAAGTCATATGGATGCATATATGAACGCAATTCAGCCAAATTGCAGCATTACGAATGGGCACTGAGGACAGATTAGAGAGGTTAGAAAACCTAGTTTCACCTAAGACAAAAACTAAAACAACTAGACCCTTTCGGTATTCTGAGGAAGAGGAAGAAGACTATTCTGAGGTTGAAACCGAGACCAGAAGAGAGAGGAGGGCAGCCCCTCGTCGTGATAATAACCTGGGGAGTATAAAAATGAGAATTCCTACCTTTCAAGGTAAGAGTGATCCTGAACTTTACCTAGATTGGGAGAGGAAAGTGGAACATGTTTTTGAGTGCCATGAATACTCTGAAGAAAAGAAAGTGAAGCTGGCAGTAGTTGAATTCACTGATTATGCTAGTATTTGGTGGGATCAGCTAGTGATTAACAGGCGTAGAGATGGTGAGAGACCTATTCGGTCATGGGCCGATATGAGAGCCGTGATGAGGAAACGGTTTGTACCTAGACATTACTATAGAGATTGTTTCAAGAAATTGCAAGATTTGAAACAAGGATCTATGAGTGTGGCTGAGTACAACAGTGAGATGGAGATAGCCATGATGAGGGCTAGTATTGATGAGAACCGTGAGGCAACCATGGCACAATTTATTAGTGGCTTGAAGCGAGAGATTGCTGAAGTGGTGGAGATGAGTCACTATGTAGAGATGGAGGACTTGGTACATAAAGCCGAGCATGTAGAGCGACAGTTGAAGGCTAGAGCAGCTTCTAGATTCGGTGTGCCTTCCAGAACTTCAAACTGGAAATCAAATTGGAAGGATAATCCTCACACAGCTCCAAAGCCAAGAGACGACACAAGACCAAAGCCTACGGGTTCTACTCCTATTTCCCAAGGTAAAACAGACTATAACTCTTCTTCTAAGTCACGTGACATCAAATGCTACAGGTGTCAAGGACGTGGGCATATATCTTCTGAATGTCCCAATAGAAGGAAAGTTGTTATGCTTGCTACTGGTGAGTATGATAGTGAGGAGGAATCTACTGTTACACCTGGTTGTGAAGACATGCCACCCTTAGAAGATGCTAGTGACGTGGAGGGAATTGATGACTCCCTTCCAGATCAGTATTTGATGGTGTCCAGGCGTGTGCTCAACATGCAACCGAGGGAAGATGACATCGAAGAACACTGTGAGCATATCTTTCAAAATCGATGCTTGGTGGGAGACAAGGTATGTAGCGTTATTATTGACAGTGGATCTTGTACTAATGTTGTTAGTACCTTGGCCGTAGAAAAGTTGAATTTACCTACTATTCCACACCCCTCGCCTTATAGGCTAAGGTGGTTGAATGATAGAGGAGACCTATGGGTAAACAAGCAAGTTAAGATTGCATTTGCCTTTAGCACTTTTAAAGATGAAGTACTGTGTGATGTGGTGCCTATGCATGCTTGTCATATTTTGTTGGGACGACCATGGCAGTTTGATAGGCGAGTGAAGTATGACGGATACAACAACACTTACACCGTCTACAAGAATGACAAGGCCACTTTGTTGAAACCTTTAAAACCTGCTCTTGCATATGCGGATCAAGCAAAGATTACAAAAGAATGTAAAGAGAGAGAAGAAAAAGCAGCCAAAGAAAAAGAGGCTGAGAGAGAAAAAGAAAAAAGTACGGACAAAAAGAGTGAGAGAAGACAAAAAGTGAGTGCTTTTGCACAAAAAAGTGAGGTCAAGAGTGTTCTATTGTCTAAGCCAACCCTTCTTGTACTTATGTACAAGGATGTTTATTTTACTAACTCTCTTAACCCTTCTTTGCCTAGTGTGGTTGTTTCTTTGATGCAGGAATTTACTGATATTTTCCCTGAAGAGATACCACATGGTTTGCCTCCCTTGAGGGGCATAGAGCACCAGATTGACTTTGTTCCTGGATCGACTATCCCTAATAAACCAGCCTACCGAGCTAATCCTGACGAGACAAAGGAAATTCAAAGGCAAGTAGATGAGCTCGTACAAAAGGGATTCGTGAAAGAAAGTCTAAGCCCATGTTCAGTTCCAGTTATCTTGGTGCCAAAGAAAGACGGGACATGGCGCATGTGTGTGGATTGCCGAGCCATCAACCAAATCACGGTTAAGTATAGACATCCTATCCCTAGATTAGATGACATGCTTGATGAGTTGTATGGTTCTAGTGTCTTTTCTAAGATAGATTTAAAGAATGGATACTACCAAATTCGCATGAAAGAAGGAGATGAGTGGAAAACTGCATTTAAAACAAAATATGGTTTGTATGAGTGGTTAGTAATGCCTTTCGGTTTAACTAATGCACCTAGCACTTTCATGAGACTAATGAACCATGTTTTGCGTGCCTTTATTGGAAAATTTGTGGTGGTTTATTTTGATGATATCCTAGTTTATAGCAAAACCCTAGATGATCATGTGTCACACTTGCATGATGTCTTTATTGCTTTGAGAGAACATAAATTGTATGCTAATTTTAAGAAGTGTGCATTTTGTTCCGATTCTGTTATATTTCTTGGGTTTGTTGTAAGTTCTAAGGGTATTAGCATGGATGAGGAGAAGGTTAAGGCAATCCGAGATTGGCCTACACCTAAGAATGCGAATGAGGTAAGATCTTTCCATGGCTTAGCTAGTTTTTATAGGCGGTTTGTAAAGAATTTCAGCACCATAGCCGCACCCCTAAATGAACTAGTTAAGAAAAATGTGAGTTTTAAGTGGGGCGAGGAACAAGAGAGGGCATTTACCACTTTAAAGGAAACTTTAACTAGTGCTCCTCTTTTATGTTTGCCTAACTTTGACAGAGCTTTTGAGATTGAATGTGATGCTTCAGGTATTGGAATAGGGGCTGTTTTGATGCAGGATTCCAAGCCTATTGCATATTTCAGTGAGAAGCTTAATGGGGCAGCATTAAATTATCCCACTTATGACAAAGAGCTTTATGCTCTAGTGAGGACTCTCCAAACGTGGCAGCACTATCTATGGCCTCGGGAATTCATCATTCATTCGGATCATGAGAGCTTGAAGTATTTGAAATCCCAAGGTAAGTTAAATAAGAGACATGCCAAATGGTTAGAGTTCATTGAGACGTTCCCCTATGTTATTAAATATAAAGCTGGGAAGGAGAATGTCGTTGCTGATGCCTTGTCTAGAAGGTATACTTTAATTACTTCTTTGCATGCTAAGCTATTAGGTTTTGAGCTTATCAAAGACTTGTATGAATCTGATTCTGATTTCGGTCAACTATGGATTGCTTGTGCTAAGTATGCTAGTGGTGATTATTATAGGCATGATGGGTACTTGTTTAAGAAAGATAAATTATGTGTGCCTGCATGTTCTATACGTGATTTGCTTGTTAGAGAGACGCATGGTGGTGGCCTAATGGGGCACTTTGGTGTTAAAAAGACTTTGGATATTTTACATGAACATTTTTATTGGCCTCACATGAAACATGATGTGCTTTCTATTTGTAACAAGTGTATTACTTGTAAACAGGCCAAGTCCAAAGTTATGCCACATGGACTTTATACACCATTGCCTATACCTAGTCAACCTTGGATTGATATTTCTATGGATTTTGTGCTAGGGCTGCCAAGGTCACCAAGTGGGAAAGATAGTATCTTTGTGGTTGTTGATAGGTTTAGCAAGATGGCTCACTTTATTGCTTGTGCTAAAACTAATGATGCAACACACATTGCTGACTTGTTCTTTAAAGAAATAGTGCGCTTGCATGGTTTACCTACAACAATAGTGAGTGATAGAGATGTGAAGTTCCTAAGTCACTTTTGGCGAACCCTATGGGGTCGATTGGGGACTAAGCTTCTATTTTCTACGGTTGCACATCCTCAGACAGATGGGCAAACTGAGGTTGTTAATAGAACACTTGCTACTATATTGCGTGCTATTATGCAAAAGAATCTTAAGCGTTGGGAACAATCTTTGCCGCATGTTGAGTTTGCTTATAATCGCACTGTACACTCTACTACTTCTTATTCCCCTTTTGAGATTGTTTATGGATTTAATCTTTTAACTCCCTTGGATATTTTACCTTTGCCTACTAATGAGTTTGATAATCTTGATGGTAAGCACAAGGCAGATTTTGTTAGAGACTTGCATTCCAAGGTTCGGGCTAATATTGAGAAGAAGAATGAGCAGTATGCTAGGCAAGCCAACAAGGGACGAACTAGGGTTATATTCGAACCAGGTGATTGGGTTTGGGTACACCTTAGGAAGGGACGGTTTCCTACCCAACGGAAATCAAAGTTGCACCCTCGAGGAGATGGGCCGTTTGAGGTCCTTGAGCGGATTAATGACAATGCCTACAAAATTAATCTTCCTGGTGAGTATGGCAATGTTAGTGCTACTTTTAATGTTGCTGACTTAACCTTGTTTGATGTAGGTGACGATTCAGATTCGAGGACGAATCCTTCTGAGGAGGGAGGGAATGATGCGAATCAGCTTGCTACATGCCCTAACCCTAGGAGTGTTCATGATCCCTTGCTTGGAGTTGGAGGCCCGATGACTAGAAGCAGAGCTAAGCGAGTGAGAGAGGCATTGTTGAGCCTAGTCCAAGAGGTGCAGACCAAAGAAAGAGCAGCTGGGCCAAGTTCAGAGTTGAGATGGATCACTTATCTGTCTCTTGTAGAAGGTGCACATGGGCCAGCTTGGAGCCCAAGTTTGGAGCAGGCCAAAAATAATGTTTAATTTAATTAGTTTTATTTTTGGGCTTTTATGTTTATGGGCCAAAACGTTTAATTAGTTTTAAATTCGTTTTTTAATATTTTGGGCCTTTATGTCTATGGGCCAAACTGGGTATTAGGGTTTTATTGACTTTCTTAGAGGATCCATCATAGCTTGTAGCCTCCTAGCCGAATTGCCTATATAAGGAATTCGTGTATGCCTTTGCAAAACAGTTTTGGAGATTAATAGTATTCAGTTTCTGAATTATTGAGTTTCTCTGGATTGAGAGCTTCCCTGTTGTTCTTGGGCAAAGAACTTGAACTTGAACTTACCAAGGATCCTTCCTTGCTAAGGGTTCACCCTATTGAGATAACCAAGGTCATCTCACAGTTTGGTATCCAGACACTCCGTTTCGATCCTTCGGGTACGCGAATGCATCAATTTGGAACGAGTCTGTTTCCTCGTAAGTCAGTATATCTTACCCGGGAACCTATTTCGGTTCGTCCCTGTATCTCACTCGGAAATTTATCTTGTGGTTCTCTGTTTCTAGGATGGGACTGATTCTTGGTAAGTCACTAAATCTGTGCCGGGACCCTGTTTCGGTTCGTACCTGTATTTGACTCGGATTTTTTTCTTGTGGTACACTGAACCTGGGAGGGGACTGTTTCCCGCTGAATAACTATATCTGGCCCGTGACCCTGTTTCGGTTCGTCCCTGTATCTGACTAGGATATTTTTCTCAGGGTTCACTATATCTTTGACGAGACTGTTTCCTGGCAGGTCATTATATAGATGACCCTGGAACCTGTTTCGGTTCGTCCTTGTATCTGACTTGGATTTTCTTACTTGTGGTTCTCTGTATCTGGGAAGGGACTATTTCCTGGTGAGTTACTATATCTGGCCCGGGAATTTGTTTCGATTAATCCCGGTATCTGAGTCAGTTATTTTTCTTGTGGTTCAATGTATTTGGAACGAGACTGTTTCCTCGTAAGTCAGTATATCTTGCCCGGGGCCCTATTTCAGTTCGGCCCTATATCTCTCACAGATATTTTCTTGTAGTTCTCTATTTCTAGGACATGACTGTTTCCTGGTAAGTCACTATATCTAGGTCTCAAACTTGTTTCGATTCGTCCCTGTATCTGACTAGGATATTTTTCTCAGGGTTCACTATATCTGGGACGGGACTGTTTCCCGTTAAGTCACTATATCTGCCCCGGGACCCAGTTTCGGTTCATCCCTATATCTGAGTCAGATATTTTTCTTATGGTTCATTGTATCTGGGATGGGACTGTTTCCTGGTGAGTCACTATATCTGCCCCCGGATCCTGTTTCGGTTCATCCCTATTTTTTACTCGGATATTTTTCTTGTGCATCACTGTATCTTGGACGGGACTCTTTCCTGGCAAGTCACTATATCTGGCACGGGACCTTGTTTTGGTTTCTCCTTGTTTTTGACACGGATATTTTTCTTGTGGATCACTGTGTCTGGGTCAGGACTGTTTCCTGGTGAATCACTATATCTGCCCCGGGACCCTGTTTCGGTTTATCCTTGTATCTGAGTCAGATATTTTTCTTATGGTTCATGTATCTAGGACGGGAATTTTTCTTGGTGAGTCACTATATCTACCTCGGGACCCTGTTTCGGTTCATCCATGTATCTGAGTCAGATATTTTTCTTATGGTTCATTGTATCTTGGACGGGACTGTTTCCTGGTAAGTCACTATATCTGACCCGGCACCCTGTTTCGATTCATCCCTGTTTCTGACACGGATATTTTTCTTATGGTTCACTGTATCTGGGACGGGACTGTTTCCCGTTAAGTCACTATATCTGCCCTGAGACCCTGTTTCGGTTCATCATTGTATTTGAGTTAGATATTTTTCTTATGGTTCACTGTATCTGGGACGGGACTGTTTCCTGGTGAGTCACTATATATGCCCCAGGACCCTGTTTTGGTTCATCCTGTTTTTGACTCGGATATTTTTGTTATGCATCACTGTATCTTGGACGGGACTATTTCCTGGTAGGTCACTATATCTGGCCCGGGACCTTGTTTTGGTTCATACTTTTTTCTGACACGGATATTTTTATTATGGTTCACTTATCTGGGACGGGACTATTTCCTGGTGAGTCACTATATCTTCCCCGAGAACCTGTTTCGATTTATCCTTGTATCTGAGTCAGATATTTTTCTGATGGTTCACTGTATCTAGGACGGGATTGTTTCCTGGTGAGTCACTATATTTTCCCCAAGACCCTGTTTTGGTTCATCCTTTTATCTGAGTCGAATATTTTCTTGTGAATCACTGTATCTGGGACGGGACTGTTTGCTAGTGAGTCAATATATCTGCCCCGAGACCCTGTTTCGGTTAATCCTTATATTTGAGTCAGATATTTTTCTTAGGGTTCATGTATCTGGGACGGGAATGTTTCCTGGTGAGTCACTATATCTGCCCCGGCACCCTGTTTCGATTCATCCATGTATCTGAGTCAGATATTTTTCTTATGGTTCACTGTATCTAGGATGGTTATTTTTCCTGGTGAGTCACTATATGTTGATCGGGATCCTGTTTCGGTTCATCCCTGTATCTGAGTCAGAGATTTTTCTTAGGCTTAATTACAATTTTGGTCGTCTTATTTTAACCACTTGAACGTTTTGGTCCCCCTTGTTTAAAAATGAACTATTGAATCCCTCTATATTCATAAAATGTACAAGTTTAGTCCATTTATTTTTAAGTCAAAATTCTTAGGTTTATTTTATGGTGTAAAGCTCTCTGATTTATAATCCCACCGTTCAGATTGAAGAGCTACGTCTTGTGAATCTCCCAATTAAATTTCAGCTCGATCTAACGGTGAAAAAGTCTAAATTCTGCGGTTAGATGAAAAATTATGATTTTGGTATTTTGGGCTGAGTCCCACCGTTAGATCGAGCTAAAATTTAGTGAAGAGGTTCATAAGATGTAGCCCTTCAATCTGAACGGTGGGATTATGAATCAAAGAATTTTACACATTAAAATAAACATAGGAATTTTGACTTGAAGATAAATTGACTAAAATGGTACATTTTATGAATATAAAGGGACTCAATAGTTCATTTTTAAAGAAGGGGGACCAAAATTGCAATTAAGCCTTTTTCTTATGGTTCACTGTATTTGGGATGGGACTATTTCCTGGTGAGTCACTATATCTACCCCGAGACCTTGTTTCAGTTTATCCCTGTATCTGAGTCAGATATTTTTCTTATGGTTCAATGTATCTAGGATGGGACTGTTTCCTGGTGAGTCACTATATCTGCCCCGGGACCCTGTTTCGGTTCATCCCTGTATCTGAGTCGGATATTTTTCTTGTAGATCACTATATCTGGGACGGGACTGTTTACTGGCGAGTTACTATATCTTCCCCGGGACCCTGTTTCGGTTCATCCTTGTATCTGAGTCAGATATTTTTTTTATGGTTCATGATTATGGGACGAGACTGTTTCCTAGCGAGTCACTATATCTGCCCCGGGACCCTATTTCGATTCATCCCTATTTCTGACTCGGATATTTTTCTTGTGTATCACTGTATTTTAAATTGGACAGTTTCTTGGTAAGTCACTATATCTTGCCCGGGACCTTGTTTCGGTTCATACCTTTTTTCTGATACGGATATTTTTCTTATGGTTCACTGTATCTGGGACAGGACTATTTCCCGGTGAGTCACTATATCTGCTTCGGGACTTTGTTTCAGTTCTTCCCTGTATCTGAGTCAGATATTTTTCTTATGGTTCACTGTATCTGGGACGGGACTGTTTCCTGGTGAGTCACTATATTTACCCCGGGACCCTGTTTCGATTCATCCCTGTTTCTGACTCGGATATTTTTCTTGTGCATCACTGTATCTTGGACAAGACAATTTCCTGGTAAGTCATTATATCTGGCCCGGGACCCTTTTTCGGTTCATCCCTATATCTGAGTCAGATATTTTTCTTATGGTTCACTGTATCTGGGACATGACTGTTTCCTGTTGAGTCACTATATTTGCCCCGGGACCTTGTTTCGGTTCATCCCTGAATCTGAGTCAGATATTTTTCTTGTTGAACATTGTATCTGGGACGTGACTGTTTTCTGGTGAGTCACTATATGTGGACCGGGACCCTGTTTCCGTTCATCTATGTTTCTGACTCGGATATTTTTCTTGTGCATCATTGTATCTTGGACGGGACAGTTTCCTGGTAAGTCACTATATCTGACCCTAGACCCTGTTTCGGTTAATCCCTGTTTCTGACACGGATATTTTTCTTATAGTTCACTCTATCTGGGACGGCACTGTTTCCTGGTAAGTCTCTATATGTGATCGGGACCTTGTTTCTGTTCATCCTTGTATCTGAGTCGGATATTTTTCTTATGGTTCACTGTATCTGGGACGGGACTGTTTCCTGGTGAGTGATTTTATCTACCCCGGGACCCTGTTTCGGTTCATCCCTGTATCTGAGTCAGATATTTTTTTTTATGATTCACTGTATCTGGGACGGGACTGTTTCCTGGTGAGTCACTATATCTGCCGTAGGACCCTATTTCAGTTCATTCCTTTTTTTGACTCGGATATTTTTCTTGTGGATCACTGTATCTGGGACGGAATTGTTTCCTGGTGAGTCACTATATCTGTGTCGGGGCCCTGTTTCGGTTCATCCCTGTTTCTGACTCGGATATTTTTCTTGTGGATCACTGTATCTGGTACATGACTGTTTCCTGGTGAGTCACTATATCTACCTCGGGACCCTGTTTCGGTTCATCCCTGTTTCTGACTCGGATATTTTTCTTATTGTTAACTGTATCTAGGACGAGACTGTTTCCTGGTGAGTTACTATATGTGGACCGGGACCCTGTTTTGGTTCATCCACGTTTCTGACTCAAATATTTTTCTTGTGCATCACTGTATCTTGGACGGGACAATTTCCTGGTAAGTCACTATATCTGACCCGGGACCTTGTTTCGGTTCATCCCTGTTTCTGACACAGATATTTTTCTTATGGTTCACTGTATCTGAGACGGGATTGTTTCCTGGTGAGTCACTATATGTGGATTGGGATCCTGTTTCGGTTCATCCCTGTATCTGAGTGATGGTGCCGAACCATAAAAAATTAAACTACTAATTGCAACTAATTTGTAGTATAGGATGCAACCAGTGTCGTCTCCCAAGAATTCACCAAAACAACTAATCTTTTAAGAACTTAAGCAAGAACAGAATTAGGGGGGGTTTGTGTTGAATGCAATATACTAAGAATTTAGAAAGTAGTAAACTGAATTTATCAAATAAGAGAAAATGCAATCAACTCAAGCAGGCAACCAAACCTTAATCCATCATTGTTTACTAAAGATAACCTAGATCTGATTTAATTCTTGGTTAAGTGTTACCTGGAACCCCTAATAGTAACACTTAGAATTCCTACTAGTTTACCAATTAGGATTCAATTAATCTTGGAATTAAGACTCTAGGCAATCGCTCTATATCACTAAGTTCAGATGATTAATTTAATAACTGAATTAGCCAAGTTAACCATATAGTAAAGACCTTTAAAGTATGATTATCAATCTGATTACTGTTATGAATCTAATCAACCGATTAAAATTTATACAAAACATGCAATCAAAGTACCATTCAATCACATGAAGAGGGGAAGAAACAGTAATTCAAATTAAATTAAATCAAACCCGGTTGAAGCACAGGAACTCTGGTTTATTAAGTTTGGCTCCTCTTGAATTGATTACAAACGAACTTAGCCTTCCATGGAAGACTTGAACACAAAGCAAAGGTGTAAAAACGAACTCAGCAAAGGAGGCAGCAGCAGCTCAAGGCAATTTCGTATCTCTTCTCATTATGTATATTTTCCTCAACAACTTGAGAATAAATACTAGCTGGCTGCCTCCTCTAGGTTTCGTAATTACAAAATAAACCTAGTTTCCTAAATTATTAATGGTTAAAAACATGATCAAGCTCTAGTGTCATGTGTGCTGGCCCAATAAGCAGATGTTGGCCCAAATAAACATGCTCTGGTCCAATAGGCAGGCCTAAGGAAATGAAGCAGTCAATGTTAGGCGGATGCAGAAAATCTGGACTGCTTGCACGCGAATTTCAGTTGTCCAGACGTGAGAATCAACTCCTAGGCTCTGTATATAAAATGTAGTATTTTCTGTCAGCTTTCCAACGAAACTAGAATCACATAAATCGGACATCTGTAGCCAAAGATATGGTGAAAAATGTAAGGAGTGCCAGAATTTAACAGTTAAGCAATTAAAATCTACAAGCACCAACAAGTCCAAATCTACAAAACATGCCTAAAAACCATAAAAATCACTAGAAACACACACTAAAAGACTAAGTATAAGGGAAACAAATAGTGTAAAATAATGTGTTATCAAATTCCCCCACACTTAGCTTTTTGCACTCCTGCGTAAAATCACAAAAATCAAACTAACTAGAAAACAACCCTCCAAACAAATCAAGAATGCAAAGATCAAGGTAAGAAAACAATTCAAACTCAAAGAAATAGCAACACTCAGGGAACAACATCTCTTGACAACTAGAGAACACACAACATGGCAATTTCATTTAATAGGAATGTGTCAAAGTCAAAAGTCTCTCACAAGATAAATAAATGCTCTTAATTCTCTCAAGTGTCTAAGGTAAGTATTTCTCTCCAATCATCCTATCAAAATCACACTACCATAAGCTTGTTCACTTTCTCAGTCTCCACTACCTATGTCACATGCATAACATAAATCAAAAGGACTTTTAAAGGGTTGTAATAGGGAATGGTAAAGGAATGACAAGAATATGGAAAAATGGCTAAAGCACCCAAGGAATCACAAAGAGCATCTAATTATGGAGAAATTCAAGTACTTTATGCATCTTGACTTTGGGCTTCAACTCATTCATTTTTTTTTTCTTTTCTTTTCCCAAAACAACTTTATTCTTTTGCTACTGCTATATTTTTTTTTTCTTCTTCTTTTTGAAGCATAACACTTAACAATTTAGTCACAACCAATAAGCCACAACTTTATACTTTGTTTTTGTAAGAATTTACTCCCTTTTTATTCAATGCAATGCTCTTCAATTCCTAAGGGTTGGGTAGGACATGGTTTTACACTTAGGCTTGAAATGAGTTACACATGAAAGAAAAGATCATTAGGCTCAAAAGGGAAAATCAAAGGATAACATCAAGGTTAGCTATTTGGTCAAGTAGCTTCTCAAAGAAAGGAATGCCTTAATCACTTTTATGCATGCATGTGCAAATGTAACCTCAACTAAGAAACAGAACAAGTTCTAGAGTGTCAAATTGATAGATGAAAACACACAAGAAAGAATCATGACATATGGCTCAAATCCTCACAACTTATAAGACTACTAAGAATCAACTCATCCAAATCAAATTTTGTTGCCATATAACTTAAATCCAATAAGCAAGATTGTCCACTCATGTTGTAGCAACTATAGAATCAAAATTGCTTCAAACCACTCTCTTCACAACTCTTAAATTGATTGGAAAGAACCAAAAAAATTTAAAAACACATAAAACAGAAAACTAAGCCTAAAATAGAAAACATAACACTAAAAATCTAAACTGAAAAACAGAAAACAGTAAAAACAGCAAGTAAAACAGAAACAGAAACTGAAAAACAGAAAAACAAAAAGCATAAAAACACACACAGCAGGCTAATCCCTCCCCCACACTTAAATTTTTGCAGTGTCCTCAATGCAAAGCACAAAGCAAATAGTAAAAGCAAGGCACTAAAAATAAAAGAGAAGGGGAAAGAAAATAGCCTGTGGGTTTAAGTCTCATAGAGGGCAGCAGACAAATGCACCTCCTCCACCACTTGCTCTTGAAAACCCTCATAGAAAGGTTTCAACCGATGTTCGTTCACTGGGAAGGTCTGTTGGTTACCTCATTCTTGATCTCAATTGCACCATAAGGAAAGACATGAGTCACCACAAAAGGACCCATCCATCGAGAACGAAGCTTGTCGGGCATTAGCTTGAGACAGGAGTTGTAGAGCAGCACTTTCTGACCAATGTAGAACTCTTTTCTCACCAACATCTTGTCACGGACAGCCTTGGTATTTTCTTTGTAGATTCTGGAATTCTCATAAGCCTCCAACCGGATTTCATCAAGTTCCTGCAGATGGAGCTTCCTCTGTGATCCGGCTTAGGCTAAATCAAGATTACACTGCTTCACAGCCCAGTACGCCTTATGCTCGATCTCTACTGGAAGGTGACATGTCTTGCCAAAGACTAGCCTGTAAGGGGACATGCCTATAGGGGTCTTGTAGGCAGTCCGATAGGCCCACAATGCATCATCCAAACGCAGGCTCCAGTCTTTTTTGTTGGGCTGGACAGTCTTCTCTAAAATCTGCTTGATCTCCCTATTTGACACCTCTGCTTGCCCATTGGTCTGTGGATGGTAAGGGGTGGACACCTTGTGCACCACACCATACTTTCTCAACAAAGCAGCCATGTGCCTATTGCAGAAGTGAGAACCTTGGTCACTGATGATGGTGACGGGTGCCGAACCGTACAAAATTAAACTACTAATTGCAACTAATTTGTAGTATAGGATGCAACCAGTATCATCTCCCAAGGATTCACCATAACAGTTAATCTACTAAGAACTTAAGCAAGAACAAAATAGGGGGGTTTGTTGTTGAATGTAGAATAATCAAAATTCTGAAAACAATAAACAGGATTTAATCAAATAAGAGAAAACACAATCAACTCAAACAGGCAACCAAACCTTAATCCATCCTTGTTCACTAAAGATAACCTAGATCTGATTTAATTCTTGGTTAAGTATTACCTGGAACCCCTAACAGTAACACTTAGAATTCCTACTGATTTATCGATCAGGATTCAATTAATCATGGAATTAAGACTCTAGGCAACCGCTCTATATCACTAAGTCTAGATTAATTTAATAACCAAATTAGCCAAGTTAACCATATATTAAAGACCTTTAAAGTATGATTATCAATCTGATTACTGTTATGAATCTAATTAACCAATTTAAATTCATAAAAAACATGCAATTAAAGTACCATTCAATCACATGAAGAGGGAAGAAGCAGTAATTCAAATTAAATTAAATCAAACCCGGTTGAAGCATAGGACTCTGGATTATTAAGTTTGGCTCCTCTTGAATTGATTACAAAAGAACTTAGCCTTCCATAGAAGACTTGAACACAAAACAAAGGTGGAAAAAATGAACTCAGCAAAGGAGGCAGCAGGAGCTCAAGGAATTTTGTATCTCTCTGGTTCTGTATATTTTCCTCAACAACTTGAGATTAAATACTAGCTAGCTGTCTCCTCTAGGATTCCTAATGGTTTCCTAATTACAAAATAAACCTAGTTTCCTAAATTATTAACGGTAAAAACATGATCAAACCCTAGTGTCATGTGTGCTGGCCCAAAAAGCAGATGTTGGCCCAAATAAACATGCTCTGGTCCAATAGGCAGGCCTAAGGAAAGGAATCAGTCAATGCTGGGCGGATGCAGAAAATCTGGACTGCTTGCACACGAATTTCAGTTGTCCAGACTCGAGAATCAGCCTCTGGGCTCTTCATATGAAATGTGTAATTTTCTGTCAGCTTTCCAAAAAAATTGGAATCACATCAATCGGACATCTGTAGAAAAAGATATGGTGAAAAACGTAAGCAGTGCCAAAATTTAACAGTTAAGCAATTAAAATCTACAAGCACCAACAAGTCCAAATCTACAAAACATGTCTAAAAGCCATGAAAATCACTAAAAACACACACTAAAAGACTAAGTATAAGGGAAACAAATAATGTAAAATAATGTGTTATCAGATGGCTCTGGGAACGCCGAACCTGCAGAAAATGTGAGTCCTGACAAAATCTAAGACAACACGAGAATCGTCAGTCCGGGTGGCCTTGGCCTCTACCCATTTAGAAACATAGTCCACAGCTAAAAGAATATACACAAAACTAAAATAAGTAGGGAAAGGACCCATGAAATCGATGCCCCAAACATCAAATATCTTGCAAAACAGCAAAGGCTGTTGAGGCATCTCATTCCTACGGGAAATATTACCTGTCCGTTGGCATTGGGCATAATTCTTACAAAAGTTGTACGCATCATGAAATAGGGTAGGCCAATAGAATCCAGAATCTAAAATTTTACGAGCAGTGCGCTGAGGTCCAAAATGACCACCACATGCAGAAGTATGACAGAACTGTAACACTGACTCAGACTCATGTCCAGACACACACCTCCTAATTACTTGGTCACTACACAGTCTCCACAAGTAGGGGTCATCCCACACATAATGTTTGGATTCACTTTTAAGCTTATCTACTTGATGCTTCTTAAAATAAGCAGGTAACTCAGAAGCAACTAAGTAGTTTACCAAGTCAGCATACCAAGGATCTGTACCTTGCAACTGATAAAGATGCTCATTCGGGAAGGTCTCTCTAATGGGAAGGCTGTCCAAAGTCAGTGGTATCCGACTCAGGTGATTTGATACCAATTTTTTAGCTCCACTCTTGTCTCTGATCTCAAGGTCAAATTCTTGCAAGAGCAGCATCCACCTAATGAGCCTAGGCTTCGCATCCGGCTTCTTAAGCAAGTACTTTAAAGCTGCATGATCAGAGAAAGCAATGACTTTAGAATTAAGCAAATATGAACGGAATTTATCTAAAGCAAACACAATAGCAAGGAGCTCTTTCTCAGTAGTGGTGTAATTTGCTTGGGCAGCATCCAAAGTGCGAGAGGCATAATAAATCACGTGGGACAGCTTGTCCACTCGCTGTGCAAGGACAGCGCCTACTGCAAAGTTTGATGCATTGCACATAAGCTCGAAGGGAAACTCCCAGTTAGGTGGCTGCATGATGGGAGGGGAGGTAAGGCTCTGCTTCAGCTGATCAAAGGCTACTCTGCACTGCTTATCAAAGTCGAAATCACTTCTTTCTAGAGAAGCTTAGACAATGGCAAGGCAATCTTGCTAAAGTCCTGGATGAATTGCCTGTAAAACCCTGCATGACCAAGAAAGGAACGCACTTCCCGCACACAAGTGGGGTAGGGTAAAGAGGCAATAACATCTATCTTAACCTTATCTACTTCAATGCCTTTGCTAGAAATTACATGTCCTAAAACTATGCCTTGTTCTACCATGAAATGACATTTCTCAAAATTAAGAACAAGGTTAGTCTCAATGCATCTATCAAGTACCCTAGCAAGGCTATCTAAACACGCATCAAAAGAGGAGCCATACACAGTAAAGTCATCCATGAATACCTCCAACAGTAGTTCTAGTGGTCGACTCACTTTTTTCAAATTGTTTTTCATTATTAAGAAAAGGGTAACGAAGATAAAATACGAGCTTGTTTTATAGCAATCGTAATCACCATACACCGCTGGAATGTACCAAGGGCATTACACAGGCCAAAAGGCATCCTCCTATATGCAAATGTGCCAAATGGACAGGTGAAAGTCGTCTTCTCCTAATCCTCTGGGGCTATGTGAATCTGGAAGTAGCCTGAGAAGCCATCCAGGAAGCAGTAATGGGACTTCCCTGCCAGTCTCTCTAACATCTGATCAATAAAGGGTAGAGGGAAGTGATCCTTCCTTGTCGCCTGGTTGAGTCTTCTATAATCGATGCAGACGCGCCAGCTGTTCTGCACTCTGGTGGGGATCAACTCGTTCTTCTTATTGGCTACCACAGTTATGCCACTCTTCTTTGGAACCACTTGAACTGGACTCACCCATTTGCTATCTGAGATGAGGTAGATAATGCCGGTTGACAACAGCTTACTCACTTCTTTTTTGACCACATTTAAAATCAATGGGTTAAGTCACCTTTGGGGCTGCCTCACTGGTTTAGCTTCTTCCTCTAATAAAATCCTATGCATGCAGGTGGAGGGGCTAATGCCAGGAATGTCTGCTAATGTCCATCCAATGGCTGTCTTCCGCTGCTTCAGAATCTGCAACAACCTCTCTTCTTGTTCAGGTTGCAGATTGTTGGCTATGATGACAGGCAGCTTTTCTTCTGCTTCTAGGAAAGCATACTTGAGATGGTCAGGTAATGGTTTCAGCTCAAGAATAGGTGGTTGCTGCACAGAGGGAACTAGCTTGGTTGGAGAAACCAAGTCTGCTGTGTGAAGCTCAGAAACACTTGCAAGCTCAGCACTATGCTCCAAAACAGTCTCATCATATCCCATATATGCAGAAATTTCAGAACAGGCATCACAACTCCCATCATAATTAGTACATGCAGGGCACTCTAAAGTATCTAGCAAGCCTACTATATTAGGAAATTCAGCTACCAATTCAGCATGGACATCATCAACTAGCAGGTCTATGACATCTATTTGGAACACTGAATGCTCTTCTAGAGGGTGTTTCATGGTATCACTTAAATTAAAATGAATTACAGTGTCACCAAATTCCATGGACAGGGTACCAGCATGCACATCAATTATGGTCTTAGCAGTTTTAAGGAAGGGTCTACCTAAGATGAAAGGGGCATGTCTAGATGTAGACCCATCCTCCATATTTAACACATAAAAATCTGCTGGAAATATTAAATCATTTACCCTAACCAAAACATCCTCAAGAAGGCCTGTAGGATAGACTGTGCTTCTATTAGCAAGCTGAATGACTACTCCAGTGGGCTTCAGTTCTCCAATCTGCAGTGATGAATAGATGGACTTGGGCATCACGTTGATGGAAGCACCCAGATCTAGCATGGCATTTGTAAACTGCTTGTCTCCAATAGTGCAGGGAATGGTGAAAGTTCCAGGATCAGTGCACTTTGATGGTAAGTTAGGCTGGATCATTGCTGACACGTTTCTGCTCATGCTCACTTTCTCATTGCCTTTCAGTCTTCTCTTGTGGGTACACAAATCCTTCAGAAACCTTGCATACTTGGGAATCTGTTTAATTGCTTCCAGAAGAGGTATATTGACTTCTACCTTCCTGAAAGTATCCATGATCTCTTTATCTAGCTCATGCTCAGCAATTTTCTTGGACTGTGTAATTCTGTTTGGAAAGGGGAGAGGAATACTGGGGGTAGAGCTCTCTGCCTGATCCTGAAGGTGGATTAGCTGCTGTTTTGGAATAGCTTTAGGGGTTGCAGGGTCTGAATTTTTTTCTTGAACAAAATTTTGAACTGTAGAAGGTAAGCTAGGTTCTGGAGCACTCACTTCTTTACCACTGCGCAGGGTTATGGCACTCACATTGCCTCTTGGATTGGTGACTGTCTGAGAAGGTAAACTGCCAGAACCTTGAGACTTCATCTCACTAATGGTGCTTGCAAGTTGACCTATCTGAGTCTCCAAGCTCTGAATGCTAGTCTCAGTCCTCTGTTGGAATTGGATGTTGCTACTTGCCAATTGCTTCACTAAGTCTTCCAGGCTCGGTTCTGGCTTGTTAGCTTGTTGCATAGGCTGCTTCATTGCTGCTTGGTACTGCTGGTTGCTTGAACTTGCATTGTACCTAGGCTGTTGTGGCTGGTACGTTTGTTGTTGCTGCTGTTGGTAAGGTTGGCCAGAATTTCCTCCATACCTTAAATTAGGGTGATCTCTCCAACCAGAGTTGTAGGTGGAGGAGTGGGGGTCATATCGGGGCTGCTGGTAAGGTAGCTGGTAAGGTCTGCCAGGAAAGACTCCAGCCACTACTTCAATGTTGTCTTGGAGAGTAGGACATTGATCTGTTGGATGACTAGATAGGGAACAAATTCCACATAGCTTGGCATGAGCTTGAACCGGTGTGTGCCCCATTGCTAGCTGTCTAACCAAGGAGGTCAATTCCTCCAAACGAGTCTCCACTCTTTGTTGATCTGCCATCTGCACCTCATTCACTCCTCTAGCTGGGGTGAGCATCCTTGTGCCAAATTGCTGTGCATTGTCTGACATTTTAGATATTAAATCTCTTGCAGCCGCAGGGGTCTTGTCCACTAAGGCACCTCCAGAAGCAGCATCCACATAGCCTCGATCCATAGGAAGAAGTCCTTCGTAGAAATATTGGATGAGCAACTGGTCACTGATTTGATGATGGGGGCAGCTTCCACAGAGTTTCTTGAATCTCTCCCAATACTCATGTAGTGTCTCTCCACTGTTTTGCCTTATGCCACATATTTCTTTTCGGATGGCAGCAGCTCTTGAGGCAGGGAAGAATCTTTCAAGAAAGCACCTCTTCAAGTCATTCCAGCATGTGATGATGGATGGCTGCAAGTATAGCCAATCCTTCGCTGCTCCATCTAATGAAAAGGGAAAAGCCCTAAGCTTGATGTGCTCCTCTTCAATTGACTGAGGCTTCATGGTAGAACACACTATGTGAAATTCCTTCAAATGCTTGTGAGGATCTTCACCTGCAAGTCCATGAAACTTTGGGAGCAAGTGTATTAATCCAGACTTTAATTCGAAATTAGCATCAGGATATTGAATACACAAAGGTTGGTAATTATCATCAGGGGCAGCCAACTCCTTAAGTGCCCTAGCCCTAGCATGCATGTCATTATTTCCAGCCCCATTATTAGCAGCAAGATCAACCTCAGGATTAATGTCATTGGCAGCCATATTATGCTCTATGTGATTAGGAGTTCTACGTGCCCTAGCAAGTGTGTGCAAGGTTCTCTCTATTTCAGAATCACCTTCAAGTAGTTCAAATTGAGAGGACCGAGTCATGCACTATGCAAATCAAAAGATAACAACACTCTAAAACACACCAAAACAGTAAAACAGTGAATCAATGAAAGAAAAGTGCAAAAACCACAACACACTAAATGCACTAGACAAATGCAAAAAGACACCAAAATAATACTAATTGACCCAACAAAACATTTTTAAAAAAATTTCTACCACCACAGCATGAAATATTGATGAAAAGGAAACTCAAAAATCAAATAAAAAATCTTAAAAAATTGAAAAAGGGGTCTAAACGATGGAATTTGGCCGAGATAGGGTGGTGCTCAAGGCTATAGCATTGAGCTATATTTCTCACACCGTTTTCCTTCAACTAACCAATTTTCAGCTCAATCAGAGAACAAAAATCTGTACAGAATTTTGACCCGTAAAATCGTAATTTCAAGCCAAAACGCTAGGGAAACAGGGAAAAATTTGGGAATAGGCACAATAATTCACACAATGGGAACCTAAAACAGTAAGGCAAATAAGACAACAAGAAAAAAAAATAATCACAGACCTTACACAATATAGAAATTTTACCAAAAAGTGAACTAAGATAGCAAATGGGACAGAATAGCAGCAAATGAGACAAAACAAGGGCAATAATAGCACAAAGTTCAGCTCACAGTGCATATAGAAATTTTACCAAAAACTGAACTAAGATAGCAAAGGGGACAGAATAGCAGCAAAGGAGACAAAACAAGGGCAATAATAGCACAAATTTCAGCTCACAGTGCTTCTCACAAAGCAATTTCTCTGTCCACTAATTTGCAGCTCAATCCCAGTTGGTCAGAATCAAAAACAAGACAGAAACAGAAACACTAACCAGAGAAAGACAACCTAAACAAAACAGGAAAACACAATAGGAAAACAAGTAGAACAAGGGGAAAACGAAGGAAGAACAATTGCTAGAAACAATAACAGTAAGCAAGCAAAATAGTAATAAAAAAGTCCTAAGAAGATTAATTTGTTAGGTGAAATCCCCGGCAACGGCGCCAAAATTTTGACGGGTGCCGAACCGTACAAAATTAAACTACTAATTGCAACTAAATTGTAGTATAGGATGCAACCAGTGTCGTCTCCCAAGGATTCACCAGAACAACTAATCTTTTAAGAACTTAAGCAAGAACAGAATAAGGGGGGGTTTTGTGTTGAATGCAATATACTAAGAATTAAGAAAGCAGTAAATTGAATTTATCAAATAAGAGAAAACGCAATCAACTCAAGCAGGCAACCAAACTCTAATCCATCCTTGTTCACTAAAGATAACCTAGATCTGATTTAATTCTTGGTTAAGTGTTACCTGGAACCCCTAACAATAACACTTAGAATTCCTACGGATTTACCAATCAGGATTCAATTAATCATGGAATTAAGACTCTAGGCAACCGCTCTATATCACTAAGTCCAGATTAATTTAATAACCGAATTAGCCAAGTTAACCATATATTAAAGACCTTTAAAGTATGATTATCAATTTGATTACTGTTATGAATCTAATCAACCGATTTAAATTCATACAACTCATGCAATCAAAGTACCAATCAATCACATGAAGAAGGGGAGAAGCAGTAATTCAAATTAAATTAAATCAAACCCGGTTGAAGCACAGGAACTCTGGATTGTCAAGTTTGGCTCCTCTTGAATTGATTACAAACGAACTTAGCCTTCCATGGAAGACTTGAACACAAAGCAAAGGGGAAAAACGAACTAAGCAAAGGAGGCAGCAGCAGCTCAAGGAATTTCGTATCTCTTCTGATTGTGTATGTTTTGCCTCAACAACTTGAGAATATATACTAGCTGGCTGCCTCCTCTAGGTTTCCTAATGGTTTCCTAATTACAAAATAAACCTAGTTTCCTAAATTATTAATGGTAAAAACATGATCAAGCCCTAGTGTCATGTGTGCTGGCCCAAAAAAGCAGATGTTGGCCCAAATAAACATGCTCTGGTCCAATAGGCAGCCCTAAGGAAAGAAATCAGTCAATGCTGGGCGGAGTGCAGGGCGGAGCAGAAAATCTAGACTGCTTGCACGCGAATTTCAGTTGTCCAGAGGCGAGAATCAGCTTCTGGGCTCTTCATATGAAATGTGGCATTTTCTGTCAGCTTTCCAACGAAACTAGAATCACATCAATCGGACATTTATAGTAAAAGATATGCTGAAAAACGTAAGCAGTGCCAGAATTTAACAGTTAAGCAATTAAAATCTACAAGCACCAACAAGTCCAAATCTCCAAAATATGTCTAAAAGCCATAAAATTCACTAGAAACACACACTAAAAGACTAAGTATAAGAGAAACAAATAGTATAAAATAATGTGTTATCAGGTCCCGGTCCAGATATAGTAACTTACCAGGAAACTGTCCCGTCCCTGATTCAGTGATCTACACGAAAAATATCTGAGTCAGAAACTTGGATGAATCGAAACAGGGTCCCGGTCCTGATATAGTGACTTACCAGGAAACTATCCCGTCCCTGATTCAGTGATCTACACGAAAAATATTTGAGTCAGAAACCGGGATGAACCGAAACAGGGTCTCAGTCCAGATATAGTGACTCTCCAGGAAACTGTCTCGTCCCAGATTCAGTGATCTACAAGAAAAATATCTGCGTCAGAAATAGGGACGAACCGAAACAGGGTCCCGGTCTAGATATAGTGACTTACCAGGAAACTGTCCCGTCCCTGATTTAGTGATCTACACGAAAAATATCTGAGTCAGAAACTTGGATGAACCGAAACAGGGTCCCGGTCCAGATATAGTGACTTACCAGGAAACTGTCTCGTCCTTGATTCAGTTATCTACACGAAAAATATCTGAGTCAGAAATAAGGATGACAGAAACAGGGTCCCGGTCCAGATATAGTGACTCTCCAGGAAACTGTCTCGTCCCAGATTCAGTTATCTACAAGAAAAATATCTGCGTCAGAAATAGGGATCAACCGAAACAGGGTCCCGGTCCAGATATAATGACTTACCGGGAAACTGTCCCGTCCTTGATTCAGTGATATACACGAAAAATATATGAGTCAAAAACAGGGATGAACCGAAACAGGGTCCCGGAACAGATATAGTGACTCACCAGGAAATTGTCTCGTCCCTGATTCAGTGATCTGCTAGAAAAATATCCGAGTCAGGAACAGGGATGAACCGAAATAGGGTCCCGGTCCAAATATAGTAACTTACCAGGAAACTGTCCTGTCCTTGATTCAGTGATCTACACGAAAAATATCTGAGTCAGAAACTTGGATGAACCGAAACAGGGTCACGGTCCAAATATAGTGACCTACCAGGAAACTGTCCCGTCCCTGATTCAGTGATCTACACGAAAAATATCTGAGTCAGAAACAAGGATGAACCGAAACAAGGTCCCGGTCCAGATATAGTGACTTTCCAGGAAACTATCTCGTCCCAGATTCAGTGATCTACAAGAAAAATATCTTTGTCAGAAAAAGGGATGAACCGAAACAGGGTGTCGGAACAGATATAGTGACTTACCAGGAAACTATCTCGTCCCTGATTCAGTGATCTGCAAGAAAAATATCTGAGTCAGGAACAGGGATGAACCGAAATAGGGTCCCGGTCCAGATATAGTGACTTACCAGGAAACTATCCCGTCCTTGATTCAGTGATCTATACAAAAAATATCTGAGTCAGAAACAAGGATGACCGAAACAGCGTCTCAGTCCAGATATAGTGACTCTCCAGGAAACTGTCTCGTCCCAGATTCAGTGATCTACAAGAAAAATATCTGCGTCAGAAATAAGGATGAACCGAAACAGGGTCCCGGTCCAGATATAGTGACTTTCCAGGAAACTGTCTCATCCCAGATTCAGTGATCTACAAGAAAAATATCTTTGTCAGAAACAGGGAAGAACCGGAACAGGGTCCCGGAACAGATATAGTGACTTACCAGGAAACTATCTCGTCCCTGATTCAGTGATCTGCAAGAAAAATATCCGAGTCAGAAACAGGGATGAACCCAAACAGGGTCCCGGTCCAGATATAGTGCCTTATCAGGAAACTGTGCCGTCCCTGATTCAGTGATCTACACGAAAAATATCTGAGTCAGAAACAAGGATGAACCGAAAAAGGGTCCCGGTCCAGATATAGTGACTCTCCAGGAAACTGTCTCGTCCCAGATTCAGTGATCTACAAAAAAAATATCTGAGTCAGAAACCGGGATGAACCGAAACGGGGTCCCGGTCCAGATATACTGACTTTCCAGGAAACTGTCCCGTCCTTGATTCAGTGATCTACACGAAAAATATCTGAGTCAGAAACAGGGAAGAACCGAAACAGGGTCCCGGAACAGATATAGTGACTCACCAGGAAATTGTCTCGTCCCTGATTCAGTGATCTGCAAGAAAAATATCCGAGTCAGAAACAGGGATGAACCGAAACTGGGTCCCGGTCCAGATATAGTGACTTACCAGGAAACTGTCCCGTCCTTGATTCAGTGATATACACGAAAAATATATGAGTCAAAAATAGGGATGAACAGAAACAGGGTCCCAGAACAGATATAGTGACTCACCAGGAAATTGTCTCGTCCCTGATTCAGTTATCTGCTAGAAAAATATCCGAGTAAGAAACAGGGATGAACCGAAATAGGGTCCCGGTCCAGATATAGTGACTTACCAGGAAACTGTCCCGTCCTTGATTCAGTGATCTACACGAAAAATATCTGAGTCAGAAACCTGGATGAACCTGAAACAGGGTCCCAGTCCAGATATAGTGACTTACCAGGAAACTGTCAAAACTGTCTCGTCCCAGATTCAGTGATCTACAAAAAAAATATCTGAGTCGGAAACCGGGATGAACCGAAACGGGGTCTCGGTCCAGATATACTGACTTTCCAGGAAACTGTCCCGTCCTTGATTCAGTGATCTACACGAAAAATATCTGAGTCAGAAACAGGGAAGAACCGAAACAGGGTCCCGGAACAGATATAGTGACTCACCAGGAAATTGTCTCGTCCCTGATTCAGTGATTTGCTAGAAAAATATCCGAGTCAGAAACAGGGATGAACTGAAATAGGGTCCCGGTCCAGATATAGTGACTTACCAGGAAACTGTCCCGTCCTTGATTCAGTGATATACACGAAAAATATATGAGTCAAAAATAGGGATGAACAGAAACAGGGTCCCAGAACAGATATAGTGACTCACCAGGAAATTGTCTCGTCCCTGATTCAGTTATCTGCTAGAAAAATTTCCGAGTAAGAAACAGGGATGAACCGAAATAGGGTCCCGGTCCAGATATAGTGACTTACCAGGAAACTGTCCCGTCCTTGATTCAGTGATCTACACGAAAAATATCTGAGTCAGAAACAAGGATGACCGAAACAGGGTCCCGGTCCAAATATAGTGACTCTCTAGAAAACTGTCTCGTCCCAGATTCAGTGATCTACAAGAAAAATATCTGCGTCAGAAATAGGGGGGTCGCGGTCCAGATATAGTGACTTACCAGGAAACTGTCCCGTCCCTGATTCAGTGATCTACACGAAAAATATCTGAGTCAGAAACTTGGATGAACCGAAACAGGGTCCCGGTCCTGATATAGTGACTTACCAGGGAACTATCCCGTCCCTGATTCAGTGATCTACACGAAAAATATTTGAGTCAGAAACCGGGGAGAACCGAAACAGGGTCCCAGTCCAGATATAGTGACTCTCTAATACACGAAAAATATTTGAGTCAGAAATCGGGGTGAACCGAAACAGGGTCCCTGCCCGGATATAGTGACTCTCTAGGAAACTGTCTCGTCCCAGATTCAGTGATCTACAAGAAAAATATCCGCGTCAGAAATAGGGACGAACCGAAACAGGGTCCCGGTCTAGATATAGTGACTTACTAGGAAACTGTCCTGTCCCTGATTCAGTGATCTACAAAAAAAATATCTGTGTCAGAAATAGGGATCAACCGAAACAGGGACTCGGTCCAGATATAATGACTTACCGGGAAACTGTCCCGTCCTTGATTCAGTGATATACACGAAAAATATATGAGTCAAAAACAGGGATGAACCGAAACAGGGTTCCGGAACAGATATAGTGACTCACCAGGAAATTGTCTAGCCCCTGATTCAGTGATCTGCTAGAAAAATATCCGAGTCAGGAACAGGGATGAACCGAAATAGGGTCCCGGTCCAGATATAGTGAGTTACCAGGAAACTGTCCCGTCCTTGATTCAGTGATCTACACGAAAAATATCTGAGTCAGAAACTTGGATGAACCGAAACAGGGTCCCGGTCCAAATATAGTCACTTACCAGGAAACTGTCCCGTCCCTGATTCAGTGATCTACACGAAAAATATCTGAGTCAGAAACAAGGATGACTGAAACAGGGTCCCGGTCCATATATAGTGACTCTCCAGGAAACTGTCTCTTCCCAGTTTCAGTGATCTACAAGAAAAATATCTGCGTCAGAAATAGGGATGAACCGAAACAGGGTCCCGGTCCTGATGTAGTGACTTACCAGGAAACTCTCTCGTCCCTGATTCAGTGATCTGCAAGAAAAATATCCGAGTTAGAAACAGGGATGAACCGAAACTGGGTCCCGGTCCAGATATATTGACCAACCAGGAAATTGTCCCGTCCTTGATTCAGTGATATACACGAAAATTATATGAGTCAAAAAAAGGGATTAACCGAAACAGGGTCCCAGAACAGATATATATCCCGTCCCTGATTCAGTGATCTACACGAAAAATATTTGAGTCAAAAACCGGGGTGAACCGAAACAGGGTCCCAGTCCAGATATAGTGACTCTCTAGGAAACTGTCTCGTCCCATATTCAGTGATCTACAAGCAAAATATCTGCGTCAGAAATAGGGAGGAACCGAAACAGGGTCCCGGTCTAGATATAGTGACTTACTAGGAAACTGTCCCGTCCCTGATTTAGTGATCTACACGAAAAATATCTGAGTCAGAAACTTGGAAGAACCGAAACAGGGTCCCGGTCCAGATATAGTGACTTACTAGGAAACTGTCTCGTCCTTGATTCAGTGATCTACACGAAAAATATCTGAGTCAGAAATAAGGATGACGGAAACAAGGTCCCGACACAGATTTAGTGACTCTCCAGGAAACTGTCTCGTCCCAGATTCAGTGATTTACAAAAAAAATATCTGCGTCAGAAATAGGGGTCAACCGAAACAGGGTCCCGGTCCAGATATAATGACTTACCGGGAAACTGTCCCGACCTTGATTCAGTGATATACACGAAAAATATATGAGTCAGAAATAAGGATGAACCGAAACAGCGTGCCGGAACAGATATAGTGACTCACCAGGAAATTGTCTCGTCCCTGATTCAGTGATCTGCAAGAAAAATATCCGAGTCAGAAACAAGGATGAACCGAAAAAGGGTCCTGGTCCAGATATAGTGACTCTCCAGGAAACTGTCTCGTCCCTAATTCAGTGATCTGCAAGAAAAATTTCCGAGTTAGAAACAGGGATGAACCGAAACTGGGTCCCGGTCCAGATATAGTGACTTACCAGGAAACTGTCTCGTCCCTGATTCAGTGATCTACACGAAAAATATCTGAGTCAAAAACAAGGATGAACCGAAACAGGGTCTCGGTCCAGATATAGTGACTTTCCAGGAAACTGTCTCGTCCCAGATTCAGTGATTTACAAGAAAAATATCTGAGTCAGAAACAGGGATAACCAAAACAAGGTCCCGGAACAGATATAGTGACTTACCAGGAAACTGTCTCGTCCCTGAATCAGTGATCTGCAAGAAAAATATCCTAGTCAGAAACAGGGATGAACCGAAACAGGGTCCCGGTACAGATATAATGACTTACCTGGAAACTGTCCTGTCCTTGATTCAGTGATCTACACGAAAAATATCTGAGTCAGAAACAGGGATGAACCGAAACAGGGTCCCGGAAGAGATATAGTGACTCACCAGGAAATTGTCTCGTCCCTGATTCAGTGATCTGCAAGAAAAATATCCGAGTCAGAAACAGGGATGAACCGAAACTGGGTCTCGGTCCAGATACAGTGACTTACCAGGAAACTGTCCCGTCCTTGATTCAGTGATATACACGAAAAATATATGAGTCAAAAACCGGGATGAACCGAAACAGGGTCCCAGAATAGATATAGTGACTCACCAGGAAATTGTCTCGTCCCTGATTCAGTGATCTGCTAGAAAAATATCCGAGTCAGAAACAGGGATCAATCGAAACAGGGTCCCGGTCCAGATATAATGACTTTCCGGGAAACTGTCCCCTCCTTGATTCAGTGATATACACGAAAAATATATGAGTCAAAAACAGGGATGAACCGAAACAGGGTTCCGGAACAGATATAGTGACTCACCAGGAAATTGTCTCGTCCCTGATTCAGTGATCTGCTAGAAAAATATCCGAGTCAGAAACAGGGATGAACCGAAATAGGGTCCCGGTCCAGATATAGTGACTTACCAGGAAACTGTCCCGTCCCTGATTCAGTGATCTACACGAAAAATATTTGAGTCAGAAACCGGGGTGAACCGAAACAGGGTCCCTGTCCAGATATAGTGACTCTCTAGGAAACTGTCTCGTCCCAGATTCAGTGATCTACAAGAAAAATATCTGCGTCAGAAATAGGGACGAACCGAAGCAGGGTCCCGGTCTAGATATAGTGACTTACTAGGAAACTGTCCTGTCCCTGATTCAGTGATCTACAAAAAAAATATCTGCGTCAGAAATAGGGATCAATCGAAACAGGGTCCCGGTCCAGATATAATGACTTACCGGGAAACTGTCCCGTCCTTGATTCAGTGATATACACGAAAAATATATGAGTCAAAAACAGGGATGAACCGAAACAGGGTTCCGGAACAGATATAGTGACTCACTAGGAAATTGTCTCGCCCCTGATTCAGTGATCTGCTAGAAAAATATCCTATTCAGGAACAGGGATGAACCGAAATAGGGTCCCGGTCCAGATATAGTGCCTTACCAGGAAACTGTCCCTTCCTTGATTCAGTGATCTACACGAAAAATATCTGAGTCAGAAACTTGGATGAACCGAAACAGGGTCCCGGTCCAGATATAGTCACTTACCAGTAAACTGTCCCGTCCCTGATTCAGTGATCTACACGAAAAATATTTGAGTCAGAAACCGGGGTGAACCGAAACAGGGTCCCAGTCCAGATATAGTGACTCCCTAGGAAACTGTCTCGTCCCAGATTCAGTGATCTACAAGAAAAATATCTGCGTCAGAAATAGGGACGAACCGAAACAGGGTCCCGGTCTAGATATAGTGACTTACTAGGAAACTGTCCCGACCTTGATTTAGTGATCTACACGAAAAATATCTGAGTCAGAAATAAGGATGACCGAAACAGGGTCCCGATACAGATTTAGTGACTCTCCAGGAAACTGTCTCGTCCCAGATTCAGTGATCTACAAAAAAAATATCTGCGTCAGAAATAGGGATCAACCGAAACAGGGTCCCGGTCCAGATATAATGACCTACCGGGAAACTGTCCCGTCCTTGATTCAGTGATATACACGAAAAAACGTCAGAAAGAGGGATGAACCGAAACAGGGTCCCGGTCCAGATATAATGACCAACCAGGAAACTGTCTCGTCCCTGATTCAGTGATCTACACGAAAAATATCTGAGTCAGAAACAGGGATGAACCGAAACAGCGTGCCGGAACAGATATAGTGACTCACCTGGAAATTGTCTCGTCCCTGATTCAGTGATCTGCAAGAAAAATATCTGAGTCAGAAACAAGGATGAACCGGAAAAGGGTCCTGGTCCAGATATAGTGACTCTCCAGGAAACTGTCTCGTCCCTGATTCAGTGATCTGCAAGAAAAATTTCCGAGTTAGAAACAGGGATGAACCGAAACTGGGTCCCGGTCCAGATATAGTGACTTACCAGGAAACTGTCTCGTCCCTGATTCAGTGATCTACACGAAAAATATCTGAGTCAGAAACAAGGATGAACCGAAACAGGGTCCCGGTCCAGATATAGTGACTTTCCAGGAAACTATCTCGTCCCAGATTCAGTGATTTACAAGAAAAATATCTGAGTCAGAAACAGGGATGAACCAAAACAAGGTCCCGGAACAGATATAGTGACTTACCAGGAAACTGTCTCGTCCCTGATTCAGTTATCTGCAAGAAAAATATCCTAGTCAGAAACAGGGATGAACCGAAACAGGGTCCCGGTCCAGATATAATGACTTATCCGGAAACTATCCCGTCCTTGATTCAGTGGTCTACATGAAAAATATCTGAGTCAGAAACAGGGAAGAACCGAAACAGGGTCCCGGAACAGATATAGTGACTCACCAGGAAATTGTCTCGTCCCTGATTCAGTGATCTGCAAGAAAAATATCCGAGTCAGAAACAGGGATGAACCGAAACTGGGTCCCGGTACAGATACAGTGACTTACCAGGAAACTGTCCCGTCCTTGATTCAGTGATATACACGAAAAATATATGAGTCAAAAAAAGGGATGAACCGAAACAGGGTCTCAGAACAGATATAGTGACTCACCAGGAAATTGTCTCTTCCCTGATTCAGTGATCTGCTAGAAAAATATCCGAGTCAGAAACAGGGATGAACCGAAATAGGGTCCCGGTCCAGATATAGTGACTTACCAGGAAACTGTCCCGTCCTTGATTCAGTGATCTACACGAAAAATATCTGAGTCAGAAACTTGGATGAACCGAAACAGGGTCCCGGTCCAGATATAGTCACTTACCAGTAAACTGTCCCGTCCCTGATTCAGTGATCTACACGAATAATATCTGAGTCAGAAACAAGGATGACCGAAACAGGGTCCCGGTCCTGATATAGTGACTTACCAGGAAACTGTCTCGTCCCTGATTCAGTGATCTGCAAGAAAAATATCTACGTCAGAAATAGTGATGAACCGAAACAGGGTCCCGGTCCAGATATAGTGACTTACCAGGAAACTGTCCCGTCCCTGATTCAGTGATCTACATGAAAATTATCTGAGTCAGAAACTTGGATCAACCGAAACAGGGTCCCGGTCCTGATATAGTGACTTTCCAGGAAACTATCCCGTCCCTGATTCAGTGATCTACACGAAAAATATTTGAGTCAGAAACCGGGGTGAACCGAAACAGGGTCCCAGTCCAGATATAGTGACTCTCTAGGAAACTGTCTCGTCCCATATTCAGTGATCTACAAGAAAAATATCTGCGTCAGAAATAGGGACGAACCGAAACAGGGTCCCGGTCTAGATATGTTGACTTACTAGGAAACTGTCCCGTCCCTGATTTAGTGATCTACACGAAAAATATCTGAGTCAGAAACTTGGAAGAACCGGAACAGGGTCCCGGTCCAGATATAGTGACTTACCAGGAAACTGTCTCGTCCTTGATTCAGTGATCTACACGAAAAATATCTGAGTCAAAAATAAGGATGACCGAAACAGGGTCTCGATACAGATATAGTGACTCTCCAGGAAACTGTCTCGTCCCAGATTCAGTGATTTACAAAAAAAATATCTGCGTCAGAAATAGGGGTCAACCGAAACAGGGTCCCGGTCCAGATATAATGACTTACCGGGAAACTGTCCCGACCTTGATTCAGTGATATACACGAAAAATATATGAGTCAGAAATAAGGATGAACCAAACAGGGTCCCGGTCCAGATATAGTGACTCTCCAGGAAACTGTCTCGTCCCAGATTCAGTGATCTACAAGAAAAATTTCTGCGTCAGAAAGAGGGATGAACCGAAACAGGGTCCCGGTCCAGATATAGTGACTTACCAGGAAACTGTCCCGTCCCTGATTTAGTGAGCTACACGAAAAATATTTGAGTCAGAAAGTTGGATGAACCGAAACAGGGTCCCGGTCCAGATATAGTGACTTACCAGGAAATTGTCCCGTCCCTGATTCAGTGATCTACACGAAAAATATCCGAGTCAGAAACAAGGATGAACCGAAAAAGGGGCCCGGTCCAGATATAGTGACTCTCCAGGAAACTGTCCCGTCCCTGATTCAGTGATCTACACGAAAAATATCTGAGTCAGAAACAGGGATGAACCGAAACAGGGTCCCGGAACAGATATAGTGACTCACCAGGAATATGTGTCGTCCCTTATTTAGTGATCTGCTAGAAAAATATCCGAGTCAGAAACAGGGATGAACCGAAATAGGGTCCCGGTCTAGATATAGTGACTTACCAGGAAACTGTCCCGTCCCTGATTCAGTGATCTACAAGAAAAATATCTGAGTCAGAAACAGGGATGAACCGAAACTGGGTCCCGGTCCAGATATAGTGACTTACCAGGAAACTGTCCCGTCCCTGATTCAGTGATCTACAAGAAAAATATTTGAGTCAGAAACAGGGATGAACCGAAACAGGGTCCCGGAACAGATATAGTGACTCACCAGGAAATCGTCTCGTCCCTGATTCAGTGATCTGCAACAAAAATATCCGAGTCAGAAACAGGGATGAACCAAAACTGGGTTCCGGTACATATATAGTGACTTACCAGGAAACTGTCCCGTCCTTGATTCAGTGATATACACGAAAAATATCTGAGTCAAAAACAGGGATGAACCGAAACAGGGTCCCAGAACAGATATAGTGACTCACCAGGAAATTGTCTTGTCCTTGATTCAGTGATCTGCTAGAAAAATATCCGAGTCAGAAACAGGGATGAACCGAAATAGGGTCCCGGTCCAGATATAGTGACTTACCAGGAAACTGTCCCGTTGATAGCACATTATTTTATACTATTTGTTTCTCTTATACTTAGTCTTTTAGAGAAACAGGGATGAACCGAAACAGGATCCCGGTCCAGATATAGTGACATACCAGGAAACTGTCCCATCCCTGATTCAGTGATCTACACGAAAAATATCTGAGTAAGAAACTGGGATGAACCGAAACAGGGTCCCGGTCCAGATATTGTGACTCACCAGGAAACTGTCCCGTCCCTGATTAAGTGATCTACACGAAAAATATCTGAGTCAGAAACATAGATGAACTGAAACAGGGTCCCGGAACAGATATAGTGACTCACCAGGAAACTGTCTCGTCCCTGATTCAGTGATCTGCAAGAAAAATATCCCAGTCAGAAACAGGGATGAACCGAAACAGGGTCCCGGTCCAGATATAGTGACTTACGAGGAAACTGTCCCGTCCCTGATTCAGTGATCTACCCGAAAAATATTCGAGTCAGAAACATGGATGAACTGAAATAGGGTCCCGAAACAGATATAGTGACTCAACATGAAACTGTATCGTCCCTGATTCAGTGATCTACAGGAAAAATATCTGAGTCAGAAACAGGGATGAACCGAAACAGGGTCCCGGTCCAGATATAGTGACTCACCAGGAAACTGTCCCGTCCCTGATTCAGTGATCTACATGAAAAATATCCGAGTCAGAAAAAGGGATGAACCGAAACAGGGTCCCAGTCCAAATATAGTGACCTACCAAGAAACTGTCCCGTCCCAGATTCAGTGATCTACACGAAAAATATCTGAGTCAGAAACATGGATGAACTGAAACTGGGTCCCGGAACAGATAGAGTGACTCACCAGGAAACTGTATCGTCCCTGATTAAGTGACCTACAAGAAAAATATATGAGTCAGAAACAGGGATGAACCGAAACAGGGTCCCGGAACAGATATAGTGACTTACCAGGAAACTGTCTCGTCCCTGATTCAGTGATCTGCAAGAAACATATCCGAGTCAGAAAAAACGATGAACCGAAACAGGGTCCCGGTCCAGATATAGTGACTTACCAACAGGGATGAACCGAAACAGGGTCCCGGAAGAGATATAGTGACTCATCAGGAAACTGTCTCGTCCCTGATTCAGTGATCTACAAGAAAAATATCTGAGTCAGAAACAGGGATGAACCGAAACAGGGTCCCGGAACAGATATAGTGACTCACCAGGAAACTGTCTCGTCCCTGATTCAGTTATCTGCAAGAAAAATATCCGAGTCAGAAACAGGGATGAACCAAAACAGGGTCCCGGTCCAGATATAGTGACTTACCAGGAAACTGTTCCATCCCTAATTCAGTGATCTACATGAAAAATATCCGAGTCAGAAACATGGATGAACCGAAACAGGTCCCAGTCCAGATATAGTGACCTACCAGGAAACTGTCCCGTCCCTGATTCAGTAATCTACACGAAAAATATCTGAGTCAGAAACAGGGATGAACCGAAAAAGGGTCCCGGAACAGATATAGTGACTCACCAGGAAATTTTCTCGTCCCTGGTTCAGTGATCTACAAGAAAAATATCTGAGTCAGAAACATGGATGAACCGAAACAGGGTCTCGGTCCAGATATAGTGACTCACCAGGAAACTATCCCATCCCAGATTCAGTGATCTACACGAAAAATATCTGAGTCAGAAACAGAGATGAACCGAAACAGGGTCCCAGTCCAGATATAGTGAACTACCAGGAAACTGTCCCGTCCCTGATTCAGTGATCTACACGAAAAATATCTTAGTCAGAAACATGGATGAACTGAAACAGGGTCCCGGAACAGATATAGTGACTCACCAGGAAACTGTATCGTCCCTGATTCAGTGATCTACAAGAAAAATATCTGAGTCAGAAACAGGGATGAACCGAAACAGGGTCCCGGAACAGATATAGTGACTCACCAGGAAACTGTCTCGTCCCTGATTCAGTGATCTACAAGAAAAATATCCGAGTCAGAAACAGGGATGAACCGAAACAGGGTCCCGGTCCAGATATAGTGACTTACCAGGAAACTGTCCCGTCCCTGATTCAGTGATTTACACGAAAAATATCTGAGTCAGAAGCATGGATGAACTGAAACAGGGTCCCGGAACAGATATAGTGACTCACCAGGAAACTGTCTCGTCCCTGGTTCAGAGATCTACAAGAAAAATATCTGAGTCAGAAACAGGGATGAACCGAAACAGGCTCCCGGAACAGATATAGTGACTCACCAGGAAACTGTCTCGTCCCTGATTCAGTGATCTTCAAGAAAAATATCCGAGTCAGAAACATGGATGAACCAAAACAGGGTCCCGGCCCAGATATAGTGACTTACCAAACCGAAACAGGGTCCCGGTCCAGATATAGTGACTCACCAGCAAACTATCCCGTTCCTGATTCAGTTATCTACACGAAAAATATCTGAGTCACAAACATGGATAAACTGAAACAGGTTCTCGGAACAGATATAGTGACTCACCAGGAAACTGTATCATCCCTGATTCAGTGATCTACAAGAAATATATCTGAGTCAGAAACAGGGATGAACCGAAACAGGGTCCCGGAACAGATATAGTGACTCACCAGGAAACTGTCTAGTCCCTGATTCAGTGATATGCAAGAAAAATATCTAAGTCAGAAACAGGGATGAACCGAAATATGGTCCCGGTCCAGATATAGTGACTTACCAGGAAACTCTCCCGTCCCTGATTCAGTGATCTACACGAAAAATAACTGAGTCAGAAACAGGGATGAACCGAAACAGGGTCCCGGACCAGATATAGTGACTCACCAGGAAACTGTCCCGTCCCTGATTCAGTGATCTATACGAAAAATATCTGAGTCAGAAACATGGCTGAACTGAAACAGGGTCCCGGAACAGATATAGTGACTCACCAGGAAACCGTATTGTCCCTGATTCAGTGATCTCCAAGAAAAATATCTGAGTTAGAAACAGGGATTAACCGAAACAGGGTCCCGGAACAGATATAGTAACTCACCAGGAAACTGTCTCGTCCCTGATTCAGGGATCTGCAAGAAAAATATCCGAGTCAGAAACAGGGATGAACCGAAACAGGGTCCCGGTCCAGATATAGTGACTTACCAGGAAACTGTCCCGTCCCTGATTCAGTGATCTACACGAAAAATATCTGAGTCAGAAACATGGATGAACTGAAACAGGGTCCCGGAACAGATATAGTGACTCACCAGGAAACTGTATCGTCCCTGATTCAGTGATCTACAAGAAAAATATCTGAGTCAGAAACAGGGATGAACCGAAACAGGGTCCCGGAACAGATATAGTGACTCACCAGGAAACTGTCTCGTCCCTGATTCAGTGATCTGCAAGAAAAATATCCGAGTCAGAAACAGGGATGAACCGAAACAGGGTCCCGGTCCAGATATAGTGACTCACCAGGAAACTGTCCCGTCCCTGATTCAGTGATCTACACGAAAAATATCTGAGTCAGAAACATGGATGAACTGAAACAGGGTCCCGGAACAGATATAGTGACTCACCAGAAAACTGTATCGTTCCTGATTCAGTCATCTGAAAGAAAAATATCTGAGTCAGAAACAGGGATGAACCGAAACAAGGTCCCGGAACAGATATCGTGACTCACCAGGAAACTGTCTCGTCCCTGATTCAGTGATCTGCAAGAAAAATATC
>QAOA01001695.1:350807-361880 GCA_003255065.1 Cercis canadensis
ATGGATGAACTGAAACAGGGTCCCGGAACAGATATAGTGACTCACCAGGAAACTGTCTCGTCCCTGGTTCAGTGATCTACAAGAAAAATGTCTGAGTCAGAAACAGGGATGAACTGAAACAGGGTCCCGGAACAGATATAGTGACTCTGCAGGAAACTGTCTCGTCTCTGATTCAGTGATGTGCAAGAAAAATATCCCAGTCAGAAACAGGGATGAACCGAAACAGGGTCCCGGTCCAGATATAGTGACTTACCAGGAAACTGTCCCGTCCCTGATTTAGTGATCCACACGAAAAATATCTGAGTCAGAAAAAGGGATGAACCGAAACAGGGTCCCGGTCCAGACATAGTGACTCACCCGGAAACTGTCCCGTCCCTGATTCAGTGATCTACACGAAAAATATCTTAGTCAGAAACATGGATGAACTGAAACAGGGTCCCGGAACAGATATAGTGACTCACCAGGAAACTGTATCGTCCCTGATTCAGTGATCTACAAGAAAAATATCTGAGTCAGAAACAGGGATGAACCGAAACAGGGTCCCGGAACAGATATAGTGACTCACCAGGAAACTGTCTCCACCCTGTTTCAGTGATCTGCAAGAAAAATATCCGAGTCAGAAACAGGGATGAACCGAAACAGGGTCCCGGCCCAGATATAGTGACTTACCAGGAAACTGTCCCGTCCCTGATTCAGTGATCTACATGAAAAATATCCGAGTCAAAAACAGGGATGAACCGAAACAGGGTCCAGTCCAGATATAGTGACCTACCAAGAAACTGTCCCGTCCCTGATTCAGTAATCTACACGAAAAATATTTGAGTCCGAAACATGGATGAACTGAAACGGGGTCCCGGAACAGATATAGTGACTGACCAGGAAACTGTCTCGTCCCTTGTTCAGTGATCTAAAAGAAAAATATCTGAGTCAGAAACAGGGATGAACCGAAACAGGGTAATATAGTGACTTACCAGGAAACTGTCCCGTTCCTGCTTCAGTGATATACAGGAAAAATATCTGAGTCAGAAACATAGATGAACTGAAACAGGGTACCGGAACAGATATAGTGACTCACCAGGAAACTGTCTCGTCCCGGGTTCAGTGATCTACAAGAAAAATATCTGAGTCAGAAACAGGGATGAACCGAAACAGGGTCCCGGAACAGATATAGTGACTTACCAGGAAACTGTCCCGTTCCTGCTGCAGTGATCTACAGGAAAAATATCTGAGTCAGAAACATAGATGAACTAAATATCTGAGTCAGAAACATGGATGAACTGAAATAGGGTCCCGGAAAAGATATAATGACTCACTAGGAAACTGTCTCGTCCTGGGTTCAGTGATCTACAGGAAAAATATCTGAGTCAGAAACAGGGATGAACCGAAACAGGGTCCCGGAACAGATATAGTGACTCACCAGGAAACTGTCTCGTCCCTGATTCAGTGATCTACAAGAAAAATATCCGAGTCAGAAACAGGGATGAACCGAAACAGGGTCCCGGTCAGATATAGTGACAAAACAGGAAACTGTCTCGTCCCTGATTCAGTGATCTACACGAAAAATATCTGAGTCAGAAACAGGGATGAACCAAAATAGGGACCCGGTCCTGATATAGTGACTCACCAGGAAACTGTCCCGTCCCTGATTCAGTGATCTACACGAAAAATATCTGAGTCAGAAACGTGGATGAACTGAAACAGGATCCCGGAACAGATATAGTGACTCACCAAACATGGATGAACTGAAACAGGGTCCCGGAACAGATATAGTGACTCGCCAGGAAACTCTCTCGTCCCGGGTTCAGTGATCTACAAGAAAAATATCTGAGTCAGAAACAGGGATGAACCGAAACAGGGTCCCGGAAAAGATATACTTACTCACCAGGAAACTGTCTCGTCCCTGATTCAGTGATCTGCAAGAAAAATATCCGAGTCAGAAACAGGGATGAACCGAAACAGGGTCCCGGTCCAGATATAGTGACTCACCAGGAAACTGTCCCGTCCCTGATTCAGTGATCAACTCGAAAAATATCTGAGTCAGAAACAGGGATGAACCGAAACAGGGTCCCGGAACAGATATAGTGACTCACCAGGAAACTGTATCGTCTCCGATTCAGTGATCTACAAGAAAAATATCTGATTCAGAAACAGGGATAAACCGAAACAGGCTCCCGGAACAGATATAGTGACTCACCAGGAAACAAGAAAAATATCTGAGTCAGAAAATGGGATGAACCGAAACAGGGTCCTGGAACAGATATAGTGACTCACCAGGAAAATGTATCGTCCCTGATTCTGTGATATACAAGAAAAATATCTGAGTCAGAAACAGGGATGAACCGAAACAGGGTCTCGGAACAGATATAGTGACTCACCAGGAAACTGTCTCGTCCCTGATTCAGTGATCTACAAGAAAAATATTTGAGTCAGAAACATGGATTTACTGAAATAGGGTCCCAGAAGAGATATAGTGACTCACCAGGAAACTGTCTAGTCCCGGGTTCAGTGAACCGTCCATGATTCAGTGATCTACACGAAAAATATCTTAGTCAGAAAGATAAATGAACTGAAACAGGGTCCCGGAACAGATATAGTGACTCACCAGGAAACTATATCGTCCATGATTCAGTGATCTACAAGAAAAATATCTGAGTCAGAAACAGGGATGAACCGAAACAGGGTCCTGGAACAGATATAGTGACTCACCAGGAAACTGTCTCGTCCCTGATTCAGTGATCTACAAGAAAAATATCCGAGTCAGAAACAAGGATGAACCGAAACAGGGTCCCGGTCCAGATATAGTGACTCACCAGGAAACTGTCCCGTCCCTGATTCAGTGATCTACACGAAAAATATCTGAGTCAGAAACAGGGATGAACCGAAACAGGTTCCCTGACCAGATATAGTGACTAGCCAGGAAACTGTCCCGTCCCTGATTCAGTGATCTACACGAAAAATATCTTAGTCAGAAACATGGATGAACTGAAACAGGGTCCCGGAACAGATATAGTGACTCACCAGGAAACTGTATCGTCCCTGATTCTGTGATCTACAAGAAAAATATCTGAGTCAGAAACAGGGATGAACCGAAACAGGGTGCTGGATCAGTTATAGTGACTCACCAGGAAAAATATCTTAGTCAGAAACATGGATGAACTGAAACAGGGTCCCGGAAAAGATACAATGACTCACCAGGAAACTGTATCGTCCCTGATTCTGTGATCTACAAGAAAAATATCTGAGTCAGAAACAGGGATGAATCGAAACAGGGTCCCGGTCCAGATATAGTGACTCTCCAGGAAACTGTCACGTCCCTGATTCAGTGATCTACACGAAAAATATCTGAGTAAGAAACAGGGATGAACCGAAACAGGGTCCCGGAACAGATATAGTGACTTACCAGGAAACTGTCCCGTTCCTGCTTCAGTGATCTACAGGAAAAATATCTGAGTCAGAAACATAGATGAACTGAAACAGGGTACCGGAACAGATATAGTGACTCACCAGGAAACTGTATCGTCCCTGATTCAGTGATCTACAAGAAAAATATCTGAGTCAGAAACAGGGATGAACCGAAACAGGGTCCCGGAACAGATATAGTGACTCACCAGGAAACTGTCTCGTCCCTGATTCAGTGATCTACAAGAAAAATATCCGAGTCAGAAACAGGGATGAACCGAAACAGGGTCCCGGTCCAGATATAGTGACTCACCAGGAAACTGTCCCGTCCCTGATTCAGTGATCTACACGAAAAATATCTGAGTCAGAAACAGGGATGAACCGAAACAGGTTCCCGGTCCAGATATAGTGACTAGCCAGGAAACTGTCCCGTCCCTGATTCAGTGATATACACGAAAAATATCTTAGTCAGAAACATAGATGAACTGAAACAGGGTCCCGGAACAGATACAGTGACTCACCTGGAAACTGTATCGTCCCTGATTCTGTGATCTACAAGAAAAATATCTGAGTCAGAAACAGGGATGAACCGAAACAGGGTCCTGGATCAGATATAGTGACTCACCAGGAAACTGTATCGTCCCTGATTCAGGGATCTACAAGAAAAATATCCGAGTCAGAACAGGGATGAATCGAAACAGGGTCCCGGTCCAGATATAGTGACTTAAACATGGATGAATTGAAACAGGGTCCCGGAATAGATATAGTGACTCCCCAGGAAACTGTATCGTCCCTGATTCAGTGATCTACAAGAAAAATATATGAGTCAGAAAGATGGATGAACTGAAACAGGGTCCCGGAACAGATATATTGACCCACCAGGAAACTGTCTCGTCCCGGGTTCAGTGATCTACAACAAAAATATCTGAGTCAGAAACATGGATGAACTGAAACAGGGTCCCGGAACAGATATAGTGACTCACCAGGAAACTGTATCGTCCCTGATTCAGTGATCTACAAGAAAAATATCTGAGTCAGAAACAGGGATGAACCGAAACAGGGTCCCGGAACAGATATAGTGACTCACCAGGAAACTGTCTCGTCCCTGATTCAGAGATCTACAAGAATAATATCCAATTCAGAAACAGGGATGAACCGAAACAAGGTCCCGGTCCAGATATAGGGACTTACCAGGAAATTATCCCGTCCCTGCTTCAGTGATCTACACGAAAAATATCTGAGTCAGAAACATAGATGAACTGAAACAGGGTCCCGGAACAGATACAATGACTCACCAGGAAACTGTCTCGTCCCTGATTCAGTGATCTACAAGAAAAATATCTGAGTCAGAAACAGGGATGAACCGAAACAGGGTCCCGGAACAGATATAGTGACTCACCAGGAAACTGTCTCGTCCCTGATTCAGTGATCTACAAGAAAAATATCTGAGTCAGAAACAGGGATGAACCGAAACAGGGTCCCGGTCCAGATATAGTGACTAGCCCGGAAACTGTCCCGTCCCTGATTCAGTGATCTACACGAAAAATATCTTAGTCAGAAACATGGATGAACAGAAACAGGCTCCCGGAACAGATATAGTGACTCACCAGGAAACTGTATCTTCCTTGATTCAGTGATCTACAAGAAAAATATCTGAGTCAGAAACAGGGATGAACCGAAACAGGTTGCTGGAACAGATAGAGTGACTCAGCAGGAAACTGTATCGTCCCTGATTCAGTGATCTACAAAAATAGGGTCCCGGAACAGATATAGTGACTCTCCAGGAAACTGTCTCGTCCCGGGTTAGTGATCTATAAGAAAAATATCTGAGTCAAAAAAAGGGATGAACCGAAACAGGGTCCCGGAAAAGATATAGTGACTCACCAGGAAACAGTCTCGTCCCTGATTCAGTGATCTACAAGAAAAATATCCGAGTCAGAAACAGGGATGAACGGAAACAGGGTCCCGGTCCAGATATAGTGACTCACCAGGAAACTGTCCCGTCCCTGATTCAGTGATCTACACGAAAAATATCTGAGTCAGAAACATGGATGAACTGAAACAGGGTCCCGGAACAGATATAGTGACTCACCAGGAAACTGTATCGTCCCTGATTCAGTGATCTACAAGAAAAATATCTGAGTCAGAAACAGGGATGAACCGAAACAGGGTCCCGGAACAGATATAGTGACTCACCAGGAAACTGTCTCGTCCCTGATTCAGTGATCTACAAGAAAAATATCTGAGTCAGAAACAGGGATGAACCGAAACAGGGTCCCGGAACAGATATAGTGACTCACCAGGAAACTGTGTCGTCCCTGATTCAGTGATCTACAAGAAAAATATCTGAGTCAGAAACAGAGTTGAACAGAAATAGGGTCCTGGAACAGATATAGTGACTCACAAGGAAACTATATCGTCCCTGATTCAGTGATCTACAAGAAAAATATCTGAGTCAGAAACAGGGATGAACCGAAACAGGGTCCCGGAACAGATATAGTGACTCACCAGGAATCTGTCTCGTCCCTGATTCAGTGATCTACAAGAAAAATATCCGAGTCAGAAAAAGGGATGAACCGGAACAGCGTCCCGGAACAGATATAGTGACTCGCCAGGAAAATGTCTCGTCCTTGATTCAGTGATCTGCAAGAAAAATATCCGAGTCAGAAACAGGGATGAACCGAAACAGGGTCCCGGTCCAGATATATTGACTTACCAGGAAACTGTCCCATCCCTGCTTCAGTGATCTACACAAAAAATATCTGAGTCAGAAACATGGATGAACTGAAACAGGGTCCCGGAACAGATATAGTGACTCACCAGGAAACTGTCTCGTCCTGGATTCAGCGATGTACAACAAAAATATCTGAGTCAGAAACAGGGATGAACCGAAACAGGGTCCTGGAACAGATATAGTGACTCACCAGGAAACTNTAGTGAGTCACCAGGAAACTGTCTCGTTCCTGATTCAGTGATCTGTAGGAAAAATATCCAAGTCAGAAACAGGGATGAACCGAAACAGGGTCCCGGTCCAGATATAGTGACTCACCAGGAAACTGTCCCGTCCCTGATTCAGTGATCTACACGAAAAATATCTGAGTCAGAAATATGGATGAACTGAAACAGGGACCCGAAACAGATATAGTGACCCACAAGGAAACTGTATCGTCCCTGATTCAGTGATCTACAAGAAAAATATCTGAGTCAAAACAGGGATGTACCGAAACAGGGTGCCGGAACAGATATAGTGACTGACCAGGAAACTGTCTCGTCCCTGATTCAGTGATCAGCAAGAAAAATATCCGAGTCAGAAACAGGGATGAACCGAAACAGGGTCCCGGAACAGATATAGTGACTTACCAGGAAACTGTCCCGTCCCTGATTCAGTGATCTACACGAAAAATATCTGAGTCAGAAACATGGATGAACTGAAATAGGGTCCCGGAACAGATATAGTGACCCACAAGGAAACTGTATCGTCCCTGATTCAGTGATCTAAAAGAAAAATATCTGAGTCAAAACAGGGATGTACCGAAACAGGGTCCAGTCCCTGATTCAGTGATCTACATGAAAAATATCCGAGTCAGAAACATGGATGAACCGAAACAGGGTCCCAGTCCAGATATAGTGACCTACAAGGAAACTGTCCCGTCCCTGATTCAGTGATTTACACGAAAAAATCTGAGTCAGAAACATTGATGAATTGAAACAGGGTCCCGGAACAGATATAGTGACTCACCAGGAAACTGTATCGTCCCTGATTCAGTGATCTACAAGAAAAATATATGAGTCAGAAACAAGGATGAACCGAAACAGGGTTCCGGAACAGATATAGTGACTTACCAGGAAACTGTCTCGTCCCTGATTCAGTGATCTGCAAGAAAAATATCCGAGTCAGAAACAGGGATGAACCGAAACAGGGTCCCGGTCCAGATATAGTGACTTACCAGGAAACTGTCCCGTCCCTGATTCAGTGATCTACATGAAAAATGTCCGAGTCAAAAACATGGATGAACCGAAACAGGGTCCCAGTCCAGATATAGTGACCTACCAGGAAACTGTCCCGTCCCTGATTCAGTGATCTACACGAAAAAAATCTGAGTCAGAAACATTGATGTATTGAAACAGGGTCCCGGAACAGATATAGTGACTCACCAGGAAACTGTATCGTCCCTGATTCAGTGATCTACAAGAAAAATATCTGAGTCAGAAACAGGGATGAACCGAAACAGGGTCCCGGAACAGATATAGTGACTCACCAGGAAACTGTCTCGTCCCTGATTCAGTGATCTGCAAGAAAAATATCCGAGTCAGAAACAGGGATGAACCGAAACAGGGTCCCGGTCCAGATATAGTGACTTACCAGGAAACTGTCCCGTCCCTGATTCAGTGATCTACATAAAAAATTTCTGAGTCAGAAACATGGATGAACTGAAACAGGGTCCCGGAACAGATATAGTAACTCACCAGGAAACTTTATCGTCCCAGATTCAGTGATCTACACGAAAAATATCTGAGTCAGAAACAGCTATGAACCGAAACAGGGTCCCGGAACAGATATAGTGACTCACCAGGAAACTGTCTCGTCCCTGATTCAGTGATCTGCAAGAAAAATATCCGAGTCAGAAACAGGGATGAACCGAAACAGGGTCCCAGTCCAGATATAGTGACCTACCAGGAAACTGTCCCGTCCCTGATTCAGTGATCTACATAAAAAATTTCTGAGTCAGAAACATTGATGAATTGAAACAGGGTCCCGGAACAGATATAGTGACTCACCAGGAAACTGTCTCATCCCTGATTCAGTGATCTGCAAGAAAAATCTCTGAGTCAGAAACAGGGATGAACCGAAACAGGGTCCCGGTCCAGATATAGTGACTTACCAGGAAACTGTCCCGTCCCTAATTCAGTGATCTACACGAAAAATATCTGAGTCAGAAACATGGATGAACTGAAACAGGGTCCCGGAACAGATATAGTGACTCACCAGGAAACTGTATCGTCCCTGATTCAGTGATCTACAAGAAAAATATCTGAGTCAGAAACAGGGATGAAGCGAAACAGGGTCCCGGAACAGATATAGTGACTCACCAGGAAACTGTCTCCTTCCTGATTCAGTGATCTACATGAAAAATATCCGAGTCAGAAACAGGGAATCTACATGAAAAATATCCGAGTCAGAAAAAGGGATGAACCGAAATAGGGTCCCAGTCCAGATAAAGTGACCTACCAGGAAACTGTCCCGTCCCAGATTCAGTGATCTACACGAAAAATATCTGAGTCAGAAACAGCGATGAACCGAAACAGGGTCCCGGAACAGATATAGTGACTCACCAGGAAACTGTCTCGTCCCTGATTCAGTGATCTGCAAGAAAAATATCCGAGTCAGAAACAGGGATGAACCGAAACAGGGTCCCAGTCCAGATATAGTGACCTACCAGGAAACTGTCCCGTCCCTGATTCAGTGATCTACACAAAAAATTTCTGACTCAGAAACATTGATGAATTGAAACAGGGTCCCGGAACAGATATAGTGACTCACCAGGAAACTGTATCGTCCCTGATTCAGTGATCTACAAGAAAAATATATGAGTCAGAAAGAAGGATGAACCGAAACAGGTTTACGGAACAGATATAGTGACTTACCAGGAAACTGTCTCGTCCCTGATACGAGTCAGAAACAGGGATGAACCGAAACAGGGTCCCGGTCCATATAGAGTGACTTACCAGGAAACTGTCCCGTCCCTGATTCAGTGATCTTCATGAAAAATATCCGAGTCAGAAACAGGGATGAACCGAAACAGGGTCCCAGTCCAGATATAGTGACCTACCAGGAAACTGTCCCGTCCATGATTCAGTGATCTACACGAAAAAAATCTGAGTCAGAAACATTGATGAATTGAAACAGGGTCCCGGAACAGATATAGTGACTCAACAAGAAACTGTATCGTCCCTGTTTCAGTGATCTACAAGAAAAATATCTGAGTCAGAAACAGGGATGAACCGAAACAGAGTCCTGGAATATATATAGTGACTCCCCAGGAAACTGTCTCGTCCCTGATTGAGTGATCAAGATATAGTGACTCACCAGGAAACTGTCTTGTCCCTGATTCAGTGAACTGCAAGAAAAATATCCGAGTCAGAAACAGTGATGAACCGAAACAGGGTCCCGGTCCAGATATAGTGACTTACAGGAAACTGTCCCGTCCCTGATTCAGTGATCTACACGAAAAATATCCGAGTCAGAAACATGGATGAAGTGAAACAGGGTCCCGAAACAGATATAGTGACTCACCAGGAAACTGTATCGTCCCTGATTCAGTGATCTACAAGAAAAATATCTGAGTCAGAAACAGGGATGAACCGAAACAGGGTCCCGGAACAGATATAGTGACTCACCAGGAAACTGTCTCGTCCCTGATTCAGTGATCTGCAAGAAAAATATCCGAGTCAGAAACAGGGATGATCCGAAACAGGGTCCCGGTCCAGATATAGTGACTCCCCAGGAAACTGTGTCGTCCCTGATTCAGTGATCTACAAGAAAAATATCTGAGTCAGAAACAGGGATGAACCGAAACAGGGTCCCGGAACAGATATAGTGACTCACCAGGAAACTCTCTCGTCCCTGATTCAGTGATCTGCAAGAAAATTATCCGAGTCAGAAACAGGGATGAACCGAAACAGGGTCCCGGTGCAGATATAGTGACTTACAGGAAACTGTCCCGTCCCTGATTCAGTGATCTACACGAAAAAAATCTGAGTCAGAAACAGAGATGAACCGAAACAGGTTCCCGGAACAGATATAGTGACTCACCAGCAAACTTTCACGTCCCTGATTCAGTGATCTGTAAGAAAAATATCCGAGTCAGAAACAGGGACGAACCGAAACAGGGTCCCAGTCCAGATATATTGACCTACCAGGAAACTGTCCCGTCCCTGATTCAGTGATCTACACGAAAAATAAGAAACTGTATCGTCCCTGATTCAGTGATCTACAAGAAAAATATATGTGTCAGAAATAGGGATGAACCGAAACAGGGTCCCGGAACAGATATAGTGACTTACCAGGAAACTGTCTCGTCCCCTATTAAGTGATCAGTAAGAAAAATATCCGAGTCAGAAACAGGGATGAACCGAAACAAGGTCCCGGAACAGATATAGTGACTGACCAGGAAACTGTCTCGTCCCTGATTCAGTGATCTGCAAGAAAAATATCCGAGTCAGAAACAGGGATGAACCGAAACAGGGTCCCGGTCCAGATATAGTGACTTACCAGGAAACTGTCCCGTCCTTGATTCAGTGATCTACACGAAAAATATCCAAGTCAGAAACAGGGTCCCGGTCCAGATATAGTGACTTACCAGGAAACTGTCCCGTCCCTGATTCAGAGATCTACCTGAAAAATATCTGAGTCTGAAACATGGATGAACTGAAACAGGGTCCCGGAACAGATATAGTGACTCACCAGGAAANGACGAACGTCAGGGTTGGGGGGTAAAGTGCAAATTTTGAAAGTTCAAGGAGGTCTTTCTTTCGTTTTTAAAGCAAGAGAGGTAAAGTGCAACAAGAGCATAGTTGAAGGGAGTTTTTAAAACTTTTCTCAAAGAAAAATATCCGAGACAGAAACAAGGTCCCGGTCCAGATATAGTGACTCACCAGGAAACAGTCCCATCC
>QAOA01001695.1:361924-384998 GCA_003255065.1 Cercis canadensis
AATATCCGAGTCAGAAACAGGGATGAACCGAAACAGGGTCCCGGTCCAGATATAGTGACTTACCAGGAAACTGTCCCGTCCCTGATTCAGTGATCTACATGAAAAATATCCGAGTCAGAAACAGGGTCACAGTCCAGATATAGTGACTTACCAGGAAACTGTCCCGTCCCTGATTCAGTGATCTACACGAAAAATATTTGAGTCAGAAACATGGATGAACTGAAACAGGGTCCCGGAACAGATATAGTGACTCACCAGGAAACTGTATCGTCCCTGATTCAGTGATCTACAAGAAAAATATCTGAGTCAGAAACAGGGATGAACCGAAACAGGGTCCCGGAACAGATATAGTGACTTACCAGGAAACTGTCTCGTCCCCTATTAAGTGATCTGTCAGAAAAATATCCGAGTCAGAAACATAGATGAACCGAAACAGGGTTCCGGTCCAAATATAGTGACTTACCAGGAAACTGTCCCGTCCCTGATTCAGTGATCATGACTCACCAGGAAACTGTCTCGTCCCTGATTCAGTGATCTGCAAGTAAAATATCCGAGTCAGAAACAGGGATGAACCGAAACAGGGTCCCGGTCCAGATATAGTGACTTACAGGAAACTGTCCCGTCCCTGATTCAGTGATCTACACGAAAAATATCCGAGTCAGAAACATGGATGAAGTGAAACAGGGTCCCGAAACAGATATAGTGACTCACCAGGAAACTGTATCGTCCCTGATTCAGTGATCTACAAGAAAAATATCTGAGTCAGAAACAGGGATGAACCGAAACAGGGTACCGGAACAGATATAGTGACTCACCAGGAAACTGTCTCGTCCCGTATTCAGTGATCTGCAAGAAAAATATACGAGTCAGAAACAGGGATGAACCGAAACAGGGTCCCAGTCCAGATATAGTGACTTACCAGGAAACTGTCCCGTCCCTGATTCAGTGATCTACACGAAAAATATCTGCGTCAGAAACATGAATGAACTGACACAGGGTCCCGGTCCAGATATAGTGACTTACCAGGAAATTGTCCCGTCCCTATTTCAGTGATCTACACGAAAAATATCTGAGTTAGAAACAGGGCTGAACCGAAACAGGGTCCCGGTCCAGATATTGTGACTTAGCAGGAAACTGTCCCGTCCCTGATTCAGTGATCTACAAGAAAAATATCTGAGTCAGAAACAGGAATGAACCGAAACAGGGTCCCATAACAGATATAGTGACTCACCAGGAAACTGTCTTGTCCCTGATTCAGTGATCTGCAAGAAAAATATCCGAGTCAGAAATAGGGATGAACCGAAATAGGGTCCCGGTCCAGATATATTGACTTACAAGGAAACTGTCCCGTCCCTGATTCATTGATCTACATCAAAAATATCTGAGTCAGAAACAAGGATGAATCGAAACAGGGTCCTGGTCCAGATATAGTGACTTACAAGGAAACTGTCTCGTCCCTGATTCATTGATCTACACGAAAAATATCTGAGTCAGAAAGATTGATGAACTGAAACAGGGTCCCGAAACAGATATAGTGACTCACCAGGAAACTGTCTCGTCCCTGATTCAGTGATCTACAAGAAAAATATTTGAGTCCGAAAAAGGGATGAACCGAAACAGGGTCCCGGAATAGATATAGTTACCCACCAGGAAACTGTCTCGTCCCTGATTCAGTGATCTGCAAGAAAAATATCTGAGTCAGAAATAGGGATGAACCGAAACAGGGTCCCGGAACAGATATAGTGACTTACCAGGAAACTGTCTCGTCCCTGAATCAGTGATGTGTAAGAAAAATATCCGAGTCAGAAACAGGGATGAACCGAAATAGGGACTTGGTCCAGATATAGTGACTTACCAGGAAACTGTCCCGTCCCTGACTCAGTGATCTACAAGAAAAATATCTAAGTCAGAAACATGGATGAACTGAAACAGGGTCCTGGTCCAGATATAGTGACTTAGAAGGAAAATGTCTCGTCCCTGATTTAGTGATCTACAAGAAAAATATCTGAGTCAGAAACATGGAAGAACTGAAACATGGTCCCAGAACTGATATAGTGACTCAACAGGAAACTGTCTCGTCCCTGATTCAGTGATCTGCAAGAAAAATATTTGAGTCAGAAACAGGGATGAACCGAAACAGGGTCCCGGAACAGATATAGTGACTCCCCAGGAAACTGTCTCGTCGCTGAATCAGTGATCTACACTAAAAATATCCGAGTCAGAAACAGGGATGAACCGAAACAGCGCCCCGTTCCAGATATAGTGACTCTCAAGAAAATTGTCTCGTCCTAGATTTAGTGATTTACACGAAAAATATCTGAGTCAGAAACAGGGATGAACTGAAACAGGGTCCCGGAACAGATATAGTGACTCACCAGGAAACTGTCTCGTCCCTGAACCAGTGATCTGCAAGAAAAATATCCGAGTCAGAAAAAAGGGATGAAGCAAAACAGGGTCCCGGTCCAAATATAGTGACTTACCAGGAAATTGTCCCGTCCCTTATTCAGTGATCTACACGAAAAATATCTGAGTCAAAAATAGGGATGAACCGAAACAGGGTCCCGTTCCAGATATAGTGACTTACCAGGAAACTATCCCGTCCCTGACTCAGTGATCTACACGAAAAATATGTGAGTCAGAAACAGGGATGAACCGAAACAGGGTCCCGGAACAAATATAGTGACTCACCAGGATACTGTCTCGTCCCTGATTCAGTGATCTGCAAGAAAAATATCCGAGTCAGAAACAGGGATTAACCGACACAAGGTCCCGGTCCAGATATAATGAGTTACCAGGAAACTGTCCCGTCCCTGATTCATTGATCTACATTAAAAATATCTGAGTCAGAAATAAGGATGAACCGAAACAGGGTCCTGGTCCAGATATAGTGAGTTACACGGAAACTGTCCCTTCCCTGATTCAGTGATCTACACGAAAAATATATGAGTCAGAAATAGGGATGAACCGAAACAGGGTCCTGGTCCAGATATAGTGACTTACCAGGAAACTGTTCCATCCCTGATTCAGTGATCTACACGAAAGATATCTGAGTCAAAAATAGGGATGAACCGAAACAGGGTCCCGGTCCAGATATAGTGACTTACACGGAAACTGTCCCTTCCCTGATTCAGTGATCTACACGAAAAATATCTGAGTCAAAAACAGGGATGAACCGAAACAGGGTCCCGGTCCAGATATAGTGACTTACAAGGAAACTGTCCCTTCCCTGATTCAGTGATCTACACGAAAAATATCTGAGTCAGAAACATGGATGAATTGAAACAGGGTTCCGGAACAGATATAGTGCATTACCAGGAAACTGTCTCGTCCCTGAATCAGTGATCTGCAAGAAAAATATCCGAGTCAGAAACAGGGATGAACCGAAACAGGGTCCCGGTCCAGATATATTGACTTACCAGGAAACTGTCCTGTCCCTGATTCAGTGATCTACACGAAAAATATCTGAGTCAGAAACATGGACGAACTGAAACAGGGTCCCGGAACGGATATAGTGACTCACCAGCAAACTGTCTCGTCACTGATTTAATGATCTACAAGAAAAATATCTGAGTCAGAAACACGGAAGAGCTGAAACAGGTTCCCAGAACAGATATAGTGACTCACCAGGAAACTGTCTCGTCCCTGATTCAGTGATCTGCAAGAAAAATATCTGAGTCAGAAATAGGGATGAACCGAAACAGGGTCCCGGAACAGATATAGTGACTTACCAGGAAACTGTCTCGTCCCTGAATCAGTGATCTGCAAGAAAAATAACCGACTCAGAAACAGGGAAGAACCGAAACAGGGTCCCGGTCCAGATATAGTGACTTACCAGGAAACTGTCCTGTCCCTGATTCAGTGGTCTACACGAAAAATATCTGAGTCAGAAACATGGATGAACTGAAACAGGGTCCCGGAACGGATATAGTGACTCACCAGCAAACTGTCTCGTCCCTGATTTAATGATCTACAAGAAAAATATCTGAGTCAGAAACATGGAAGAGCTGAAACAGGTTCCCAGAACAGATATAGTGACTCACCAGGAAACTGTCTCGTCCCTGATTCAGTGATCTGCAAGAAAAATATCTGAGTCAGAAATAGGGATGAACCGAAACAGGGTCCCGGAACAGATATAGTGACTTACCAGGAAACTGTCCCGTCCCTGAATCAGTGATCTGCAATAAAAATATCCGACTCAGAAACAGGGAAGAACCGAAACAGGGACTTGGTCCAGATATAGTGACTTACCAGGAAACTGTCCCGTCCTTGATTCAGTGAGCTACACGAAAAATATCTGAGTCAGAAACATGGATGAATTGAGACAGGGTCCCGGAACAGATATAGTGCCTTACCAGGAAACTGTCTCGTCCCTGAATCAGTGATCTGCAAGAAAAATATCCGAGTCAGAAACAGGGATGAACCGAAACAGGGTCCCGGTCCAGATATAGTGACTTACCAGGAAACTGTCCTGTCCCTGATTCAGTGATCTACACGAAAAATATCTGAGTCAGAAACATGGATGAACTGAAACAGGGTCCCGGAACAGATATAGTGACTCACCAGCAAACTGTCTCGTCCCTGATTTAGTGATCTACAAGAAAAATATCTGAGTCAGAAACATGGAAGAGCTGAAACAGGTTCCCAGAACAGATATAGTGACTCACCAGGAAACGGTCTCGTCCCTGATTCAGTGATCTGAAAGAAAAATATCTGAGTTAGAAATAGGGATGAACCGAAATAGGGTCCCGGAACAGATATAGTGACTTACCAGGAAACTTTCTCGTCCCTGAATCAGTGATCTGCAAGAAAAATAACTGACTCAGAAATAGGGAAGAACCGAAACAGGGTCCCGGTCCAGATATAGTGACTTACCAGGAAACTGTCCTGTCCCTGATTCAGTGATCTACACGAAAAATATCTGAGTCAGAAACATTGATGAACTGAAACAGGGTCCCGGAACAGATATAGTGACTCACCAGGAAACTGTCTCGTCTCTGATTCAGTGATATGCAAGAAAAATATCTGAGTCAGAAATAGGGATGAACCGAAAAAGGGTCTCGGAACAGATATAGTGACTTACCAGGAAACTGTCTCGTCCCTGAATCAGTGATCTGCAAGAAAAATATCCGACTCAGAAACAGGGAAGAACCGAAACAGGGTCTTGGTCCAGATATAGTGACTTACCAGGAAACTGTCCCGTCCCTGAGTCAGTGATCTACACGAAAAATATCTGAGTCAGAAACATGGATGAATTGAAACACGGTCCCGGAACAGATATAGTGCCTTACCAGGAAACTTTCTCGTCCTTGAATCAGTGATCTGCAAGAAACATGTCCGAGTCAGAAATAGGGATGAACCGCAACAGGGTCCCGGTCCAGATATAGTGACTTACCAGGAAACTGTCCTGTCCCTGATTCAGTGATCTACACGAAAAATATCTGAGTCAGAAACATGGATGAACTGAAACAGGGTCCCGGAACAGATATAGTGACTCACCAGCAAACTGTCTCGTCCCTGACTTAGTGATCTACAAGAAAAATGTCTGAGTCAGAAACATGGAAGAGCTGAAACAGGTTCCCAGAACAGATATAGTGACTCACCAGGAAACTGTCTTGTCCCTGACTCAGTAATCTGCAAGAAAAATATCCGAGTCAGAAACAGGGATGAACCGCAACAGGGTCCCGGTCCAGATATAGTGACTTACCAGGAAACTGTCCTGTCCCTGATTCAGGGATCTGCACGAAAAATATCTGAGTCAGAAAGATGGATGAACTGAAACAGGGTCCCGGAACAGATATAGTGACTCACCAGCAAACTGTCTCGTCCCTAACTTAGTGATCTACAAGAAAAATATCTGAGTCAGAAACAGGGATGAACCGAAACAGGGTCCCGGAACAGATATAGTGACTCACCAGGAAACTGTCTCGTCCCTGATTCAGTGATCTACAAGAAAAATATCCGAGTCAGAAACAGGGATGAACCGAAACAGGGTCCCGGTCCAGATATAGTGACTTACAAGGAAACTGTCCCGTCCCTGATACAGTCATCTACACGAAAAATATCAGGGTCGGAAATAGGGATGAACCGAAACAGGGTCCCCGTCCAGATATAGTGACTTACAAGGAAACTGTCCCGTCCCTGATTCAGTGATCTACACGAAAAATATCTGAGTCAGAAACAGGGATGAACCGAAACAGGGTCCTGGTCCAGATATAGTGACTTACCAGGAAACTGTTCCGTCCCAGATTCAGTGATCTACACGAAAAAAATCTGAGTCAAAAACAGGGATGAACCGAAATAGGGTCCCCGTCCAGATATAGTGACTTACAAGGAAACTGTCCCATCCCTGATTCAGTGATCTACTCGTAAAATATCTGAGTCAGAAACATGGATGAACTGAAACATGGTCCCGGAACAGATATAGTGACTCACCAGGAAACTGTATTGTCCCTGAGTCCGTGATCTACCAAAAAAATATTTGAGTCAGAAACAGGGATGAATGGAAACAGGGTCCCGGAACAGATATAGTGACTCACCAGCAAACTGTCTCGTCCCTGACATAGTGATCTACAAGAAAAATATCTGAGTCAGAAACATTGATGAACTGAAACGGGGTCCCGGAACAGATATAGTGACTCAGCAGGAAACTGTCTCGTCCCTGATTCAGTGATCTACAAGAAAAATATCCGAGTCAGAAACAGGGATGAACCGAAACTGGGTCCCGGTCCAGATATAGTGACTTACCAGGAAACTGTCCCGTCCCTTATTCAATGATCTACACAAAAAATATATGAGTCAGAAACAAGGATGAACCGAAACTGGGTCCCGGTCCAGATATAGTGACTTACCAGGAAACTGTCCCGTCCCTGATTCAGTGATCTACACGAAAAATATTAGAGTCAGAAACATTGATGAACTGAAATAGGGTCCCGGAACAGATATAGTGACTCACTTGGAAACTGTCTCGTCCCTGATTCAATGATCTACAAGAAAAATATCTGAGTCAGAAAAAGGGATGAACCGAAACAGGGTCCCGGACCAGATATAGTGACTTCCCAGGAAACTGTCCCGTCCCTGATTCAGTGATCTACACGAAAAATATCTGAGTCAGAAACAGGGATGAACCGAAATAGGGTCCCGGTCCAGATATAGTGACTTACCAGGAAACTGTCCCGTCCCTGATTCAGTGATCTACACGAAAAATATCTGAGTACGAAACAGGGATGAACCAAAATAGGGTCCCGGTCCAGATATATTGACTTACGGGGAAACTGTCCCGTCCCTTATTAATTGATCCACACTAAAAATATCTGAGTCAGAAAGAGGAATAAACTGAAACAGGGTACCGGTCCAGATATAGTGAGTTACCAGGAAACTGTCCCGTCCCTGATTTAGTGATCTACACATAAAATATCCGAGTCAGAAACAGGGATGAACTGAAACAGGTTCCCGGTGCAGATATAGTTACTTACCAGGAAACTGTCCCGTACCTGATTCAGTGATCTACACGAAAAATATCTGAGTCAGAAACAAGGATGAACTGAAACAGGGTCCCGGAACAGATATAGTGACTTACCAGGAAACTGTCTCGTCCCTGAATCAGTGATCTGCAAGAAAAATATCCGAGTCAGAAACAGGGATGAACCGAAACAGGGTCCCGGTCCAGATATAGTGACTTACCAGGAAACTGTCCCGTCCCTGATTCAGTGATCTACACGAAAAAAAAAATTGAGTCAGAAACGGGGATGAATCGAAACAGGGTCTCGGTCCAGATATAGTGACTCTCCGGGAAACTGTCTCGTCCCAGATTCAGTGATCTACCAGAAAAATATCTGAGTCAGAAACAGGGATGAACAGAAACAGGGTCTCGGTCCAGATATAGTGACTTTCCAGGAAACTGTCCCGTCCCTGATTCAGTGATCTACACATAAAATATCCGAGTCAGAAACAGCGATGAACCGAAACAGGTTCCCGGTGCAGATATAGTTACTTACCAGGAAACTGTCCCGTACCTGATTTAGTGATCTACACGAAAAATATTCGAGTCAGAAACAGGAATGATCTACACGAAAAATATCTGAGTCAGAAACATGGATGAACTGAAACATGGTCTCGGAACAGATATAGTGACTTACCAGGAAACTGTCTCGTCCCTCAATCAGTGATCTGCAACAAAAATATCAGAGTCAGAAACAGAGATGCACCGAAACAGGGTCCCGGTCCAGATATAGTGACTTACCAGGAAGCTGTCCCGTACCTGATTCAGTGATCTACACGAAAAATATCTGAGTCAGAAACATGGATGAACTGAAACAGGGTCTCGGAACAGATATAGTGACTTACCAGGAAACTGTCTCGTCCCTCAATCAGTGATCTGCAACAAAAATATCAGAGTCAGAAACAGAGATGAACCGAAACAGGGTCCCGGTCCAGATATAGTGACTTACCAGGAAACTGTCCCGTCCCTGATTCAGTGATCTACACGAAAAATATCTGAGTCAGAAACATGGATGAACTGAAACAGGGTCCGGGAACAGATAGAGTGACTTAGCAGGAAACTGTCTCGTCCCTAAATCAGTGATCTGCAATAAAAATATCCGAGTCAGAAACAGGGATGATCCCAAACAGGGTCCCGGTCCAGATATAGTGACTTACTAGGAAACTGTCCCGTCCCTGATTAATTGATCTACCCGAAAAATATCTGAGTCAGAAACAGGGATGAACCGAAATAGGGTCCCGGTCCAGATATAGTGACTTACCAGGAAATTGTCCCGTCCCTGATTCAGTAATCTACACGAAAAATATCTGAGTCCGAAACAGGGATGAACCGAAATAAGGTCCCGGTCCAGATATATTGACTTAGCAGGAAATTGTCCCGTCCCTTATTGATTGATCTACACTAAAAATATCTGAGTCAGAAAGAGGAATAAACTGAAACAGGGTCCCGGTCCAGATATAGTGACTTACCAGGAAACTGTCCCGTCCCTGATTCAGTGATCTACACGAAAAATATCCGAGTCAGAAACATGGATGAACTGAAACAGGGTCTCGGAACAGATATAGTGACTTACCAGGAAACTGTCTCGTCCCTCAATCAGTGATCTGCAACAAAAATATCAGAGTCAGAAACAGAGATGAACCGAAACAGGGTCCCGGTCCAGATATAGTGACTTACCAGGAAACTGTCCCGTCCCTGATTCAGTGATCTACACGAAAAATATCTGAGTCAGAAACATGGATGAACTGAAACAGGGTCCCGGAACAGATATAGTGACTCACCAGGAAACTGTATCGTCCCTGATTCAGTGATCTACAAGAAAAATATCTGAGTCAGAAACAGGGATGAACCGAAACAGGGTCCCGGAACAGATATAGTGACTCACCAGGAAACTGTCTCGTCCCTGATTCAGTGATCTGCAAGAAAAATATCCGAGTCAGAAACAGGGATGAACCGAAACAGGGTCTCGGTCCAGATATAGTGACTTTCCAGGAAACTGTCCCGTCCCTAATTCAATGATCTACACATAAAATATCCGAGTCAGAAACAGGGATGAACCGAAACTTACCAGGAAACTGTCTCGTCCCTGAATCAGTGATCTGCAAGAAAATATCCGAATCAGAAACAGGGATGAACCGAAACAGGGTCCCGGTCCAGATATAGTGACTTACCAGGAAACTGTCCCGTCGCTGATTCAGTGATCTACACGAAAAATATCTGAGTCAGAAACATGGATGAACTGAAACAGGGTCTCGGAACAGATATAGTGACTTACCAGGAAACTGTCTCGTCCCTCAATCAGTGATCTGCAACAAAAATATCAGAGTCAGAAACAGAGATGAACCGAAACAGGGTCCCGGNTAGTGACTTTCCAGGAAACTGTTCCGTCCCTGATTCAGTGATCTACACGAAAAATAACAGAGTCAGAAACATTGATGAACTGAAACAGGGTCCCGGAACAGATATAGTGACTCACCTGGAAACTGTGTCGTCCCTGATTCAGTGATCTACAAGAAAAATATCTGAGTCAGAAACAGGGATGAACCGAAACAGGGTCCTGGAACAGATATAGTGACTCACCAGGAAACTGTATCGTCCCTGATTCAGTGATNACGAAAAATATCTGAGTCAGAAACATGGATGAACTGAAACAGGGTCTCGGAACAGATATAGTGACTTACCAGGAAACTGTCTCGTCCTTGCATCAGTGATCTGCAAGAAAAATATCCGAGTCAGAAACAGGGATGAACCGAAACAGGGTCCCGGTCCAGAAATAGTGACTTACAAGGAAACTGTCCCGTCCCTGATTCAGTGATCTACCCGAAAAATATCTGAGTCAGAAACAGGGATGAACCGAAATAGGGTCCCGGTCCAGATATAGTGACTTACCAGGAAACTGTCCCGTCCCTGATTCAGTGATCTACACGAAAAATATCTGAGTCCGAAATAGGGATGAACCGAAATAGGGTCCCGGTCCAGATATATTGACTTACCAGGAAACTGTCCCGTCTCTTATTGATTGATCTACTCTAAAAATATCTGAGTCAAAAAGAGGAATAAACCGAAACAGGGTCCCGGTCCAGATATAGTGACTTACTAGGAAACTGTCCCGTCCCTGATTCAGTGATCTACACATAAAATATCCGAGTCAGAAACAGGGATGAACCGAAACAGGTTCCCGGTGCAGATATAGTGACTTACCAGGAAACTGTCCCGTACCTGATTCAGTGATCTACACGAAAAATATCTGAGTCAGAAACATGGATGAACTGAAACAGGGTCTCGGAACAGATATAATGACTTACCAGGAAACTGTCTCGTCCCTTAATCAGTGATCTGCAAGAAAAATATCCGAATCAGAAACAGGGATGAACCGAAACAGGGTCCCGGTCCAGATATAGTGACTTACCAGGAAACTGTCCCGTACCTGATTCAGTGATCTACACGAAAAGTATCTGAGTCAGAAACATGGATGAACTGAAATAGGGTCTCGGAACAGATATAGTGACTTACAAGGAAACTGTCTCGTCCCTCAATCAGTGATCTGCAAGAAAAATATCCGAGTCAGAAATAGAGATGAACCGAAAGAGGGTCCCGGTCCAGATATAGTGACTTACCAGGAAACTGTCCCGCCCCTGATTCAGTGATCTGCACGAAAAATATCTGAGTCAGAAACATGGATGAACTGAAACAGGGTCCGGGAACAGATAGAGTGACTTTGCAGGAAACTGTCTCGTCCCTAAATCAGTGATCTGCAAGAAAAATATCCGAGTCAGAAACAGGAATGAACCGAAACAGGGACTTGGTCCAGATATAGTGACTTACCAGGAAATTGTCCTGTCCCTGATTCAGTAATCTACACGAAAAATTTCTGAGTCCGAAACAGGGATGAACCGAAATAAGGTCCCGGTCCAGATATATTGACTTAGCAGGAAATTGTCCTGTCCCTTATTGATTGATCTACACTAAAAATATCTGAGTCAGAAAGAGGAATAAACCGAAACAGGGTCCCGGTTTAAATATAGTGACTTACCAGGAAACTGTCCCGTCCCTGATTCAGTGATCTACACATAAAATATCCGAGTCAGAAACATGGATGAACCGAAACAGGGTCCCGGTCCAGATATAGTGACTTTCCAGGAAACTGTCTCGTCCCTGATTCAGTGATCTACACATAAAATATCCGAGTCAGAAACAGGGATGAAACGAAACAGGTTCCCGGTGCAGATATAGTGACTTACCAGGAAACTGTCCCGTACCTGATTCAGTGATCTACACGAAAAATATCTGAGTCAGAAACATGGATGAACTGAAACAGGGTCCCGGAACAGATATAGTGACTTACCAGGAAACTGTCTCGTCCTTGAATCAGTAATCTGCAAGAAAAATATCCGAGTCAGAAACAGGGATGAACCCAAACAGAGTCCTGGTCCAAATTAGTGACTTACCAGGAAACTGTCCCGTCCCTGATTCAGTGATCTGCACGAAAAATATCTGAGCCAGAAACATGGATGAACTGAAACAGGGTCCCGGAAAAAATATAGTGACTCACCAGGAAACTGTCTTGTCCTTGATTCAATGATCTGCAAGAAAAATATCCGAGTCAGAAACAGGGATGAACCGAAATAGGGTCCTTGTCCAGATATAGTGACTTACCAGGAAACTGTCCCGTCCATGATTCAGTGAGCTACACGAAAAATATATGAGTCAGAAACATGGATGAAATGAAACAGGGTCCCGGAACAGATATAGTGACTAACCAGCAAACTGTCTCGTCCCTGATTTAGTGATCTACAAGAAAAATATGTGAGTCAGAAACAGGGATGAACCGAAATAGGGTCCCGGAACAGATATAGTGACTCACCAGGAAACTGTCTCGTCCCTGAATCAGTGATCTGCAAGAAAAATATCCGAGTTAGAAAAAGTGATGAACCAAAACAGGGTCCCGGTCCAGATATAGTGACTTACTAGGAAACAGTCTCGTCTCTGATTCAGTGATCTACACGAAAAATATCTAAGTCAGAAACAGGGATAAACCGAAACAGGGTCCCGGAACAGGTATAGTGACTTATCAGGAAACTGTCTCGACCCTGATTCAGTGATCTGCAAGAAAAATATTCGTGTCAGAAATAGGGATGAACCGAAACAGGGTCCCGGAACAGATATAGTGACTTACCAGGATACTGTCTCGTCCCTGAATCAGTGATCTACAAGAAAAATATCCGAGTCAGAAACAGAGATGAACCGAAACAGGGTCCTGGTCCAGATATAGTGACTTTCCAGGAAACTGTCCCGTCCATGATTCAGTGAGCTACACGAAAAATATATGAGTCAGAGACATGGATGAACTGAAACAGGGTCCCGGAACAGATATAGTGACTCACCAGCAAACTGTCTCGTCCCTGATTTAGTGATCTACAAGAAAAATAACTTAGTCAGAAACTTGGAAGAACTGAAACAGGTTCCCTGAACAGATATAGTGAGTCACCAGGAAACTGTCTCGTCCCTGATTCAGTGATCTGCAAGAAAAATATCTGAGTCAGAAATAGGGATGAACCGAAACAGGGTCCCGGAACAGATATAGTGACTTACCAGGAAACTGTCTCGTCCCTGATTCAGTGATCTGCAAGAAAAATATCCGAGTCAGAAACAGGGATGAACCGAAACAGGGACTTGGTCCAGATATAGTGACTTACCAGGAAACTGTCCCGTCCCTGACTCAGTGATCTACACGAAAAATATCTAAGTCAAAAACATGGATGAACTGAAACAGGGTCCTGGTCCTGATATAGTGACTTACAAGGAAAATGTCTCGTCCCTGATTTAGTGATCTACAAGAAAAATATCTGAGTCAGAAACTTGGAAAATTGAAACATGGTCCCAGAACTGATATAGTGACTCAACAGGAAACTGTCTCGTCCCTGATTCAGTGATCTGCAAGAAAAATATTTGAGTGAGAAATAGGGATGAACCGAAACAGGGTCCCGGAACAGATATAGTGACTCCCCAATATAGTGACTAGCCAGGAAACTGTCCCGTCCCTTATTCAGTGATCTACACAAAAAATATCTTAGTCAGAAACATGGATGAACTGAAACAGGGTCGCAGAACAGATATAGTGACTCACCAGGAAACTTTATCGTCCCTGATTCAGTGATCTACAAGAAAAATATCTGAGTCAGAAACAGGGATGAACCGAAACAGGGTCCCGGTCCAGATATAGTGACTCACCAGGAAACTGTCCCGTCCCTGATTCAGTGATCTACTCGAAAAATATCTCAGTCAGAAAGAGGAATGAACCGAAACAGGGTCCCGGTCCAGATATAGTGACTAGCCAGGAAACTGTCCCGTCCCTGATTCAGTGATCTACACGAAAAATATCTTAGTCAGAAACATGGATGAACTGAAACAGGGTAGCGGAACAGATATAGTGACTCACCAGGAAACTGTATCGTCCTTGATTCAGTGATCTACAAGAAAAATATCTGAGTAAGAAACAGGGATGAACCGAAACACGGTCCTGGAACAGATACAGTGACTCACCAGGAAACTGTATCGTTCCTGATTCAGTGATCTACAAGAAAAATATCTGAGTCAGAAACAGGGATGAACCGAAACAGGGTCCCGGAACAGATATAGTGACTCACTAGGAAACTTGTCTCGTCCCTGATTCAGTGATCTACAAGAAAATTATCCAAGTCAGAAACAGGGATGAACCGAAACAGGGTCCCGGTCCAGATATAGTGACTCACCAGGAAACTGTCCCGTCCCTGATTCAGTGATCTACACGAAAAATATCTGAGTCAGAAACAGGGATGAACCGAAACAGGTTCCCGGTCCAGATATAGTGACTAGCCAGGAAACTGTCCCGTCCCTGATTCAGTGATTTACACGAAAAATATCTTATTCAAAAAGATGGATGAACTGAAACAGGGTCCCGGAACAGATATAGTGACTATGAACTGAAACAGGGTCCCGGAACAGACATAGTGACTCACCAGGAAACTGTCTCGTCCCGGGTTCAGTGATCTACAAGAAAAATATCTGTGTCAGAAACAGGGATGAACTGAAACAGGGTCCCGGTCCAGATATAGTGACTAACCAGGAAACTGTCCCGTCCCTGATTCAGTGATCTAGTCGAAAAATATCTGAGTCAGAAATAGGGATGAACCGAAACAGGGTCCCGGTCCAGATATAGTGACTAGCCAGGAAACTGTCCCGTCCCTGATTCAGTGATCTACACGAAAAATATCTTAGTCAGAAACATGGATGAACTGAAACAGGGTCCCGGAACAGATATAGTGACTCACCAGGAAACTGTATCGTCCTTGATTCAGTGATCTACAAGAAAAATTCTGAGTCAGAAACAGGGATGAACCGAAACAGGGTCCCGGAACAGATAAAGTGACTCACGAGGAAACTGTCTAGTCCCTGATTCAGTGATCTGAAAGAAAAATATCCGAGTCAGAAACAGGGATGAACCGAAACAGGGTCCCGGTCCAGATATAGTGACTTACCAGGAAACTGTCCCGTCCCTGATTCAGTGATCTACACGAAAAATATCTGAGTCAGAAACATGGATGAACTGAAACAGGGTCCCGGAACAGATATAGTGACTCACCAGGAAACTGTATCGTCCCTGATTCAGTGATCTACAAGAAAAATATCTGAGTCAGAAACAGGGATGAACCGAAACAGGGTCCTGGAACAGATATAGTGACTCACTAGGAAACTGTCTCGTCCCTGATTCAGTGATCTACAAGAAAAATATCCGAGTCAGAAATGGGGATGAATCGAAACAGGGTCCCGGTCCAGATATAGTGACTCACCAGGAAACTGTCCCGTCCCTGATTCAGTGATCTACAAGAAAAATATCTGAGTCAGAAACAGGGATGAACCGAAACAGGGTCCCGGTCCAGATATAGTGACTCACCAGGAAACTGTCCCGTCCCTGATTCAGTGATCTACACGAAAAATATCTGAGTCAGAAACAGGGATGAACCGAAACAGGGTCCCGGTCCAGATATAGTGACTCACCAGGAAACTGTCCCGTCCCTGATTCAGTGATCTACACGAAAAATATCTGAGTCAGAAACAGGGATGAACCGAAACAGGGTCCCGGAACAGATATAGTGACTCACCAGCAAACTGTCTCGTCCCGGATTCTGTGATCTACACGAACAATATCTGAGTCAGAAAGATGGATGAATTGAAACAGGGTCCCGGAACAGATATAGTGACTCACCAGGAAACTGTCTCGTCCCGGATTCAGTGATCTACACGAAAAATATCTGAGTCAGAAACATAGATGAATTGAAACAGGCTCCCGGAACAGTAATAGTGACTCACCAGGAAACTGTATCGTCCCTGATTCAGTGATCTACAAGAAAAATATCTGAGTCAGAAACATGGATGAACTGAAACAGGGTCCCGGAACAGATATAGTGACTCACCAGGAAGCTGTCTCGTCCGGGATCAGTGATCTACAAGAAAAATATCTGGGTCAGAAACAGGGATGAACCGAAAAAGGGTCCCGGAACAGATATAGTGACTAACCAGGAAACTGTCTCGTCCCTAATTCAGTGATTTGCAAGAAAAATATCCGACTCAGAAACAGGGATCAACTGAAACAGGGTCCCGGTCCAGATATAGTGACTTACCAGGAAACTGTCACGTCCCTGATTCAGTGATTTACACGAAAAATATCTGAGTCAGAAACATGGATGAACTGAAACAGGGTCCCGGAACAGATATAGTGACTCACCAGGAAACTGTCTCGTCCCGGATTCAGTGATCTACACGAAAAATATCTGAGTCAGAAACATGGATGAATTGAAACAGGGTCCCGGAACAGATATAGTGACTCACCAGGAAACTGTATCGTCCCTGATTCAGTGATCTACAAGAAAAATATCTGAGTCAGAAACAGGGATGAACCGAAACAGGGTCCCGGAACAGATATAGTGACTCACCAGGAAACTGTCTCGTCCCTGATTCAGTGATCTACAAGAAAAATATCCGAGTCAGAAACAGGGATGAACCGAAACAGGGTCCCGGTCCATATATAGTGACTCACCAGGAAACTTTCCCGTCCCTGATTCAGTGATCTACAGGAAAAATATCTAAGTCAGAAACATTAATGAACTGAAAGAGGGTCCCGGAACAGATATAGTGACTCACCAGGAAACTGTATCGTAATAGGGATGAACCGAAATAGGGTCCCGGTCCAGATGTAGTGACTCACCAGGAAACTGTCCTGTCCTTGATTCAGTGATCTACTCGAAAAATATCTGAGTCAGAAACAGGGATGAACCGAAACAGGGTCCCGGTCCAGATATAGTGACTAGCCAGGAAACTGTCCCGTCCCTGATTCAGTGATCTACACTAAAAATATCTTAGTCAGAAACATGGATGAACTGAAACAGGGTCCCGGAACAGATATAGTGACTCACCAGGAAACTGTATCGTCCCTGATTCAGTGATCTACAAGAAAAAAATCTTAGTCAGAAACATGGATAAACCGAAACAGGGTCCCGGAACAGATATAGTGACTCACTAGGAAACTGTCTCGTCCTTGATTTAGTGTTCTACAAGAAAAATATCTGAGTCAGAAACAGGGATGAACCGAAACAGGATCCCGGAACAGGTATAGTGTCTCACTAGGAAACTGTCTCGTCCCTGATTCAATAATCTAGACGAAAAATATCTGAGTCAGAAACAGGGATGAACCGAAACAGGGTCCCGGTCCAGATATAGTGACTCACCAGGAAACTGTCTCGTCCCTGATTCAGTGATCTACAAGAAAAATATCCGAGTCAGAAACAGGGATGAACCGAAACAGGGTCCCGGTCCAGATATAGTGACTCACCAGGAAACTGTCCCGTCCCTGATTCAGTGATCTACACGAAAAATATCTGAGTCAGAAACAGGGATGAACCGAAACAGGGTCCCGGTCCAGATATAGTGACTAGCCAGGAAACTGTCCCGTCCCTGATTCAGTGATCTACACGAAAAATATCTTAGTCAGAAACATGGATGAACTGAAACAGGGTCCCGGAACAGATATAGTGACTCACCAGGAAACTGTATCGTCCCTGATTCTGTGATCTACAAGAAAAATATCTGAGTCAGAAACAGGGATGAACCGAAACAAGCTCCTGGATCAGATATAGTGACTCACCAGGAAACTGTATCGTCCCTGTTTCAGTGATCTACAAGAAATATATCTGAGTCAGAAACAGGGATGAACCGAAACAGGGTCCCGGAACAGATATAGTGACTCACCAGGAAACTGTCTCGTCCCTGATTCAGTGATCTACAAGAAAAATATCAGAGTCAGAAACAGGGATGAACCGAAACAGGGTCCCGGTCCAGATATAGTGACTTACCAGTAAACTGTCCCGTCCCTGCTTCAGTGATCTACACAAAAAATATCTGAGTCAGAAACATGGAAGAACTGAAACAGGGTCCCGGAACAGATATAGTGACTTACCAGGAAACTGTCTCGACCCTGCTTCAGTGATCTACACAAAAAATATCTGAGTCAGAAACATGGATGAACTGAAACAGGGTCCCGGAACAGATATGGTGACTCACCAGGAAACTGTCTCGTCCCTGATTCAGTGATCTACAAGAAAAATATCTGAGTCAGAAACAGGGATGAACCGAAACAGGGTCCTGGAACAGATATAGTGACTCACCAGGAAACTGTATCGTCTCTGATTCAGTGGTCTACAAGAAAAATATCTGAAGTCCGTGATTCAGTGATCTACACGAAAAATATCTGAGTCAGAAACAGGGAGGAACCGAAACAGGGTCCCGGAATAGATATAGTGACTTACCAGGAAACTGTCCCGTTTCTGCTTCAGTGATCTACACGAAAAATATCTGAGTCAGAAACATAGATGAACTGAAACAGGGTACCGGAACAGATATAGTGACTCACCAGGAAACTGTCTCGTCCCGGGTTCAGTGATCTACAAGAAAAATATCTGAGTCAGAAACAGGGATGAACCGAAACAGGTTCCCGGTCCAGATATAGTGACTAGCCAGGAAACTGTCCCGTCCCTGATTCAGTGATCTACACGAAAAATATCTTAGTCAGAAACATGGATGAACTGAAACAGGGTCCCGGAACAGATATAATGACTTACCAGGAAACTGTCCCGTTCCTGCTTCAGTGATCTACACGAAAAATATCTTAGTCAGAAACATAGATGAACTGAAAAAGGGTCCCGGAACAGATATAGTGACTCACCAAGAAACTGTCTCGTCCCGGGTTCAGTGATCTACAAGAAAAATATCTGAGTCAGAAAAAGGGATAAACCGAAATAGGGTCCCGGAACAGATATAGTGACTTACCAGGAAACTGTCCCGTTCCTGCTTCAGTGATCTTCACGAAAAATATCTGAGTCAGAAACATAGATGAACTGAAACAGGGTACCGGATCAGATATAGTGACTCACCAGGAAACTGTCTCGTCCCGGGTTCAGTGATCTACAAGAAAAATATCTGAGTCAGAAACAGGGATGAACCGAAACAGGGTCCCGGAACAGATATAGTGACTCACTAGGAAACTGTCTCGTCCCTGATTCAGTGATCTACAAGAAAAATATCCGAGTCAGAAACAGGGATGAACCGAAACAGGGTCCCGGTCCAGATATAGTGACTCACCAGGAAACTGTCCCGTCCCTGATTCAGTGATCTACACGAAAAATATCTGAGTCAGAAACAGGGATGAACCGAAACAGGGTCCCGGAACAGATTAGTTACTTACCAGGAAACTGTCCCGTTCCTGCTTCATTGATCTACACGAAAAATATCTGAGTCAGAAACATAGATGAACTGAAACAGGGTCCCGGAACAGATATAGTGACTCACCAGGAAACTGTCTCGTCCCGGGTTCAGTGATCTACAAGAAAAATATCTGAGTCAGAAACAGGGATGAACCGAAACAGGGTCCCGGTCCAGATATAGTGACTAACCAGGAAACTGTCCCGTCCCTGATTCAGTGATCTACACGAAAAATATCTGAGTGAGAAACAGGGATGAACCTTAACAGGTTCCCGGTCCAGATATAGTGACTAGCCAGGAAACTGTCCCGTCCTTGATTTAGTGATGTACACGAAAAATATCTTAGTCAGAAACATGGATGAACTGAAACAGGGTCCCGGAACAGATACAGTGACTCACCAGGAAACTGTATCGTCCCTGATTCAGTGATCTACAAGAAAAATATCTGAGTCAGAAACAGGGATGAACCGAAACAGGGTCCCGGAACAGATATAGTGACTCACCAGGAAACTGTCTCGTCCCTGATTCAGTGATCTACAAGAAAAATATCCGAGTCAGAAACAGGGATGAACCGAAACAGGGTCCCGGTCCAGATATAGTGACTCACCAGGAAACTGTCCCGTCCCTGATTCAGTGATCTACACGAAAAATATCTGAGTCAGAAACAGTGATGAACCGAAACAGGTTCCCGGTCCAGATATAGTGTCTAGCCAGGAAACTCTCCCGTCCCTGATTCAGTGATCTACACGAAAATTCCCGGTCCAGATATAGTGACTAGTCAGGAAACTGTCCCGTCCCTAATTCAGTGATCTACACGAAAAATATCTTAGTCAGAGACATGGATGAACTGAAACAGGGTCCCGGAACAGATATAGTGACTCACCAGGAAACTGTATCGTCCCTGATTCAGTGATCTACAAGAAAAATATCTGAGTCAGAAACAGGGATGAACCGAAACAGGGTCCCGGAACAGATATAGTGACTCACCAGGAAACTGTCTCGTCCCTGATTCAGTGATCTACAAGAAAAATATCCGAGTCAGAAACAGGGATGAACCGAAACAGGGTCCCGGTCCAGATATAGTGACTCACCAGGAAACTGTCCCGTCCCTGATTCAGTGATCTACACGAAAAATATCTGAGTCAGAAACAGGGATGAACCGAAACAGGGTCCCGGTCCAGATATAGTGACTAGCCAGGAAACTGTCCCGTCCCTGATTCAGTGATCTACACGAAAAATATCTTAGTCAGAAACATGGATGAATTGAAACAGGGTCCCGGAACAGATATAGTGACTTACAAGGAAACTGTCCCGTCCCTGCTTCAGTGATTTACACAAAAAAAATCTGAGTCAGAAACATGGATGAACTGAAACACGGTCCCGGAACAGAGTCCCTGATTCAGTGATCTACAAGAAAAATATCCGAGTCAGAAATAGGGATGAACCGAAACAGAGTCCCGGTCCAGATGTAGTGACTCACCAGGAAACTGTCCCGTCCCTGATTCAGTGATCTACTCGAAAAATATCTGAGTCAGAAACAGGGATGAACCGAAACAGGGTCCCGGTCCAGATATAGTGACTAGCCAGGAAACTGTCCCGTCCCTGATTCAGTGATCTACACGAAAAATATCTGAGTCAGAAACATGGATGAACTGAAACAGGGTCCCGGAACAGATATAGTGACTCACCAGGAAACTGTATCGTCCCTGATTCAGTGATCTACAAGAAAAATATCTGAGTCAGAAACAGGGATGAACCGAAACAGGGTCCCGGAACAGATATAGTGACTCACCAGGAAACTGTCTCGTCCCTGATTCAGTGATCTACAAGAAAAATATCTGAGTCAGAAACAGGGATGAACCGAAACAGGGTCCCGGAACAGATATAGTGACTCACCAGGAAACTGTCTCGTCCCTGATTCAGTGATCTACAAGAAAAATATCTGAGTCAGAAACAGGGATGAACCGAAACAGGGTCCCGGAACAGATATAGTGACTCACCAGGAAACTGTCTCGTCCCTGATTCAGTGATCTACAAGAAAAATATCTGAGTCAGAAACAGGGATGAACCGAAACAGGGTCCCGGAACAGATATAGTGACTCACTAGGAAACTGTCTCGTCCCTGATTCAATGATCTACACGAAAAATATCTGAGTCAGAAACAAGGATGAACCGAAACAGGGTCCCGGTCCAGATATAGTGACTCACCAGGAAACTGTCCCCTCCCTGATTCATTGATCTACACGAAAAATATCTGAGTCAGAAACAGGGATGAACCGAAACAGGTTCCCGGTCCAGATATAGTGACTAGCCAGGAAACTGTCCCGTCCCTGATTCAGTGATCTACACGAAAAATATCTTAGTCAGAAACATGGATGAACTGAAACAGGGTCCCGGAACAGATATAGTGACTCACCAGGAAACTGTATCGTCCCTGATTCAGTGATCTACAAGAAAAATATCTGAGTCAGAAACAGGGATGAACCGAAACAGGGTCCCGGAACAGATATAGTGACTCACCAGGAAACTGTCTCGTCCCTGATTCAGTGATCTACAAGAAAAATATCCGAGTCAGAAACAGGGATGAACCGAAACAGGGTCCCGGTCCAGATATAGTGACTCACCAGGAAACTGTCCCGTCCCTGATTCAGTGATCTACACGAAAAATATCTGAGTCAGAAACAGGGATGAACCGAAACAGGGTCCCGGTCCAGATATAGTGACTAGCCAGGAAACTGTCCCGTCCCTGATTCAGTGATCTACACGAAAAATATCTTAGTCAGAAACATAGATGAACTGAAACAGGGTCCCGGAACAGATATAGTGACTCACCAGGAAACTGTATCGTCCTTGATTCAGTGATCTACTCGAAAAATATCTGAGTCAGAAACGGGGATGAACCGAAACAGGGTCCTGGAACAGATATAGTGACTCACTAGGAAACTGTCTCGTCCCTGATTCAATGATCTACAAGAAATATATCTGAGTCAGAAACAGGGATGAACCGAAACAGGGTCCCGGTGCAGATATAGTGACTCACCAGGAAACTGTCCCGTCCCTGTTTCAGTGATCTACTCGAAAAATATCTGAGTCAGAAACAGGGATGAACCGAAACAGGGTCCCGGTCCAGATATAGTGACTAGCCAGGAAACTGTCCCGTCCCTGATTCAGTGATCTACACGAAAAATATCTTAGTCAGAAACATGGATGAACTGAAACAGGGTCCCGGAACAGATATAGTGACTCACCAGGAAACTGTATCGTCCCTGATTCAGTGATCTACAAGAAAAATATCTGAGTCAGAAACAGGGATGAACCGAAACAGGGTCCCGGTCCAGATATAGTGACTAGCCAGGAAACTGTCCCGTCACTGATTCAATGATCTACACGAAAAATATCTTAGTTAGAAACATGGATGAACTGAAACAGGGTCCCAGAACAGATATAGTGACTCACCAGGAAACTGTATCGTCCTTGATTTAGTGATCTANCCTGATTCAGTGATCTACACGAAAAATATCTGAGTCAGAAACATAGATGAATTGAAACAACGTCCCGGAACAGATATAGTGACTCACCAGGAAACTGTATCGTCCCTGATTCAGTGATCTACAAGAAAAATATCTGAGTCAGAAACAGGGATGAACCGAAACAGAGTCCCGGTCCAGATATAATGACTTACCACGAAACTGTCTCGTCCCTGATTCAGTGATCTACAAGAAAAATATCCGAGTCAGAAACAGGGATGAACCGAAACACGGTCCCGGTCCAGATATAGTGACT
>QAOA01001695.1:388380-408866 GCA_003255065.1 Cercis canadensis
CGTCCCTGGTTCAGTGATCTACAAGAAAAATATCTGAGTCAGAAACAGGGATGAACCGAAACAGGGTCCCGGAACAAATATAGTGACTCACCAGCAAACTGTATCGTCCCTGATTCAGTGATCTGCAAGAAAAATATCCGAGTCAGAAACAGGGATGAACCGAAACAGGGTCCCGGTCCAGATATAGTGACTTACCAGGAAACTGTCCCATCCCTGATTCAGTGATATACACGAAAAATATCCCAGTCAGAAACAGGGATGAACCGAAACATGGTCCAAATCCAGATATAGTGACATACCAGGAAACTGTCTCGTCCCTCATTCAGTGATCTACACGAAAAATATCTGAGTCAGAAACATGTATTAACTGAAACAGGGTCCCGAAACAGATATAGTGACTCACCAGGAAAGTATCTCATCCCTGGTTCAGTGATCTACAAGAAAAATATCTGAGTCAGAAACAGGGATGAACCGAAACAGGGTCCCGGAACAGAGGATGAACCAAAACAGGGTCCCAGTCCAGATATAGTGACCTACCAGGCAACTGTCCCGTCCCAGATTCAGTCATCTACACGAAAAATATCTGAGTCAGAAACATGGATGAACTGAAACAGGGTCCCGAAACAGATATAGTGACTCACCAGGAAACTGTATCGTCGCTGATTCCGTGATCTACAAGAAAAATATCTGAGTCAGAAACAGGGATGAACCGAAACAGGGTCCCGGAACAGATATAGTAACTCACCAGGAAACTGTCTCGTCCCTGATTCAGTGATCTGCAAGAAAAATATCGGAGTCAGAAACAGGGATGAAACGAAACAGGGTCCCGTCCCAGACATAGTGACTTACCAGGAAACCGTCCCGTCCCTGATTCATGGATCTACATGAAAAATATCCGAGTCAGAAACAGGGATGAACCGAAACAGGGTCCCAGTCCAGATATAGTTACCTACCAGGAAACTGTCCCGTCCCTGATTCAGTGATCTACACGAAAAATATCCGAGTCAGAAACATGGATGAAGTGAAACAGGGTCCCGAAACAGATATAGTGACTCAGCAGGAAACTGTATCGTCCCTGATTCAATGATCTACAAGAAAAATATCTGAGCCAGAAACAGGGTCCCGGAACAGATATAGTGACTCACCAGGAAACTGTCTAGTCCATGATTCAGTGATCTACAAGAAAAATATCCGAGTCAGAAACAGGGATGAACTGAAACAGGATAAACTGTCTCGTCCCTGATTCAGTGATCTGCAAGAAAAATATCCGAGACAGAAACATGGATGACCCGAAACAGGGTCCCGGCCCAGATATAGTGACTTACCAGGAAACTGTCCCGTCCCTGATTCAGTGATCTACATGAAAAATATCCGAGTCAGAAACAGGGATGAACCGAAACAGGGTCCCAGTCCAGATATAGTGACCTACCAGGAAACTGTCCCGTCCCNCAGTGATCTACACTAAAAATATCTGAGTCAGAAACATGGATGAACTGAAACAGGGTCCCGGAATAGATATAGTAACTCACCAGGAAAGTATCTCATCCCTGGTTCAGTGATCAACAAGAAAAATATCTGAGTCAGAAACAGGGATGAACCGAAACAGGGTCCCGGAACAAATATAGTGACTCACCAGGAAACTGTATCGTCCCTGATTCAGTGATCTACAGGAAAAATATATGAGTCAGAAACAGGGATGAACCGAAACAGGGTCCTGGAACAGATATAGTGACTTACGAGGAAACTGTCTCGTCCCTGATTCAGTGATCTGCAAGAAAAATATCTACACGAAAAATATCTGAGTCAGAAACATAGATGAACTGAAACATGGTCCCGGAACAGATATAGTTACTCACCAGGAAACAGTCTCGTCCCGCGTTCAGTGATCTACAAGAAAAATATCTGAGTCAGAAACAGGGATGAACCGAAACAGGGTCCCGGAACAGATATAGTGACTTACCAGGAAACTGTCTCGTCCCTGATTCAGTGATCTACAAGAAAAATATCCGAGTCAGAAACAGGAATGAACCGAAACAGGGTCCCGGTCCAGATATAGTGACTTACCAGCAAACAGTCACGTCCCCGATTCACTGATCTACACGAAAAATATCTGAGTCAGAAACATGGATGAACTGAAACAGGGTCCCGGAACAGATATAGTGACTCACCAGGAAACTGTATCGTCCCTGATTCAGTGATCTACAAGAAAAATATCTGTATCAGAAAAAGGGATGAACCGAAACAGGGTCTCGGAACAGATATAGAGACTCACCAGGAAACTGTCTCGTCCCTGATTCAGTGAGCTGCAAGAAAAATATCCGAGTCAGGAACAGGGATGAACCGAAACAGGGTCCCGGAACAGATATAGTGACTCACCAGGAAACTGTCTCGTCCCTGATTCAGTGATCTGCAAGAAAAATATCCGAGTCAGAAACAGGGATGAACCGAAACAGGGTCCCGGTCCAGATATAATGACTTACCAGGAAACTGTCCCGTCCCTGATTCAGTGATCTACACGAAAAATATCTGAGTCAGAAACATGGATGAACTGAAACAGGGTCCCGGAACAGATATAGTGACTCACCAGGAAAATGTCTCGTCCCTGATTAAGTGATCTTTAAGAAAAATATCCGAGTCAGAAACAGGGATGAACCGAAACAGGGTCCCGGTCTAGATATAGTGACTTACCAGGAAACTGTCTCGTCCCTGATTCAGTGATCTGGAAGAAAAATATCTGAGTCAGAAACAGGGAAGAACCGAAACAGAGTCCCGGTCCATATATAATGACTGACCAGGAAACTGTCCCGTCCCTACAGGGTCCCGGTCCAGATATAGTGACTGACCAGGAAACTGTCCCGTTCCTGATTCAGTGATCTACACGAAAAATATCTGAGTCAGAAACATGGATGAACTGAAACAGGGTCCCGGAACAGATATAGTGACTCACCAGGAAACTGTCTCGTCCCGGGTTCAGTTATCTACAAGAAAAATATCTGAGTCAGAAACAAGGATGAACCGACACAGGGTCCTGGAACAGATATAGTGACTTACCAGGAAACTGTCACGTCCCTGATTCAGTGATCTACACGAAAAAAACCGAGTCAGAAACAAACAGATATAGTGACTTACCAGGAAACTGTCTCGTCCCTCAATCAGTAATCTGCAACAAAAATATCAGAGTCAGAAACAGAGATGAACCGAAACAGGGTCCCGGTCCAGATATAGTGACTTACCAGGAAACTGTCCCGTCCCTGATTCAGTGATCTACACGATATATATCTGAGTCAGAAACATGGATGAACTGAAACAGGGTCCCGGAACAGTTATAGTGGCTCACCAGGAAACTGTATCGTCCCTGATTCAGTGATCTACAAGAAAAATATCTGAGTCAGAAACAGGGATGAACCGAAACAGGGTCCCGGAACACATATAGTGACTCACCAGGAAACTGTCACGTCCTTGATTAAGTGATCTGCAAGAAAAATATCTGAGTCAGAAACAGGGATGAACCGAAACAGGGTCCCGGCCCAGATATAGTGACTTACCAGGAAACTGTCCCGTCCCTGATTCAGTGATCTACATGAAAAATATCCGAGTTAGAAACAGGGATGAACCGAAACAGGGTCCAAATCCAGATATAGTGACCTACCAGGAAACTGTCTCGTCCCTCATTTAGTGATCTACACGAAAAATATCTGAGTCAGAAACATGGATGAACTGAAACAGGGTCCCGAAACAGATATAGTGACTCACCAGGAAACTGTATCGTCCCTGTTTCAGTGATCTACAAGAAAAATATCTGAGTCAAAAACAGGGACGAACCGAAACAGGGTCCCGGAACAGATATAGTGACTCACCAGGAAACTGTCCCGTCCCTGATTCAGTGATCTACAAGAAAAATATATGAGTCCGAAACAGGGATGAACCGAAACAGGGTCCCGGAACAGATATAGTGACTTACCAGGAAACTGTCTCGTCCCTGATTCAGTGATCTGCAAGAAAAATATCCGAGTCAGAAACAGGGATGAACCGAAACAGGGTCCCGGTCCGGATATAGTGACTTACCAGGAAACTGTCCCGTCCCTGATTCAGTGATCTACAGTAAAAATATCTGAGTCAGAAACATAGATGAACTGAAACAGGGTCCCGGAACAGATATAGTGACTCACCAGGAAAGTATCTCATCCCTGGTTCAGTGATCTACAAGAAAAATATCTGAGTCAGAAACAGGGATGAACCGAAACAGGGTCCCGGAACAGATATAGTGACTTACCAGGAAACTGTCTCGTCCCTGATTCAGTGATCTGCAAGAAAAATATCCGAGTCAGAAATAGGGAAGAACCGAAACAGGGTCCCAGTCCAGATATAGTGACTTACCAGGAAACTGTCCCGTCCCTGATTCAGTGATCTACACGAAAAATATCTGAGTCAGAAACATGGATGAACTGAAACAGGGTCCCGACATAGATATAGTGACTCACCAGGAAACTGTATCGTCCCTGATTCAGTGATCTACAAGAAAAATATATGAGTCAGAAACAGGGATGAACCGAAACAGGGTCCTGGAACAGATATAGTGACTTACCAGGAAACTGTCCCGTCCCTGATTCAGTGATCTACACGAAAAATATCCGAGTCAGAAACAGGGATGAACCGAAACAGGGTCCCAGTCCAGATATAGTGACTTACTAGGAAACTGTCCCGTCCCAGATTCAGTGATCTACACGAAGAATATCTGAGTCAGAAACATAGATGAATTGAAACAGGGTCCCGGAACAGATAGAGTGACCTACCAGGAGACTGTCCCGTCCCTGATTCAGTGATCTACACAAAAAATATCTGAGTCAGAAACATGGATGAACTGAAACAGGGTCCCGAAACAGATATAGTGACTCACCAGGAAACTGTCTCGTCCCTGATTCAGTGATCTGCAAGAAAAATATCCGAGTCAGAAACAGGGATGAACCGAAACAGGGTCCCGGTCCAGATATAGTGACTTACCAGGAAACTGTCACGTCCCTGATTCAGTGATCTACACGAAAAATATCTGAGTCAGAAACATGGATGAACTGAAACAGGGTCCCGGAACAGATATAGTGACTCACCAGGAAACTATCTTATCCCTGGTTCAGTGATCTAGTTCTTTTTATAGACTCAGTCTTTGAGGGATAACCGAAACAGGGTCACGGAACAGATATAGTGACTCACCAGGAAACTGTCTCGTCCCTGATTCAGTGATCTGCAAAAAAAATATCCGAGTCAGAAACAGGGATGAACCGAAACAGGGTCCCAGTCCAGATATAGTGACTTACCAGGAAACTGCCACATCCCTGATTCAGTGATCTACACGAAAAATATCTGAGACAGAAACATGGATGAACTGAAACAGGGTCCCGGAACAGATATAATGACTCACCAGGGAACTGTCTCGTCCCTAATTCAGTGATCTGCAAGAAAAATATCCGAGTCAGAAACAGGGATGAACCGAAACAGGGTCCCGGTCCAGATATAGTGACTTACCAGGAAACTGTCTCATCCCTGATTCAGTGATTTACACGAAAAATATCTGAGTCAGAAATATGGATGAACCGAAACAGCGTCCCAGTCCATATATAGTGACTCACAAGGAAACTTTCCCGTCCCAAGATATAGTGACTTACCAGGAAACTATCTCGTCCCTGATTCAGTGATTTACACAAAAAATATCTGAGTCAGAAATATGGATGAACCGAAACAGGGTCCCGGTCCATATATAGTGACTCACAAGGAAACTTTCCCATCCCTAATTCAGTGATCTACAGGAAAAATATCTGAGTCAGAAACATGGATGAACTGAAATAGTGTCCCAGAACAGATATAGTGACTCACCAGGAAACTGTATCGTCCCTGATTCAATGATCTACAAGAAAAATATCTGAGTCAGAAACAGTGTCCCGGAACAGATAAAGTGACTCACCAGGAAACTGTCTCGTCCCTGATTCAATGATCTGCAAGAAAAATATCGAAGTCAGAAACAGGGATGAACCGAAACAGGGTCCCGGTCCAGATATAGTGACTTACCAGGAAACTGTCACGTCCCTGATTCAATGATCTGCAAGAAAAATATCCAAGTCAGAAACAGGAATGAACCGAAACAGGGTCCCGGTCCAGATATAGTGACTTACCAGGAAACTGTCACGTCCCTGATTCAGTGATCTGCAAGAAAAATGTCTGAGTCAGAAACAGGGAAGAACCGAAACAGGGTCCCGGTCCAGATATACTGCCTTACCAGGAAACTGTCCCGTCCCTGATTCAGTGATCTACACGAAAAATATCTGAGTTAGAAACATGGATGAACTGAAACATGGTCCCGGAACAGATATAGTTACTCACCAGGAAACTGTCTCGTCCCTAATTCAGTGATCTGCAAGAAAAATATCCGAGTAAGAAACAGGGATGAACCGAAACAGGGTCCCGGAACAGATATAGTGACTCACCAGGAAACTGTCTCGTCACTGATTCAGTGACTTACACGAAAAATATCTGAGTCAGAAACATGGATGAACTGAAACAGGGTCCCGGAACAGCTATAGTGACTTACCAGGAAACTGTCTCGTCCCTGATTCAGTCATCTATAGGAAACTGTCTCGTCCCAGATTCAGTGATATACAAGAAAAATAACTGTGTCAGAAACAAGGATGAACCGAAACAAGGTCCCGGAACAGATATAGTGACTCACCAGGAAACTGTCTTGTCCCTTATTAAGTGATCTGCAAGAAAAATATCTGAGTCAAAAACAAGGATGAACCGAAACAGGGTCCCGGTCCAGATATAGTGACTCTCCAGGAAACTGTCTCGTCCCAGATTCAGTGATATACAAGGAAAATATCTGTGTCACTTTGTCCCTACTTGGCTTTGTTCCAGGGCCAACAGATATAGTGATTCACCAGGAAACTGTCTCGTCCCTTATTAAGTGATCTGCAAGAAAAATATCTGAGTCAGAAACAAGGATGAACCGGAACAAGATCCCGGTCCAGATATAGTGACTCTCCAGGAAACTGTCTCATCCCAGATTCAGTGATCTACAAGAAAAGTATCTGAGTCAGAAACAGGGATGAACCGAAACAGGGTCCCGGTCCAGATATAGTGACTTACCAGGAAACTATACCGTCCCCGATTCAGTTATCTACAAGAAAAATATCTGAGTCAGAAACAGGGATGATCCGAAACAGGGTCCCGGAACAGATATAGTCACTCAACAGGAAACTGTCTCGTCCCAGATTCAGTGATCTACAAGAAAAATATCTGAGTCAGAAACAGCGATTAACCGAAATAGGGTTCCGGTCCAGATATAGTGACTCTCCAGGAAACTGTCTTGTCCCTGATTCAGTGATCTACATGAAAAAAATCTGAATCAGATACAGGGATGAACCGTAACAGGGTCCCGCTCCAAATATAGTGACTCTCCAGGAAACTGTCTCGTCCTAGATTCAGTGATCTACAAGAAAAATATATGAGTCAGAAACAGGGATGAACCGAAACTGGGTCCCGGTCCAGATATGGTGACTCTCCAAGAAACTGTCTCGTCCCAGATTCAGTGATCTACAAGAAAAATATCTGAGTCATAAACAGGGTTGAACCGAAACAGGGTCCCGGTACAGATATAGTTACTTACCAGGAAACTGTCCCGTCCCTGATTCAGTGATCTACACGAAAAATATCTGAATCAGATACAGGGATGAACCGTAACAGCGTCCCGCTCCAGATGTAGTGGCTCTCCAGGAAACTGTCTAGTCCTAGATTCAGTGATCTACAAGAAAAATATATGAGTCAGAAACAGGGATGAACCGAAACAGGGTCCCGGTCCAAATATGGTGACTCTCCAAGAAACTGTCCCGTCTCAGATTCAGTGTTCTACAAGAAGAATATCTGAGTCAGAAAAAGGGATGAACCAAAACAGGGTCCCGGTCCAGATATAGTGACTCTCGAGGAAACTCTCAGAAACAGGGTCCCGGTCCAAATATGGTGACTCTCCAAGAAACTGTCTCGTCCCAGATTCAGTGTTCTACAAGAAGAATATCTGAGTCAGAAAAAAGGATGAACCGAAACAGGGTCCCGGTCCAGATATAGTGACTCTCCAGGAAACTCTCTCGTCCCAGATTCAGTGATCGACAAGAAAAATATCTGAGTCAGAAACAGGGATGAACCGAAACAGGGTCCCGGTCCAGATATAGTGACTCTCCAGGAAACTGTCTCGTCCCAGATTCAGTGATCTACAAGAAAAATATTTGAGTCATAAACAGGGATGAACCAAAACAAGGTCCCGGTCCTGATATAGTGACTTACCAGGAAACTGTCCCGTCCCTGATTCAGTAATCTACACGAAAAATATCTGAGTCAGAAACAGGGATGAACCGAAACAGCGTCCCGCTCCAGATATAGTGACTCTCCAAGAAACTGTCTCGTCCTAGATTCAGTGATCTACAAGAAAAATATCTGAGTCAGAAACAGGGATGAACCGAAACAGGGTCCCGGTCCAGATATGGTGACTCTCCAAGAAACTGCCTCGTCCCAGATTCATTGTTCTACAAGAAGAATATCTGAGTCAGAAAAAGGGATGAACCGAAACAGGGTCCCGGGCCAGATATAGTGACTCTCCAGGAAACTCTCTCTTCCCAGATTCAGTGATCTACAAGAAAAATATCTGAGTCAGAAACAGAGATGAACCGAAACAGGGTCCCGGTCCAGATATAGTAACTCTCCAGGAAACTGTCTCGTCCCAGATTCAGTGATCTACAAGAAAAATATCTGAGTCAGAAACAGGGATGAACCAAAACAGGGTCCCGGTCCTGATATAGTGACTTACCAGGAAACTGTCCCGTCCCTGATTCAGTAATCTACACGAAAAATTTCTGAGTCAGAAACAGGGATGAACCGAAACAGGGTCCCGGCACAGATATAGTGACTCTCCAAGAAACTGTCTCGTCCCAGATTCAGTGATCTACAAGAAAAATATCTGAGTCAGAAACAGGGATGAACCGAAACAGGGTCCCGGTCCAGATATAGTGACTCTCCAGGAAACTGTCTCGTCCCAGATTCAGTGATCTACAAGAAAAATATCTGAGTCAGAAACAGGGATGAACCGAAACAGGGTCCTCGTCCAGATATAGTGACTCTCCAGGAAACTGTCTCGCCCCAGATTCAGTGATATACAAGAAAAATATCTGTGTTAGAAACAGGGATGAACCGAAACAAGGTCCCGGAACAAATATAATGACTCACCTGGAAACTGTCTCGTCCCTTATTAAGTGATCTGCAAGAAAAATATCTGAGTCAGAAACAAGGATGAACCGGAACAAGGTCCCGGTCCAGGTATGGTGACTCTCCAGGAAACTGTCTCATCCCAGATTCAGTGATCTACAAGAAAAGTATCTGAGTCAAAAACAGGGATGAACCGAAACAGGGTCCCGGTCCAGATATAGTGACTTACCAGGAAACTGTACCGTCCCTGATTCAGTTATCTACAAGAAAAATTTCTGAGTCAGAAACAGGGATGAACCGAAACAGGGTCCCAGAACAGATATAGTCACTCAACAGGAAAGTGTCTCGTCCCAGATTCAGTGATCTACAAGAAAAATATCTGAGTCAGAAACAGGGATGAACCGAAACAGGGTCCTCGTCCAAATATAGTGACTCTCCAGGAAACTGTCTCGTCCAAGATTCAGTGATCTACAAGAAAAATATATTAGTCAGAAACAGGGATGAACCGAAACTGGGTCCCGGTCCGGATATGGTGACTCACCATGAAACTGTCTCGTCCCAGATTCAGTGATCTACAAGAAAAATATCTGAGTCAGAAACAGGGATGAACCGAAACAGGGTCCTCGTCCAGATATAGTGACTCTCCAGGAAACTGTCTCTTCCCAGATTCAGTGATCTACAAGAAGAATATCTGAGTCAGAAACAGGGATGAACCGAAACAAGGTCCCGGAACAAATATAGTGACTCACCAGGAAACTGTCTCGTCCCTTATTAATTGATCTGCAAGAAATATATCTGAGTCAGAAACAAGGATGAACCGGAACAAGGTCCCGGTCCAGGTATAGTGACTCTCCAGGAAACTGTCTCATCCCAGATTCAGTGATCTACAAGAAAAGTATCTGAGTCAAAAACAGGGATGAACCGAAACAGGGTCCCGGTNAACAGGGACCCGGAACAGATATAGTGACTCACCAGGAAACTGTATCTCCCTGATTCAGTGATCTACAAGAAAAATATCTGAGTCAGAAACAGGGATGAACCGAAACAGGGTCCCAGAACAGATATAGTGACTCACCAGGAAACTGTCTCGTCCCTTATTAAGTGATCTGCAAGAAAAATATCTGAGTCAGAAACAGGGATGAACCGAAACAGGGTCCCGGAACAGATATAGTGACTCACCAGGAAACTGTCTCGTCCCTGATTCAGTGATCGGCAAGAAAAATATCCGAGTAAGAAACAGGGTTGAACCGAAACAGGATCCCGGTCCAGATATAGTGACTTACCAGGAAACTGTCCCGTCCCTGATTCAGTGATCTACACGAAAAATATCTGAGTAAGAAGCAGGTATGAACCGAAACAGGGTCCCGGTCCAGACATAGTGACTCACCAGGAAACTGTCCCGTCCCTGATTCAGTGATCTACACGAAAAATATCTGAGTCAGAAACATGGATGAACTGAAACAGGGTCCCGGAACAGATATAGTGACTCACCAGGAAACTGTCTCGTCCTTGATTCAGTGATCTGCAAGAAAAATATCCTAGTCAGAAACAGGGATGAACCGGAATAGATATAGTGACTTACCAGGAAACTGTCTCGTCCCTGATTCAGTGATCTGCAAGAAAAATATCCGAGTCAGAAATTGATATGAACCGAAACAGGGTCCCGGTCCAGATATAGTGACTTACCAGGAAACTGTCCCGTCCCTGATTCAGTGATCTACATGAAAAATATCTGAGTCAGAAACATGTATAAACTGAAACAGGGTCCCGGAACAGATATAGTGACTCACGAGGAAACTATCTCTTCCTTGGTTCAGTGATCTACAAGAAAAATATCTGAGTCAGAAACAGGGATGAACCGAAACAGGGTCCCGGCCCAGATATAGTGACTTACCAGGAAACTGTCCCGTCCCTGATTCAGTGATCTACATGAAAAATATCCGAGTCAGAAACAGGGATGAACCGAAACAGGGTCCCAGTCCAGATATAGTGACCTACCAGGAAACTGTCCCGTCCCTGATTCAGTGATCTACATAAAAAATATCTGGGTCAGAAACATGTATGAACTAAAACAGGGTCCCGGAACAGATATAGTGAGTCACGAGGAAACTATCTCATCCTTGGTTCAGTGATCTACAAGAAAAATATCTGAGTCAGAAACAGGGATGAACCGAAACAGGGACTCGGAACAGATATAGTGACTCACCAGGAAACTATCTCGTCCCTGATTCAGTGATCTGCAAGAAAAATATCCGAGTCAGAAACAGGTATGAACCGAAACAGGGTGCCGGCCCAGATATAGTGACTTACCAGGAAACTGTCCCGTCCCTGATTCAGTGATCTACATGAAAACAAGAAAAATATCCGAGTAAGAAACAGGGTTGAACCGAAACAGGATACCGGTCCAGATATAGTGACTTACCAGGAAACTGTCCCGTCCCTGATTCAGTGATTTACACGAAAAATATCTGAGTAAGAAACGGGGATGAACCGAAACAGGGTCCCGGTCCAGATATAGTGACTCACCAGGAAACAGTCCCGTCCCTGATTCAGTGATATACACGAAAAATATTTGAGTCAGAAACATGGATGAACTGAAACAGGGTCCCAGAACAGATATAGTGACTCACCAGGAAACTGTCTCGTCCCTGATTCAGTGATCGACAAGAAAAATATCCGAGTAAGAAACAGGGTTGAACCGAAACAGGATACCGGTCCAGATATAGTGACTTACCAGGAAACTGTCCCGTCCCTGATTCAGTGATTTACACGAAAAATATCTGAGTAAGAAACGGGGATGAACCGAAACAGGGTCCCGGTCCAGATATAGTGACTCACCAGGAAACAGTCCCGTCCCTGATTCAGTGATATACACGAAAAATATTTGAGTCAGAAACATGGATGAACTGAAACAGGGTCCCAGAACAGATATAGTGACTCACCAGGAAACTGTCTCGTCCCTAATTCAGTGATCTACAAGAAAAATATCCCAGTTAGAAACAGGGATGAACCGAAACAGGGTCCCGGTCCAGATATAGTGACTTACAGGAAACTGTCCCGACCCTGATTCAGTGATCTACACGAAAAATATCCGAGTCAGAAACATAGATAAAGTGAAACAGGGTCCCGAAACAGATATAGTGACTCACCAGGAAACTGTATCGTCTCTGATTCAGTGATCTACAAGAAAAATATCTGAGTCAGAAACAGGGATGAACCGAAACAGGGTCCCGGAACAGATATAGTGACTCACCAGGAAACTGTCTCGTCCCTGATTCAGTGATCTGCAAGAAAAATATCCGAGTCAGAAACAGGGATGAACCGAAACAGGCTCCCGGCCCAGATATAGCGACTTGCCAGGAAACTGTCCCGTCCATGATTCAGTGATCTACATGAAAAATATCCGAGTCAGAAACAAGGATGAACCGAAACAGGGTCCCAGACCATATACAGTGACCTACCAGGAAACTGTCCCGTCCCTGATTCAGTGGTCTACACAAAAAATTTCTGAGTCAGAAAATTGATGAATTGAAACAGGGTCCCGGAACAGATATAGTGACTCACCAGGAAACTGTCTCGTCCCTGATTCAGTGATTTGCATGAAAAATATCCGAGTCAGAAACAGGGATGAACCGAAACAGGGTCCCGGTCCTGAAATAGTGACTTACCAGAAAACTGTCCCGTCCCTAATTTAGTGATCTACACGAAAAATATCTAAGTCAGAAACATGGATGAACTGAAACAGGGTCCCGGAACAGATATAATGTCTCACTAGGAAACTGTATCGTCCCTGATTCAGTGATGTACAAGAAAAATATCTGAGTCAGAAACAGGGATGAACCGAAACAGGGTCCCGGAACAGATATAGTGACTCACCAGGAAACTGTATCGTCCCTAATTCAGTGATCTACCAGAAAAATATCTGAGGTAGAAACAGGGCTGAACCGAAACAGGGTCCCGGAACAGATATAGTGACTCACCAGGAAACTGTCTCGTCCCTGATTCAGTGATCTGCAAGAAAAATATCCGAGTCAGAAATAGGGATGAACCGAAACAGGGTCCCGGTCCAGATATAGTGACTTACAGGAAACTGTCCCGTCCCTGATTCAGTGATCTACACGAAAAATATCCTAGTCAGAAACATAGATGAAGTAAACAGGGTCCCGAAACAGATATAGTGACTCACCAGGAAACTGTATCGTCCCTGATTCAGTGATCTACAAGAAAAATATCTGAGTCAGAAACAGGGATGAACCGAAACAGGGTCCCGGAACAGATATAGTGACTCACCAGGAAACTGTCTCGTCCATGATTCAGTGATCTGCAAGAAAAATATCCGAGTCAGAAACAGGGATGAACCGAAATAGGATCCCGGTCCAGAGATAGTGGCTTACCAGGAAACTGTCCCGTCCTTGATTCTGTAATCTACACGAAAAATATCTGAGTCAGAAACAGGGATGAACCGAAACAGGGTCCCGGGTCCAGATATAGTGACTCACCAGGAAACTGTCCCGTCCCTGATTCAGTGATCTACATGAAAAATATCTGAGTCAGAAACATGTATGAACAGAAACAGGGTCCCGGAACAGATATAGTGACTCACGAGGAAACTATCACTGTCTAATCCCTGGTTCAGTGATCTACAAGAAAAATATCTAAGTCAGAAACAGGGATGAACCGAAACAGGGTCCCGAAACAGATATAGTGACTCCCAGGAAACTGTCTCGTCCTTGATTCAGTGATCTGCAAGAAAAATATCCGAGTCAGAAACAGGGATGAAACCGAAACAGGGTCCCGGAACAGATATAGTGACTCACCAGGAAACTGTCTCGTCCCTGATTCAGAGATCTGGAAGAAAAATATCCGAGTCAGAAACAGGGAAGAACCGAAACAGGGTCCCGGTCCAGATATAGTGGCTTACCAGGAAACTGTCCCGTCCCTGATTCAGTGATCTACATGAAAAATATCCGAGTCAGAAACAGGGATGAACCGAAACAGGGTCCCAGTCCAGATATAGTGACCTACCAGGAAACTGTCCCGTCCCTGATTCAGTGATCTACACGAAAAATATCTGAGTCAAAAACATGGATGAACTGAAACAGGGTCCCGGGACCGATATAGTGACTCACCAGGAAACTGTCTCGTCCCTGATTCTGTAATCTGCAAGAAAAATATCCCAGTCTGAAACAGGGATGAACCGAAAAAGGGTCCCAGTCCAGATATAGTGACTTACCAGGAAACTGTCCCGTCCCTGATTCAGTGATCTACACGAAAAATATCTGAGTCAGAAACATGGATGAATTGAAACAGGGTCCGGGTCCAGATATAGTGACTCACAGGAAACTGTATCGTCCCTGAATCAGTGATCTACACGAAAAATATCTGAGTCAGAAACAGGGATGAACCGAAACAGGGTCCCGGAACAGATATAGTGACTCACCAGGAAACTGTCTCGTCCCTGATTCAGTGATCTGCAAGAAAAATATCCGAGTCAGAAACAGGGATGAACCGAAACAGGGTCCCAGTCCAGATATAGTGACTAACCAGGAAACTGTCCCGTCCCTGATTCAGTGATGTACACGAAAAATATCTGAGTCAGAAACATGGATGAATTGAAACAGGGTCGGGGAACAGATATAGTGACTCACCAGGAAACTGTATCGTCCCTGATTCAGTGATCTACAAGAAAAATATCTGACTCAGAAACAGGGATGAACCGAAACAGGGTCCCAGAACAGATATAGTGTCTCACCAGGAAACAGTCTCGTGCCTGATTCAGTGATCTGCAAGAAAAATATCCAAGTCAGAAACATGGATGAACCGAAACAGGGTCCTGGTCCAGATATAGTGACTTACTAGGAAACTGTCCCGTCCTTGATTCAGTGATCTACACGAAAAATATCTGAGTCAGAAACATGGATGAACTGAAACAGGGTCCCGGAACATATATAGTGACTCACCAGGAAACTGTATCGTCCCTAATTCAGTGATCTACAAGAAAAATATTTGAATCAGAAACAGGGATGAACCGAAACAGGTTCCCGGAACAGATATAGTGACTCACCAGGAAACTGTCTCGTCCCTGATTCAGGGATTTGCAAGAAAAATATCCGAGTCAGAAACAGGGATGAACCGAAACAGTGTCCCGGTCCAGATATAGTGACTTACCGGGAACTTGTCCCGTCCCTGATTCAGTGATTTACACGAAAAATATCTGAGTCAGAAACAGGGATGAACCGAAACAGGGTCCCAGTCCAGATATAGTGACCTACCAGGAAACTGTCCCGTCCCTGATTCAGTGATCTACACGAAAAATATCTGTGTTAGAAACATGGATGAACTGAAACAGGGTCCTGGGACAGATATAATGACTCACCAGGAAACTGTCTCGTCCCTGATTCTGTGATATGCAAGAAGAATATCCAAGTCAGAAACAGGGATGAACCGAAACAGGGTCCCGGTCCAGATATAGTGACTTACCAGGAAACTGTCCCGTCCCTGATTCAGTGATCTACACGAAAAATATCCGAGTCCGAAACAGGGTCCCGGTCCAGATATAGTGACTTACCAGGAAACTGTCCCGTCCCTGATTCAGTGATCTACACGAAAAATATTTGAGTCAGAAACAGAGATGAACCGAATCAGGGTCCCGGTCCAGATATAGTGACTTACCAGGAAACTGTCCCGTCCCTGATTCAGTGATCTACACGAAAAATATCTGAGTCAGAAACATGGATGAACTGAAACAGGGTCCCGGAACAGATATAGTGACTCACCAGGAAACTGTATCGTCCCTGATTCAGTGATCTACAAGAAAAATATCTGAGTCAGAAACAGGGATGAACCGAAACAGGGTCCCGGAACAGATATAGTGACTTACCAGGAAACTGTCTCGTCCCTGATTCAGTGATCTGTAAGAAAAATATCCGAGTCAAAAACAGGGATGAACCGAAACAGGGTCCCAGTCCAGATATAGTGACATACCAGCAAACTGTCCCGTCCCTGATTCAGTGATCTACACGAAAAATATTTGAGTCAGAAACATGCATGAACTGAAACAGGGTCTCCAAACAGATATAGTGACTCACCAGGAAACTGTATCGTCCCTGATTCAGTGATCTACAAGAAAAATATATGAGTCAGAAACAGGGATGAACCGAAACAGGGTCCCGGAACAGATATAGTGACTCACCAGGAAACTGTCTCGTCCCTGATTCAGTGATCTGCAAGAAAAATATCCGAGTCAGAAACAGGGATGAACCGAAACAGGGTCCCGGTCCAGATATAGTGACTTACCAGCAAACTGTCCCGTCCCTGATTCAGAGATCTACACGAAAAATATCTGAGTCAGAAACATGGATGAACTGAAACAAGGTCCCGGAATAGATATACTGACTCACCAGGAAACTGTATCATCCCTGATTCAGTCATCTACAAGAAAAATATTTGAGTCAGAAACAGGGATGAACCGAAACAGGGTCCCAGAACAGATATCGTGACTCACCAGGAAACTGCCTCGTCCCTGATTTAGTGATCTGCAAGAAAAATATCCGAGTCAGAAAAAGGGATGAACCGAAACAGGGTCCCGGTCCAGATATAGTGACTTACCAGGAAACTGTCCCGTCCCTGATTTAGTGATCCACACGAAAAATATCTGAGTCAGAAAAAGCGATGAACCGAAACAGGGTCCCGGTCTAGATATAGCGACTCACCAGGAAACTGTCCCGTCCCTGATTCAGTGATCTACACGAAAAATATCTTAGTCAAAAACATGGATGAACTGAAACAGGGTCCCGGAACAGATATAGTGACTCACCAGGAAACTTTATCGTCCCTGATTACGTGATCTACAAGAAAAATATCTGAGTCAGAAACAGGGATGAACCGAAACAGGGTCCCGGAACAGATATAGTGACTCACCAGGAAACTGTCTCCAACCTGATTCAGTGATCTGCACGAGAAATATCTGAGTCAGAAACAGGGATGAACCGAAACAGGGTCCCGGTCCAGATATAGTGACTTACCAGGAAACTGTCCCGTCCCTGATTCAGTGATCTANATCTACACGAAAAATATCTGAGTCAGAAACATGGATGAACTGAAACAGGGTCCCGGAACAGATATAGTGACTCACCAGGAAACTGTCTCGTCCCTAGTTCAGTGATTTACAAGAAAAATATCTGAGTCAGAAACAGGGATGAACCGAAATAGGGTCCCGGAACAGATATAGTGACTCAACAAGAAACTGTCTCGTCCCAGATTCAGTGATCTGCAATAAAAATATCCGAGTCAGAAACAGGGATGAACCGAAACAGGGTCCCGGAACTGATATAGTTACTCACCAGGAAACTGTCTCGTCCCTGATTCAGAGATCTGCAAGAAAAATATCCGAGTCAGAAACAGGGATGAACCGAAACAGGATCCCGGTCCAGATATAGTGACTCACCAGCAAACTGTCCCGTTCCTGATTCAGTTATCTACACGAAAAATATGTGAGTCAGAAAGATGGATAAACTGAAATAGGTCTCGGAACAGATATAGTGACTCACCAGGAAACTGTATCGTCCCACGAAAAATATCTGAGTCAGAAACAGGGATGAACCGAAACAGGGTCCTGGAACAGATATGGTGACTCACCAGGAAACTGTCCCATCCCTGATTCAGTGATCTACACGAAAAATATCCGAGTCAGAAACAGGGATGATCTGAACCAGGGTCCCGGAACAGATATAGTGACTCACCAAGAAACTGTATCGTCCCTGATTCAGTGATCTACAAGAAAAATATCTGAGTCAGAAACAGGGATGAACCGAAACAGGTTCCCGGAACAGATATAGTGGCTCACCAGGAAACTGTCTCGTCCCTGATTCTGTGATCTGCAAGAAAAATACCCCAGTCAGAAACAGGGATGAACCGAAACACGATCCCGGTCCAGATATAGTGACTTACCAGGAAAATGTCCCGTCCCTGATTCAGTGATCTACACGAAAAATATCTGAGTCAGAAACATTGATGAATTGAAGCAGGGTCCCGGAACAGATATAGTGACTCACCAGGAAACTGTATCGTCCCTGATTCAGTGATCTACAAGAAAAATATATGAGTCAGAAAAAGGGCTGAACCGAAACAGGGTCCCGGAACAGATATAATGACTTCCCAGGAAACTGTCCCGTCCCTAATTCAGTGATCTACACGAAAAATATCTGAGTCAGAAACATGGATGAATTGAAACAGGTCCCGGAACAGATATAGTGACTCACCAGGAAACTGTATCGTCCCTGATTCGGTGATCTACAAGAAAAATATATGAGTCAGAAACAGGGATGAACCGAAACAGGGTCCCGGTACAGATAGAGTGTTTCACCAGGAAACTGTCCCATCCCTGATTCAGTGATCTACACGAAAAAAAACAGGGTCCCGGAACAGATATAGTGACTTCCCAGGAAACTGTCCTGTCCCTAATTCAGTGATCCACACGAAAAATATCTGAGTCAGAAACATGGATGAATTGAAACAGGTCCCGGAACAGATATAGTGACTCACCAGGAAACTGTATCGTCCCTGATTCAGTGATCTACAAGAAAAATATATGAGTCAGAAACAGGGATGAACCGAAACAGGGTCCCGGTACAGATAGAGTGACTTACCAGGAAACTGTCCCATCCCTGATTCAGTGATCTACACGAAAAATATCTGAGTCAGAAACATTGATGAATTGAAACAGGGTCCCGGAACAGAGATAGTGACTCACCAGGAAACTGTATCGTCCCTGATTCAGTGATCTACAAGAAAAATATATGAATCAGAAACAGGGATGAACCGAAACAGGGTCCCGGAACACATATAGTGACTTCCCAGGAAACTGTCCCGTCCCTAATTCAGTGATCTACACGAAAAATATCTGAGTCAGAAACATGGATGAACTGAAACAGGGTCCCGGAACAGATATAGTGACTCACCAGGAAACTGTATCGTCCCTGATTCAGTGATCTACAAGAAAAATATCTGAGTCAGAAACAGGGATGAACCGAAACAGGGTCACGGAACAGATATAGTGACTCACCAAGAAACTGTCACGTCCCTGATTTAGTGATCTGCAAGGAAAATATCCGAGTCAGAAACAGGGATGAACCGAAACAGGGTCCCGGGCCAGATATAGTGACTTACCAGGAAACTGTCTCGTCCCTAATTCAGTGATCTACATGAAAAATATCCGAGTCAGAAACAGGGATGAACCGAAACAGGGTCCCAGTCCAGATATAGTGACCTACCAGGAAACTGTCCCGTGCCTGATTCAGTGATCTACACAAAAAATTTCTGAGTCAGAAACATTGATGAATTGAAACAGGGTCCCGGAACAGATATAGTGACTCACCAGGAAACTGTCTCATCCCTGATTCAGTGACCTGCAAGAAAAATATATGAGTCAGAAACAAGGATGAACCGAAACAGGGTTCCGGAACAGATATAGTGACTTACCAGGAAACTGTCTCGTCCCTGATTCAGTGATCTGCAAGAAAAATATCCGAGTCAGAAACATGGATGAACCGAAACAGGGTCCCGGTCCAGATAAAATGACTTACAGGAAACTGTCCCGTCCCTGATTCAGTGATCTACACAATGAACCGAAACAGGGTCCCGGTCCAGATATAATGACTTACAGGAATCTGTCCCGTCCCTGATTCAGTGATCTACACGAAAAATATCCGAGTCAGAAACATGGATGAAGTGAAACAGGTTCCCGAAACAGATATAGTGACTCACCAGGAAACTGTATCGTCCCTGATTCAGTGATCTACAAGAAAAATATCTGAGTCAGAAACAGGGATGAACCGAAACAGGGTCCCGGAACAGATATAGTGACTCACCAGGAAACTGTCTCGTCCCTGATTCAGTGATCTGCAAGAAAAATATCCGAGTCAGAAACAGGGATGAACTGAAACAGGGTCCCAGTCCAGATATAGTGACTTTCCAGGAAACTGTCCCGTCCCTGATTCAGTGATCTACACGAAAAATATCTGAGTCAGAAACAGAGATGAACGAAACAGGGTCCCGGAACAGATATAGTGACTCACCAGGAAACTGTAGTGACTTACCAGGAAACTGTCCCGTCCCTGATTCAGTGATGTACATGAAAAATATCGGAGTCGGAAACATTGATGAATTGAAACAGGGTCCCGGAACAGATATAGTGACTCACCAGGAAACTGTCTCATCCCTGATTCAGTGATCTGCAAGAAAAATAT
>QAOA01001695.1:414307-429334 GCA_003255065.1 Cercis canadensis
GAAAAATATCTGAGTCAGAAACATGGATGAATTGAAACAGGGTCCCGGAACAGATATAGTGACTCACCAGGAAACTGTATCGTCCCTAATTCAGTGATCTATATGAAAAATATCTGAGTCAGAAACATGGATGAATTGAAACAGGGTCCCGGAACAGATATAGTGACTCACCTGGAAACTGTATCGTCCCTGATTCAGTGATCTACAAGAAAAATATCTGAGTCAGAAACAGGGATGAACCGAAACAGGGTCCCGGAACAGATATAGTGACTCACCAGGAAACTGTCTCGTCCCTGATTCAGTGATCTGCAAGAAAAATATCTGAGTCAGAAACAGGGATGAACCGAAATAGGTTCCCGGTCCAGATATAGTGGCATACCAGGAAACTGTCCCGTCCCTGATTCAGTGATCTACATGAAAAATATCTGAGTCAGAAACAGGGATGAACCGAAACAGGGTCCCAGTCCAGATATAGTGACCTACCAGGAAACTGTCCCGTCCCTGATTCAGTGATCTACACGAAAAATATCTGAGTCAGAAACATTGATGAATTGAAACAGGGTCCCGGAACAGATATAGTGACTCACCAGGAAACTGTATCGTCCCTGATTCAGTGATCTACAAGAAAAATATCTGAGTCAGAAACAGGGATGAACCGAAACAGGGTCCCGGAATAGATATAGTGACTAACAGGGAAACTGTCTCGTCCCTGATTCAGTGATCTGCAAGAAAAATATCTGAGTCAGAAATATGGATGAACTGAAACAGGGTCCCGAAACAGATATAGTGACTCACCAGGAAACTGTATCGTCCCTGATTCAGTGATCTACAAGAAAAATATCTGAGTCAAAACAGGGATGTACCGAAACAGGGTCCCGGAACAGATATAGTGACTGACCAGGAAACTATCTCATCCCTGATTCAGTGATCTGCAGGAAAAATATCCGAGTCAAAAACAGGGATGAACCGAAACAGGGTCTCGGTCCAGATATAGCGACTTACCAGGAAATTCTCCCGTCCCTGATTCAGTGATCTACACGAAAAATATCTGAGTCAAAAACATGGATGAACTTAAACAGGGTCCCGGAACAGATATAGTGACTCACCAGGAAACTGTCTCGTCCCTGGTTCAGTGATCTACAAGAAAAATATCTGAGTCAGAAACAGGGATGAACCGAATCAGGGTCCCGGAACAGATATAGTAACTCATCATATAGTAACTCATCAGGAAACTGTCTCGTTCCTGATTCAGTGATATGCAAGAAAAATATCCAAGTCAGAAACAAGGATGAACCAAAACAAGGTCCTGGAACAGATATAGTGACTCACCAGGAAACTGTCTCGTCCTTGATTCAGTGACCTGCAAGAAAAATATCCAAGTCATAAACAGGGATGAACCGAAACAGGGTCCCGGTCCAGATATAGTGACTTACCAGGAAACTGTCCTGTCCCTGATTCAGTGATCTACACGAAAAATATCTGAGTCAAAAACATGGATGAACTGAAACAGGGTCCCGGAACAGATATAGTGACTCACCAGGAAACTGTCTCGTTCCTGATTCAGTGATCTGCAAGAAAAATATCCGAGTCAGAAACAGGGATGAACCGAAACAGGGTCCCGGTCCAGATATAGTGACTTACCAGGAAACTGTCCCGTCCCTGATTCAGTGATCTACATGAAAAATACCTGAGTCAGAAACAGGGATGAACCGAAGCAGGGTCCCGGTCCAGATATAGTGACTCACCAGGAAACTGTCCCGTCCCTGATTCAGTGATCTACACGAAAAATATTTGAGTCAAAAATATGGATGAACTGAAACAGGGTCCCGAAACAGATATAGTGACTCACCAGGAAACTGTATCCTCCCTGATTCAGTGATCTATAAGAAAAATATCTGAGTCAAAACAGGGATGTACCGAAACAGGGTCCCGGAACAGATAGAGTGACTGACCAGGAAACTGTCTCGTCCCTGATTCAGTGATCTGCAAGAAAAATATCAGAGTCAGAAACAGGGATGAACCGAAACAGGGTCCCGGTCCAGATATAGTGACTTACCAGGAAACTGTCTCGTCCCTGATTCAGTGATCTACATGAAAAATATCTGAGTCAAAAACATGGATGAACTAAAACAGCGTCCCGGAACAGATATAGTGACTCACCAGGAAACTGTCTCGTCCCTGGTTCAGTGATATACAAGAAAAATATCTGAGTCAGAAACAGGGATGAACCGAAACAGGGTNACAGATATAGTGACTCACCAGGAAACTGTCTCGTCCCTGGTTCAGTGATCTACAAGAAAAATATCTGAGACAGAAACAGGGATGAACCGAAACAGGGTCCCGGAACAGATATAGTGGCTCACCAGGAAACTATCTCGTCCCTGATTTAGTGATCTGCAAGAAAAATATCCGAGTCAGAAAAAGGGATGAACCGAAACAAGGTCTCGGAACAGATATAGTGACTCACCAGGAATCTGTCTCGTTCCTAATTCAGTGATCTGCAAGAAAAATATCCGAGTCAGAAACAGGGATGAACCGAAACAGAGTCCCGGTCCAGATATAGTGACTTACCAGGAAACTGTCCCGTACCTGATTCAGTGATCTACACGAAAAATATCTGAGTCAAAAACATGGATGAACTGAAACAGGGTCCCGGAACAGATATAGTGACTCACCAGGAAACTGTCTCGTTCCTGATTCAGTGATCTGCAAGAAAAATATCAAAGTCAGAAACAGGGATGAACCGAAACAAGGTCCCGGAGCAGATATAGTGACTCACCAAGAAACTGTCTCGTCCCTGATTCAGTGATCTGCAAGAAAATTATCCAAGTCAGAAACAGGGATGAACCGAAACAGGGTCCCGGTCTAGATATAGTGACTTACCAGGAAACTGTCCCGTCCCTGATTCAGAGATCTACACGTAAAATATCTGAGTCAGAAACAGGGATGAACCGAAACAGGGTCCCGGTCCAGATATAGTGACTCACCAGGAAACTGTCCCGTCCCTGATTCAGTGATCTACACGAAAAATATTTGAGTCAGAAATACGGATGAACTGAAACAGGGTCCCGAAACAAATATAGTGACTCACAAGGAAACTGTATCCTCCCTGATTCAGTCATCTACAAGAAAAATATCTGAGTCAAAACAGGGATGTACCGAAACAGGGTCCCAGAACAGATATAGTGACTGACCAGGAAACTGTCTCGTCCCTGATTCAGTGATCTGCAAGAAAAATATCCGAGTCAGAAACAGGGATGAACCGAAACAGGGTCCCGGTCCAGATATAGTGACTTACCAGGAAACTGTCTCCTCCCTGATTCTGTGATCTACACGAAAAATATCCGAATCAGAAACAGGGATGAACCGAAACAGGGTCCCAGTCCAGATATAGTGACTTACCAGGAGACTGTCCCATCCTGATGCAGTGATCTACACGAAAAATATCTGAGTCAGAAACATGGATGAACTGAAACAGGGTCCCGGAACAGATATAGTGACTCACCAGGAAACTGTATCGTCCCTGATTCAGTGATCTACAAGAAAAATATCTGAGTCAGAAACAGGGATGAACCGAAACAGGGTCCCGGAACAGATATAGTGACTCACCAGGAAACTGTCTCGTCCCTGATTCAGTGATCTGCAAGAAAAATATCCGAGTCAGAAAAAGGGATGAACCGAAACAGGGTCCCGGAACAGATATAGTGACTCAACGGGAATCTGTCTCGTCCCTGATTCAGTGATCTGCAAGAAAAATATCCGAGTCAGAAACAGGGATGAACCGAAACAGGGTCCCGGTCCAGATATAGTGACTTACCAGGAAACTGTCCCGTACCTGATTCAGTGATCTACACGAAAAATTTTTGAGTCAAAAACATGGATAAACTGAAACAGGGTCCCGGAACAGATATAGTGACTCACCAGGAAACTGTCTCGTTCCTGATTCAGTGCTCTGCAAGAAAAATATCCAAGTCAGAAACAGGGATGAACCGAAACAGGGTCCCGGAACAGATATAGTGACTCACCAGGAAACTGTCTCGTCCCTGATTCAGTGATCTGCAAGAAAAATATCCGAGTCAGAAACAGGGATGAACCGAAACAGGGTCCCGGTCCAGATATAGTGACTCACCAGGAAACTGTCCCGTCCCTGATTCAGTGATCTACACGAAAAATATTTGAGTCCGAAATATGGATGAACTGAAACAGGGTACCGAAACAGATATAGTGACTCACAAGGAAACTGTATCCTCCCTGATTCAGTGATCTATAAGAAAAATATCTGAGTCAAAAAAGGGATGTACCGAAACAGGGTCTCGGAACAGATATAGTGACTCACCAGGAAACTGTCTCGTCCCTGGTTACACGAAAAATATCTGAGTCATAAAGACGGATGAACTGAAACAGGGTTCCGGAACAGATATAGTGACTCACCAGGAAACTGTCTTGTCCCTGATTCAGTGATCTGCAAGAAAAATATCCGAGTGAGAAACAGGGATAAACCAAAACAGTGTCCCGGTCCAGATATAGTGACTTACCAGGAAACTGTTCCGTCCCTGATTCAGTGATCTACACGAAAAATATCTGAGTCAGAAACATGGATGAACTGAAACATGGTCCCAGAATAGATATAGTGACTCACCAGGAAACTGTATTGTCCCTGATTTAGTGATGTACAAGAAAAATATCTGAATCAGAAATAGGGATGAACGGAAACAGGGTCCCGGAACAGATATAGTGACTCACCAGGAAACTGTCTTGTCCCTGACTCAGTAATCTGCAAGAAAAATATCCGAGTCAGAAACAGGGATGAACCGAAATAAGGTCCCGGTCCAGATATAGTGACTTTCCTGGAAATTGTCCCGTCCCTAATTCAGTGATTTACACGAAAAATATCTGACTTAGAAACAGGGATGAACCGAAACAGGGTCCCGGTCCAGATATAGTGACTAAGTCAGAAACAGGGATGAACCGAAACAGGGTCCCGGAACAGATATAATGAGTTACCAGGAAACTGTCCCGTACCTGATTCAGCGATCTACACGAAAAATATCTGAGTCAGAAACAGGGATGAACCGAAAGAGGGTCCCGGTCTAGATATATTGAATTACCAGGAAACTATCCCGTCCCTGATTCAGTGATCTACACGAAAAATATCTGAGTCAGAAACATGGATGAATTGAAACATGGTCCCGGAACAGATATAGTGACTCACTAGGAAACTGTATTGTCCCTGATTCAGTGATCTACAAAAAAAATATTTGAGTCAGAAACAGGGATGAACGGAAACAGGGTCCCGGAACAGATATAGTGACTCACCAGGAAACTGTCTTGTCCCTGACTCAGTAATCTGCAAGAAAAATATCCGAGTCAGAAACAGGGATGAACCGAAACAGGGACCCGGTCCAGATATAGTGACTTACCAGGAAACTGTCTCGTCTCTGATTCAGTGATCTACACGAAAAATATCTAAGTCAGAAAAAGGGATAAACCGAAACAGGGTCCCGGAACAGGTATAGTACCTTATCAGGAAACTGTCTCGACCCTGATTCAGTGATCTGCAAGAAAAATATCCGTGTCAGAAATAGGGATGAACCGAAACAGGGTCCCGGAACAGATATAGTGACTTACCAAGAAACTGTCTCGTCCCTGAATCAGTGATCTGCAAGAAAAATATCCGAGTCAGAAACAGGGATGAACGGAAAAGGGTCCTGGTCCAGATACAGTGACTTACCAGGAAACTGTCCCGTCCATGATTCAGCGATCTACACGAAAAATATATGAGTAAGAAACATGGATGAACTGAAACAGGGTCCCGGAACAGATATAGTGACTCACCAGCAAACTGTCTCGTCCCTGATTTAGTGATTTAGAAGAAAAATAACTGAGTCAGAAACTTGGAAGAACTGAAACAGGTTCCCAGAACAGATATAGTGACTCACCAGGAAACTGTCTCATCCCTGATTCAGTGATCTCCAAGAAAAATATCTGAGTCAGAATGAGGGATGAACCGAAACAGGGTCCCGGAACAGATATAGTGACTTACCCGGAAACTGTCTCGTCCTTGAATCAGTGATCTGCAAGAAAAATATCCGAGTCAGAAACAGGGATGAACCGAAACAGGGACTTGGTCCAGATATAGTGACTTACTAGGAAACTGTCCCGTCCCTGATTCAGTGATCTACACGAAAAATATCTGAGTCAGAAACATGGATGAACTGAAACAGGGTCCTGGTCCAGATATAGTGACTTACAAGGAAAATGACTCGTCCCTGATTTAGTGATCTACAAGAAAAATATCTGAGTCAGAAACATGGAAGAACTGAAACAGGGTCCCAGAACTGATATAGTGACTCAACAGGAAACTGTCTCGTCCCTGATTCAGTGATCTGCAAGAAAAATATTTGAGTCAGAAACAGGGATGAACCGAAACAGGGTCCCGGAACAGATATACTGACTCCCAAGGAAACTGTCTCGTCCCTGATTCAGTGATCTACAAGAAAAATATCTGAGACAGAAACAGGGATGAACCGAAACAGGGTCCCGGAACAGATATAGTGACTTACCAGGAAACTGTCCCGTACCTGATTCAGTGATCTACACGAAAAATATCTGAGTCAGAAACATGGATGAACTGAAACAGGGTCCCGGAACAGATATAGTGACTTACCAGGAAACTGTCTCGTCCCTGAATCAGTGATCTACAGTAAAAATATCCGAGTCAGAAACAGGGATAAACCGAAACAGGGCCCCGTTCCAGATATAGTGACTCTCAAGAAAATTGTCTCGTCCTAGATTTAGTGATTTACACAAAAAATATCTGAGTCAGAAACAGGGATGAACTGAAACAGGGTCCCGGAACAGATATAGTGACACACCAGGAAACTGTCTCGTCCCTGAATCAGTGATCTGCAAGAAAAATATCCGAGTCAAAAAAAGGGATGAAGCAAAACAGGGACCCGGTCCAGATATAGTGACTTACCAGGAAATTGTCCCGTCCCTTATTCAGTGATTTACACGAAAAATATCTGAGTCAAAAACAGGGATGAACCGAAACAGGGTCCCGGTCCAGATATAGTGACTTACCAGGAAACTGTCCCGTACCTGATTCAGTGATCTACACGAAAAATATCTGAGTCAGAAACATGTATGAACTGCAACAGGGTCTCGGAACAGATATAGAGACTTACCAGGAAACTGTCTCGTCCCTGGTTCAGTGACCTACAAGAAAAATATCTGAGTCAGAAACAGGGATGAACCGAAACAGGGTCCCGGAACAGATATAGTGACTCACCAGGAAACTGTCTCGTCCCTGATTCAGTTATCGGCAAGAAAAAAATCCGAGTCAGAAACAGGGATGAACCGAAACAGGGTCCCGGTCCAGATATAGTGACTTACCAGGAAACTGTCCCATCCCTGATTCAGTGATCTGCACGAAAAATATCTGAGTCAGAAAGATGGATGAACTGAAATAGGCTCCTGGAACAGATATAGTGACTCACCAGGAAACTGTCTCGTCCCTGAATCAGTGATCTGCAAGACAAATATCCGAGTCAGAAAAAAGGATGAACCAAAACAGGGTCCCGGTCCAGATATAGTGACTTACCAGGAAATTGTCCTGTCCCTTATTCAGTGATCTACACGAAAAATATCTGAGTCAAAAACAGGGATGAACCGAAACAGGGTCCCGGTCCAGATATAGTGACTTACCAGGAAACTGTCCCGTCCCTGATTCAGTTATATACACGAAAAATATCTGAGTCAGAAACAGGGATGAACCGAAACAGGGTCCCGGAACAGATATAGTGACTCACCAGGAAACTGTCTCGTCCCTGATTCAGTGATCTGCAAGAAAAATATTCGAGTCAGAAATAGGGATGAACCGAAATAGGGTCCCGGTTCAGATATATTGACTTACCAGGAAACTGTCCCGTCCCTGATTCATGGATCTACATTAAAAATATCTGAGTCAGAAACAAGGATGAACCGAAACAGGGTCCTGGTCCAGATATAGTGACTTACACGGAAACTGTCCCGTCCCTGATTCAGTGATCTACACGAAAAATATCTGAGTCAGAAACAGGGATGAACCGAAACAGGGTCCTGGTCCAGATATAGTGACTTACCAGGAAACTGTTCCGTCCCTGATTCAGTGATCAACACGAAAAATATCTGAGTCAGAAATAGGGATTAACCGAAACAGGATCCCGGAACAGATATAGTGACTCACCAGGAAACTGTCTTGTCCCTGATTCAGTGATCTGCAAGAAAAATACCCGAGTCAGAAACAGGGATGAACCAAAACAGGGTCCCGGTCCAGATATAGTGACTTACCAGGAAACTGTCCCGTCCCTGATTCAGTGATCTACACGAAAATATCTGAGTCAGAAACATTTATGAACTGAAACAGGATCCCGGAACAGATATAGTGATTTACTAGGAAACTGTCTCGTCCCTGAATCAGTGATCTGAAAGAAAAATATCCGAGTCAGAAACAGGGATGAACCGAAACAGGGTCCCGGTCCAGATATAGTGACTTAGCTGGAAACTGTCTCGTCCCTAATTCAGTGATATACACGAAAAATATCTGAGTTAGAAACAGGGCTGAACCGAAACAGGGTCCTGGTCCAGATATAGTGACTTAGCAGGAAACTGTCTCGTCCCTGATTCAGTGATCTACAAGAAAAATATTTGAGTCAGAAACAGGGATGAACCGAAACAGGGTCCCGGTCCAGATATAGGGACTTACCAGGAAACTGTCCCGTCCCTGATTCAGTGATCTACACGAAAAAAAATTGAGTCAGAAACTGGGATGTATCGAAACAGGGTCTCGGTCCAGATATAATGACTCTCCAGGAAACTGTCTCGTCCCAGATTCAGTGATCTACAAGAAAAATATCAGAGTCAGAAACAGGGATTAACCGAAACAGGGTCCCGGAACAGATATACTGACTCACTAGGAAACTGTCTTGTCCCTAATTCAGTGATCTACAAAAAAAATATTTTAGTCAGAAACAGGGATGAACGGAAACAGGGTCCCGGAACAGATATAGTGACTCACCAGGAAACTGTCTTGTCCCTGACTCAGTAATCTACAAGAAAAATATCCGAGTCAGAAACAGGGATGAACAGAAAAAGGGTCCCGGTCAAGAGACAGTGACTTACCAGGAAACTGTTCCGTCCCTGATTCAGTGATCTACACGAAAAATATCTGAGTCAGAAAATGGGATGAACCGAAACAGGGTCCCGGTCCAAATATAGTGACTTACAAGGAAACTGTCCCGTCCCTGATACAGTGATCTACACGAAAAATATCTGGGTCAGAAACAGGGATGAACCGAAACAGGGTCCCGGTCCAGATATAGTGACTTTCCAGGAAACTGCTCCGTCCCTGATTCAGTGATCTACACGAAAAGTATATGAGTCAGAAACAGGGATGAACCGAAACAGGGTCCTGGTCCAGATATAGTGACTTACCAGGAAACTGTCCCGTCCCTGATTCAGTGATCTACACGAAAAATATCTGAGTCAGAAACATTGATGAACTGAAACAGGGTCCCGGAACAGATATAGTGACTCACCAGGAAACTGTATCGTCCCTGATTCAATGATCTACAAGAAAAATATCCGAGTCAGAAACAGGGATGAACCGAAACAGGGTCCCGGTCCAGATATAGTGACTTACCAGGAAACTGTCCCGTCCCTAATTCAGTGATCTACACGAAAAATATCTGAGTCAGAAACATGGATGAACTGAAACAGGGTCCCGGAACAGATATAGTGACTCACCAGGAAACTGTCTCGTCCCTGATTCAGTGATCTGCAAGAAAAATATCCGAGTCAGAAACAGGGATGAACCGAAACAGGGTCCCGGTCCAGATATAGTGACTTACCAGGAAAATGTCTCGTCCCTGATTTAGTGATCTTCAAGAAAAATATCTGAGTCAGAAAAATGGAAGAACTGAAACAGGGTCCCAGAACTGATATAGTGACTCACCAGGAAACTGTCTCGTCCCTGATTCAGTGATCTGCAAGAAAAATATTTGAGTCAGAAACAGGGATGAACCGAAACAGGGTCCCGGAACAGATATAGTGACCCCCCAGGAAACTGGCTCGTCCCTGATTCAGTGATCTACAAGAAAAATATCTGAGTCAGAAACAGGGATGAACCGAAACAGGGTCCCGGTCCAGATATAGTGACTTACCAGGAAACTGTCCCGTCCCTAATTCAGTGATCTACACGAAAAATATATGGATCAGAAACATGGATGAACTGAAACAGGGTCCCGGAACAGATATAGTGACTCACCAGCAAGCTGTCTCGTCCCTGATTTAGTGATCTACAAGAAAAATATCTGAGTCAGAAACATGGAAGAACTTAAACAGGTTCCCAGAACAGATATAGTGACTCACCAGGAAACTGTCTCGTCCCTGATTCATTGATCTGCAAGAAAAATATCTGAGTCAGAAATACGGATGAACCGAAACAGGGTCCCGGAATAGATATAGTGACTTACCAGGAAACTGTCTCGTCCCTGATTCAGTGATCTGCAAGAAAAATATCTGAGTCAGAAACAGGGATGAACCGAAACAGGGTCCCGGTCCAGATATAGTGACTTACCAGGAAAATGTCTCGTCCCTGATTTAGTGATCTTCAAGAAAAATATCTGAGTCAGAAAAATGGAAGAGCTGAAACAGGGTCCCAGAACTGATATAGTGACTCACCAGGAAACTGTCACGTCCCTGATTCAGTGATCTGCAAGAAAAATATTTGAGTCAGAAACAGGGATGAACCGAAACAGGGTCCCGGAACAGATATAGTGACTCCCCAGGAAACTGGCTCGTCTCTGATTCAGTAATCTACAAGAAAAATATCTGAGTCAGAAACAGGGATGAACCGAAACAGGGTCCCGGAACAGATATAGTGACTTACCAGGAAACTGTCCCGTACCTGATTCAGCGATCTACACGAAAAATATCTGAGTCAGAAACATGGATGAACTGAAACAGGGTCCCGGAACAGATATAGTGAGTTACCAGGAAACTGTCTCGTCCCTGAATCAGTGATCTACACTAAAAATATCCGAGTCAGAAACAGGCATGAGCCGAAACAGCGCCCCGTTCCAGATATAGTGACTCTCAAGAAAATTGTCTCGTCCTAGATTCAGTGATTTACAAGAAAAATATCTGAGTCAGAAACAGGGATGAACCGAAATAGGGTCCCGGTCCAGATATAGTGACTTACAAGGAAACTGTCTCGTCCCTGATTCAGTGATCTACACAAAAAATATCTGAGTCAGAAACAGGGATGAACCGAAAGAGGGTCCCGGTCTAGATATATTGACTTACCAGGAAACTATCACGTCACTGATTCAGTGATCTACACGAAAAATATCTGAGTCAGAAACATGGATGAACTGAAACATGGTCCCGGAACAGATATAGTGACTCACCAGGAAACTGTATTGTCCCTGATTCAGTGATCTACAAAAAAAATATTTGAGTCAGAAACAGGGATGAACGGAAACAGGGTCCCGGAACAGATATAGTGACTCAACAGGAAACTGTCTCGTCCCTGACTCAGTAATCTGCAAGAGAAATATCCGAGTCAGAAACATGGATGAACCGAAACAGGGTTCCGGAACAGATATAGTCACTTACTAGGAAACTGTCTCGTCCCTGAATCAGTGATCTGCAAGAAAAATATCCGAGTCAGAAACAGGGATGAACCGAAACAGGGTTCCGGATATAGTGACTTACAAGGAAACTGTCTCGTCCCTGATTCAGTGATCTACACGAAAAATATCTGAGTCAGAAACAGGGATGAACCGAAAGTGGGTCCCGGTCTAGATATATTGACTTACCAGGAAACTATCTCGTCCCTGATTCAGTGATCTAAACGAAAAATATCTGAGTCAGAAACATGGATGAACTGAAACATGGTCCCGGAACAGATATAGTGACTCACCAGGAAACTGTATTGTCCCTGATTCAGTGATCTACAAAAAAAAATATTTGAGTCAGAAACACACACTAAAAGACTAAGTATAAGAGAAACAAATAGTATAAAATAATATTTGAGTCAAAACAGGGATGAACCGAAACAAGGTCCCGGTCCAGATATAGTGACTTACCAGGAAACTGTCCCATCCCTTATTCAATGATCTACACGAAAAATATCTGAGTCAGAAACAGGGATGAACCGAAACTGGGTCCCGGTCCAGATATAGTGACTTACCAGGAAACTGTCCCGTCCCTGATTCAGTGATCTACACGAAAAATATCTGAGTCAGAAACATTGATGAACTGAAACAGGGTCCCGGAACAGATATAGTGACTCACCAGGAAACTGTCTCGTCCCTGATTCAGTGATCTACAAGAAAAATATCTGAGTCAGAAACATTGATGAACTGAAACAGGGTCCCGGAACAGATATAGTGACTCACCAGGAAACTGTTTCATCCCTGATTCAGTGATCTACAAGAAAAATATCTGAGTCAGAAACAGGGATGAACCGAAACAGGGTCCCGGAACATATATAGTGTCTTACCAGGAAACTGTCCCATACCTGATTCAGCGATCTACACGAAAAATATCTGAGTCAGAAACATGGATGAACTGAAACAGGGTCCCGGAACAGATATAGTGAGTTACCAAGAAACTGTCTCGTCCCTAAATCAGTGATCTACACTAAAAATATCCGAGTCAGAAACAGGGATGAACCGAAACAGGGCCCCGTTCCAGATATAGTGACTCTCAAGAAAATTGTCTCGTCCTAGATTCAGTGATTTACAAGAAAAATATCTGAGTCAGAAATAGGGATGAACCGAAATAGGCTCCCGGTCCAGATATAGTGACTTACAAGGAAACTGTCTCGTCCCTGATTCAGTGATCTACACGAAAAATATCTGAGTCAGAAACAGGGATGAACCGAAAGAGGGTCCCGGTCTAGATATATTGGCTTACCAGGAAACTATCTCGTCCCTGATTCAGTGATCTACACGAAAAATATCTGAGTCAGAAACATGAATGAACTGAAACATGGTCCCGGAACAGATATAGTGACTCACCAGGAAACTGTATTGTCCCTGATTCAGTGATCTACAAAAAAAATATTTGAGTCAGAAACAGGAATGAACGGAAACAGGGTCCCGGAACAGATATAGTGACTCACCAGGAAACTGTCTTGTCCCTGACTCAGTAATCTGCAAGAAAAATATCCGAGTCAGAAATAGGGATGAACCGAAACAGGGTCCCGGTCCAGATATAGTGACTTACCAGGAAACTGTCCCATCCCTTATTCAATGATCTACACGAGAAATATCTGAGTCAGAAACAGGGATGAACCGAAACTGGGTCCCGGTCCAGATATAGTGACTTACCAGGAAACTGTCCCGTCCCTGATTCAGTGATCTACACGAAAAATATCTGAGTCAGAATCATTGATAAACTGAAACAGGGTCCCGGAACAAAATAGTGACTTACCAGGAAACTGTCTCGTCCCTGATTCAGTGATCTACACGAAAAATATCTGAGTCAGAAACATGGATGAACTGAAACATGGTCCCGGAACAGATATAGTGACTAACCAGGAAACTGTATTGTCCCTGATTCAGTGATCTAAAAAAAAAATATTTAAGTCAGAAACAGGGATGAACGGAAAAGGAGTCCTGGAACAGATATAGTGACACACCAGGAAACTTTCTTGTCCCTGACTCAGTAATCTGCAAGAAAAATATCCGAGTCAGAAACAGGGATGAACCGAAACAGGGTCCCGGTCCAGATATAGTGACTTACCAGGAAACTGTCCCATCCCTTATTCAATGATCTACACGAAAAATATCTGAGTCAGAAACAGGGATGAACCGAAACTGGGTCCCGGTCCAGATATAGTGACTTACCAGGAAACTGTCCCGTCCCTGATTCAGTGATCTACACGAAAAATATCTGAGTCAGAAACATTGATGAACTGAAACAGGGTCCCGGAACAGATATAGTGACTCACCAGGAAACTGTCTCGTCCCTGATTCAGTGATCTGCAAGAAAAATATCCGAGTCAGAATCAGGGATGAACCGAAACAGAGTCCCGGTCCAGAAATAATGACTTACCAGGAAACTGTCTCGTCCCTGATTCAGTGATCTACACGAAAAATATCTGAGTCAGAGACATGGATGAACGGAAACAGGGTCCCGGAACAGATATAGTGACTTACTAGGAAACTGTCTCATCCCTGAATCAGTGATCTGCAAGAAAAATATCCGAGTCAGAAACAGGGATGAACCGAAACAGGGTCCCGGTCCAGATATAGTGACTTACCAGGAAACTGTCCCGTACCTGATTCAGCGATCTACACGAAAAATATCTGAGTCAGAAACATGGATGAACTGAAACATGGTCCCGGAACAGATAGATTGAGTTACCAGGAAACTGTCTCGTCCCTGAATCAGTGATCTACACTAAAAATATCCGAGTCAGAAAAAGGGATGAACCGAAACAGGGCCCCGTTCCAGATATAGTGACTCTCAAGAAAATTGTCTCGTCCTAGATTCAGTGATTTACAAGAAAAATATCTGAGTCAGAAAGAGGGATGAACCGAAATAGGGTCCCGGTCCAGATATAGTGACTTACAAGGAAACTGTCTTGTCCCTGATTCAGTGATCTACACGAAAAATATCTGAGTCAGAAACAGGGATGAACCGAAAGAGGGTCCCGGTCTAGATATATTGACTTACTAGGAAACTATCCCGTCCCTGATTCAGTGATCTACACGAAAAATATCTGAGTCAGAAACATGGATGAACTGAAACATGGTCCCAGAACAGATATAGTGACTCACCAGGAAACTGTATTGTCCCTGATTCAGTGATCTACAAAAAAAGTATTTGAGTCAGAAACAGGGATGAACGGAAACAGGGTCCCGGAACAGATACAGTGACTCACCAGGAAACTGTCTTGTCCCTGACTCAGTGATCTGCAAGAAAAATATCCGAGTCAGAAACAGGGATGAACCGAAACAGGGTCCCGGTCCA
>QAOA01001695.1:464092-482194 GCA_003255065.1 Cercis canadensis
ACTCACCAGGAAACTGTCTCGTCCCTGATTCAGTGATCTGCAAGAAAAATATCCGAGTCAGAAACAGGGAAGAACCGAAACAGGGTCTCGGTCCAGATATAGTGACTCACCAGGAAACTGTATCGTCCCTGATTCAGTGAACTACAAGAAAAATATTTTAGTCAGAAACAGGGAAGAACCGAAACAGGGTCCCGGTCCAGATATAGTGACTCACAAGGAACCTGTCTCGTCCCTGATTAAGTGATTTGCAAGAAAAATATCCGAGTCAGAAACAGGGATGAACCGAAACAGGGTCCCGGTCCAGATATAGTGACTTACCAGGAAACTGTCACATCCCTGATTCAGTGATCTACACGAAAAATATCTGAGTCAGAAACATGAATGAACTGAAACAGGGTCCCGGAACAGATATAGTTACTCACCAGGAAACTGTCTCGTCCCTGATTCAGTGATCTGCAAGAAAAATATCCGAGTCAGAAACAGGTATGAACCGAAACAGGGTCCTCATCCAGATATAGTGACTTACCAGGTAATTGTCTCGTCCCTGATTCAGTGATCTACACGAAAAATATCTGAGTCAGAAACAAGGATGAACCGAAACAGGGTCCCGGTCCATATATAGTAACTCACCAGGAAACTTTCCCGTCCCTGATTCAGTGATCTACAGGAAAAATATCTGAGTCAGAAACATGGATGAACTGAAACAGGGTCCCGGAACAGATATAGTCACTCACCAGGAAACTGTATCGTCCCTGATTCAGAGATTTACAAGAAAAGTATCTGAGTCAGAAACAGGGATGAACCAAAACAGGGTCCCGGAACAGATATAGTGACTCACCAGGAAACTGTCTCGTCCCTGATTCAGTGATCTGCAAAAAAAATATTCGAGTCAGAAACAGGGATGAACCGAAACAGGGTCCCGGTCCAAATATATTGACTCACCAGGAAACTGTCTCGTCCCTGATTCAGTGATTTGCAAGAAAAATATCCAAGTCAGAAACAAGGATGAACCGAAACAGGGTCTCGGTCCAGATATAGTGACTTACCAGGAAACTGTCACGTCCCTTATTCAGTGATCTACACGAAAAATATCTGAGTCAGAAACATGGATGAACTGAAACAGGGTCCCGGAACAGATATAGTGACTCACCAGGAAACTGTCTCGTCCCTGATTCAGTGATCTACAAGAAAAATATCTGAGTCAGAAACAGGGATGAACCGAAACAGGTTCCCGGAACAGATATAGTGACTTACCAGGAAACTGTCTAGACCCTGATTCGGTGATTTACACGAAAAATATCTGAGTCAAAAACATGGATGAACTGAAACACGGTCCCGGAAGAGATATAGTGACTCACCAGGAAACTGTATCGTCCCTGATTCAGTGATCTACAAGAAAAATATCTGGGTCAGAAACAGGGATGAAACGAAACAGGGTCCCGAAACAGTTATAGTGACTCGCCAGGAAACTGTATCGTCCCTGATTCAGTGATCTACAAGAAAAATATCTGAGTCAGAAACAGGGATGAACAGCAACAGGGTCCCGGAACAGATATAGTGACTCACCAGGAAACTGTCTCGTCCCTGATTCAGTGATTTGCAAGAAAAATATCCGAGTCAGAAACAGGGATGAACCGAAACAGGGTCCCGGTCCAGATATAGTGACTTACCAGGAAACTGTCACGTCCCTGATTCAGTGATCTACACGAAAAATATCTGAGTCAGAAACATGGATGAACTGAAACAGGGTCCCGGAACAGATATAGTGACTCACCAGGAAACTGTCTCGTCCCTAATTCAGTGATCTGCAAGAAAAATATCCGAGTCAGAAACAGGGATGAACCGAAACAGGTTCGCGATCCAGATATAGTGACTTACCAGGAAACTGTCTCGTCCCTGATTTAGTGATCTACACGAAAAATATCTGAGTCAGAAACATGGATGAACCGAAACAGGGTCCCGGTCCATATATAGTGACTCACCAGGAAACTTTCCCGTCCCTGATTCAGTGATTTACAGGAAAATATCTGAGTCAGAGACATGGATGAACTGAAACAGGGTCCCGGAACAGATATAGTGACTCACCAGGAAACTGTATCGTCCCTGATTCAGAGATCTACAAGAAAAATATCTGAGTCAGAAACAGGGATGAACCGAAACAGGGTCCCGGAACAGATATAGTGACTCACCAGGAAACTGTCTCGTCCCTGATTCAGTGATCTGCTAGAAAAATATCCGAGTCAGAAACAGGGATGAACCGAAACAGGGTCCCAGAACAGATATAGTGACTCACCAGGAAACTGTCTCTTCCCTGATTCAGTGATCTACAACAAAAATATCTGAGTCAAAAACAGGGATGTAAGGGATGAACCGAAACAGGGTCCCGGTCGAGATATAGTGACTTACCAGGAAACTATAATGTCCCGGATTCAGTGATCTACACGAAAAATATCTGAGTCAGAAACATGGATGAACTGAAACAGCGTCCCGGAACAGATATAGTTACTCACCATGAAACTGTCTCGTCCCGGTTTCAGTGATCTACAAGAAAAATATCCGAGTCAGAAATAGGGATGAACCGAAAGAGGGTCCCGGTCCAGATATAGTGACTTACCAGGAAACTGCGACGTCCCTGATTCAGTGATCTACATGAAAAATATCTGAGTCAGAAACATGGATGAACTGAAACAGGGTCCCGGAACAGATATAGTTACTCACTAGGAAACTCTCTCGTCCCTAATTCAGTGATCTGCAAGAAAAATATCCGAGTCAGAAACGGGGATGAACCGAAACAGGGTCCCGGTCCAGATATAGTGACTTACCAGGAAACTGTCTCGTCCCTGATTTAGTGATTTACATGAAGAATATCTGAGTCAGAAACATGGATGAACCGAAACAGGGTCCCGGTCCAGATATAGTGACTTGCCAGGAAACTGTCCCGTCCCTGATTCAGTGATCTACACGAAAAATATCTGAGTCAGAAACATGGATGAACTGAAACAGGGTCCCGGAACAGATATAGTGACTCACCAGGAAACTGTATCGTCCCTGATTCAGTGATCTACAAGAAAAATATCTGAGTCAGAAACAGGGATGAACCGAAACAGGGTCCTGGAACAGATATAGTGACTCACCAGGAAACTGTATCGTCCCTGATTCAGTGATTTACAAGAAAAATATCGGAGTCAGAAACAGGGATGAACCGAAATAGGGTCCCGGAACAGATATAGTGACAAACCAGGAAACTGTCTCGTCCCGGGTTCAGTGATCTACAAGAAAAATATCTGAGTCAGAAACAGGGATGAACCGAAACAGGGTCCCGGAACAGATATAGTGACTCACCAGGAAACTGTCTCGTCCCTGATTCAGTGATCTACAAGAAAAATATCCGAGTCAGAAACAGGGATGAACCGAAACAGGGTCCCGGAACAGATATAGTGACTCACTAGGAAACTGTCTCGTCCCTGATTCAGTGATCTACAAGAAAAATATCCGAGTCAGAAGGAGGGATCAACCGAAACAGGGTCCCGGTCCAGATATAGTGACTCACCAGGAAACAGGAAACTGTCCCGTCCCTGATTCAGTGATCTACACAAAAAATATCTTAGTCAAAAACATGGATGAACTGCAACAGGGTCCCGGAACAGATATAGTGACTCACCAGGAAACTGTCTCGTCCCGGGTTCAGTGATCTACAAGAAAAATATCTGAGTCAGAAACAGGGATGAACCGAAACAGGGTCCTGGTCCAGATATAGTGACTCACCAGGAAACTGTCCCGTCCCTGATTCAGTGATCTACACAAAAAATATCTGAGTTAGAAACATGGATGAACTGAAACAGGGTCCCGGAACAGATATAGTGACTCACCAGGAAACTGTATCGTCCCTGATTCAGTGATCTACACGAAAAATATCTGAGTCAGAAACATGGATGAACCGAAACAGGGTCCCGGAACAGATATAGTGACTCACCAGGAAACTGTATCGTCCCTGATTCAGTGATCTACAAGAAAAATATCTGAGTCAGAAACAGGGATGAACCGAAACAGGGTCCCGGAACAGATATAGTGACTCACCAGGAAACTGTCTCGTCCCTGATTCAGTGATCTGTAAGAAAAATATCCGAGTCAGAAACAGGGATGAACCGAAACAGGGTCCTGGTCCAGATATAGTGACTCACTAGGAAACTGTCCCGTCCCTGATTCAGTGATCTACACGAAAAATATCAGAGTCAGTAACAGGGATGAACCGAAACAGGGTCTCGCTCCAGATATAGTGACTAGCCAGGAAACTGTCTCGTCCCGGATTCATCACCAGGAAACTGTCTCGTCCCTGATTCAGTGATCTACAAGAAAACTATCCAAGTCAGAAATAGGGATGAACCAAAAAAGGGTCCCGGTCCAGATATAGTGACTTACCAGGAAACTGTCTCGTCCCTGGTTCAGTGATCTACACAAAAAATATCTGAGTCAGAAACATAGATGAATTGAAACAGGGTCCCGGAACAGATATAGTGACTTACCAGGAAACTGTCTCGTCCCGGGTTCAGTGATCTACAAGAAAAATATCTGAGTCAGAAACAGGGATGAACCGAAACAGGGTCCCGGAACAGATATAGTGACTCACTAGGAAACTGTCTCGTCCCTGATTCAGTGATCTACAAGAAAAATATCCGAGTCAGAAACAGGGATGAACCGAAACAGGGTCCCGGTCCAGATATAGTGACTCACCAGGAAACTGTCCCGTCCCTGATTCAGTGATCTACACGAAAAATATCTGAGTCAGAAACAGGGATGAACCGAAACAGGGTCCCGGAACAGATATAGTGACTCACTAGGAAACTGTCTCGTCCCTGATTCAGTGATCTACAAGAAAAATATCCGAGTCAGAAACAGGGATGAACCGAAACAAGGTCCCGGTCCAGATATAGGGACTTACCAGGAAACTGTCCCGTCCCTACTTCAGTGATCTACACGAAAAATATCTGAGTCAGAAACATAGATGAACTGAAACAGGGTCCCGGAACAGATATAGTGACTCGCCAGGAAACTGTGTCGTCCCGGGTTCAGTGATCTACAAGAAAAATATTTGAGTCAGAAACAGGGATGAACCAAAACAGGGTCCCGGAACAGATAAAGAAAAATAGCTGAGTCAGAAACAGGGATGAACCGAAACAGGGTCCTGGATCAGATATAGTGACTCAACAGGAAACTGTATCGTCCCTGGTTCAGTGATCTACAATAAAAATATCGGAGTCAGAAACAGGGATGAACCGAAACAGGGTCCCGGTCCAGATATAGTGACTCACCAGGAAACTGTCCCGTCCCTGATTCAGTGATCTACACGAAAAATATCCGAGTCAGAAACAGGGATGAACCGAAACAGGGTCCCAGTCCAGATATAGTGACTAGCCAGGAAACTGTCCCGTCCCTGATTCAGTGATCTACACGAAAAATATCTTAGTCAGAAACATGGATGAACTGAAACAGGGTCCCGGAACAGATACAGTGACTCACCAGGAAACTGTCCCGTCCCTGCTTTAGTGATCTACACAAAAAATATCTGAGTCAGAAACATGGATGAACTAAAATAGGGTCCCGGAACAGATATAGTGACTTACCAGGAAACTGTCCCGTCAGAACCGAAACAGGGTCCTGGATCAGATATAGTTACTCTCCAGGAAAGTGTATCGTCCCTGATTCAGTGATCTACAAGAAAAATATCCAAGTCAGAAACAGGGATGAATCGAAACAGGGTCCCGGTCCAGATATAGTGACTCACCAGGAAACTGTCCCGTCCCTGATTCAGTGATCTACACGAAAAATATCTGAGTCAGAAACAGGGATGAACCGAAACAGGTTCCCGGTCCAGATATAGTGACTAGCCAGGAAACTGTCCCGTCCCTGATTCAGTGATCTACACGAAAAATATCTTAGTCAGAAACATGGATGAACTGAAACAGGGTCCCGGAACAGATATAGTGACTCACCAGGAAACTGTATCGTCCCTGATTCAGTGATCTACAAGAAAAATATCTGAGTCAGAAACAGGGATGAACCGAAACAGGGTCCCGGAACAGATATAGTGACTCACCAGGAAACTGTCTCGTCCCTGATTCAGTGATCTACAAGAAAAATATCCGAGTCAGAAACAGGGATGAACCGAAACAGGGTCCCGGTCCAGATATAGTGACTCACCAGGAAACTGTCCCGTCCCTGATTCAGTGATCTACACGAAAAATATCTGAGTCAGAAACAGGGATGAACCGAAACAGGGTCCCGGTCCAGATATAGTGACTAGCCAGGAAACTGTCCCGTCCCTGATTCAGTGATCTACACGAAAAATATCTTAGTCAGAAACATGGATGAACTGAAACAGGGTCCCGGAACAGATACAGTGACTCACCAGGAAACTGTATCGTCCCTGATCCTGTGATCTACAAGAAAAATATCTGAGTCAGAAACAGGGATGAACCGAAACAGGGTCCTGGATCAGATATAGTGACTCACCAGGAAACTGTATCGTCCCTGATTCAGTGATCTACAAGAAAAATATCTGAGTCAGAAACAGGGATGAACCGAAACAGGGTCCCGGAACAGATATAGTGACTCACCAGGAAACTGTCTCGTCCCTGATTCAGTGATCTACAAGAAAAATATCTGAGTCAGAAACAGGGATGAACCGAAACAGGGTCCCGGAACAGATATAGTGACTCACTAGGAAACTGTCTCGACCCTGAATCAATGACCTACAAGAAAAATATTCGAGTCAGAAACAGAGATGAATCGAAACAGGGTCCCGGTCCAGATATAGTGACTCACCAGGTAACTGTCCCGTCCCTGATTCAGTGATCTACTCGAAAAATATCTGAGTCAGAAATAGGGATGAACCGAAACAGGGTCCCGGTCCAGATATAGTGACTAGCCCGGAAACTGTCCCGTCCCTGATTCAGTGATCTACACGAAAAATGTCTTAGTCAGAATCATGGATGAACAGAAACAGGGTCCCGGAACAGATATAGTGACTCACAAGTGACTCACCAGGAAACTGTCTCGTCCCGGGTTCATTGATCTACACGAAAAATATCTGAGTCAGAAACATCGATGAACCGAAACAGGGTCCTGGAACAGATATAGTGACTCACCAGGAAACTGTCTCGTCCCGGGTTCATTGATCTACAAGAAAAATATCTGAGTCAGAAACAGGGATGAACCGAAACAGGGTCCTGGAACAGATATAGTGACTCACCAGGAAACTGTCTCGTCCCTGATTCAGTGATCTACAAGAAAAATATCCGAGTCAGAAACAGGGATGAACCGAAACAAGGTCCCGTTCCAGATATAGGGACTTACCTGGAAACTGTCCCGTCCTTGCTTCAGTGATCTACACGAAAAATATCTGAGTCAGAAACATAGATGAACTGAAACAGGGTCCCGGTCCAGATATAGTGACTAGCCAGGAAACTGTCCCGTCCCTGATTCAGTGATCTACACGAAAAATATCTTAGTCAGAAACATGGATGAATTGGAACAGGGTCCCGGAACAGATATAGTGACTCACCAGGAAACTGTATCGTCCTTGATTCAGTGATCTACAAGAAAAATATCTGAGTCAGAAACAGGGATGAACCGAAACAGGGTCCTGGAACAGATATAGTGACTCACCAGGAAAATGTATCGTCCCTGATTCAGTGATCTACAAGAAAAATATCTGAGTCAGAAACAGGGATGAACCGAAACAGGGTCCCGGTCCAGATATAGTGACTAGCCAGGAAACTGTCCCGTCCCTGATTCAGTGATCTACACGAAAAATATCTTAGTCAGAAACATGGATGAATTGGAACAGGGTCCCGGAACAGATATAGTGACTCACCAGGAAACTGTATCGTCCTTGATTCAGTGATCTACAAGAAAAATATCTGAGTCAGAAACAGGGATGAACCGAAACAGGGTCCTGGAACAGATATAGTGACTCACCAGGAAAATGTATCGTCCCTGATTCAGTGATCTACAAGAAAAATATCTGAGTCAGAAACAGGGATGAACCGAAACAGGGTCCCGGTCCAGATATAGTGACTAGCCAGGAAACTGTCCCGTCCCTGATTCAGTGATCTACACGAAAAATATCTTAGTCAGAAACATGGATGAATTGGAACAGGGTCCCGGAACAGATATAGTGACTCACCAGGAAACTGTATCGTCCTTGATTCAGTGATCTACAAGAAAAATATCTGAGTCAGAAACAGGGATGAACCGAAACAGGGTCCTGGAACAGATATAGTGACTCACCAGGAAAATGTATCGTCCCTGATTCAGTGATCTACAAGAAAAATATCTGAGTCAGAAACAGGGATGAACCGAAACAGGGTCCCGGTCCAGATATAGTGACTAGCCAGGAAACTGTCCCGTCCCTGATTCAGTGATCTACACGAAAAATATCTTAGTCAGAAACATGGATGAATTGGAACAGGGTCCCGGAACAGATATAGTGACTCACCAGGAAACTGTATCGTCCTTGATTCAGTGATCTACAAGAAAAATATCTGAGTCAGAAACAGGGATGAACCGAAACAGGGTCCTGGAACAGATATAGTGACTCACCAGGAAAATGTATCGTCCCTGATTCAGTGATCTACAAGAAAAATATCTGAGTCAGAAACAGGGATGAACCGAAACAGGGTCCCGGTCCAGATATAGTGACTAGCCAGGAAACTGTCCCGTCCCTGATTCAGTGATCTACACGAAAAATATCTTAGTCAGAAACATGGATGAATTGGAACAGGGTCCCGGAACAGATATAGTGACTCACCAGGAAACTGTATCGTCCTTGATTCAGTGATCTACAAGAAAAATATCTGAGTCAGAAACAGGGATGAACCGAAACAGGGTCCTGGAACAGATATAGTGACTCACCAGGAAAATGTATCGTCCCTGATTCAGTGATCTACAAGAAAAATATCTGAGTCAGAAACAGGGATGAACCGAAACAGGGTCCCGGTCCAGATATAGTGACTAGCCAGGAAACTGTCCCGTCCCTGATTCAGTGATCTACACGAAAAATATCTTAGTCAGAAACATGGATGAATTGGAACAGGGTCCCGGAACAGATATAGTGACTCACCAGGAAACTGTATCGTCCTTGATTCAGTGATCTACAAGAAAAATATCTGAGTCAGAAACAGGGATGAACCGAAACAGGGTCCTGGAACAGATATAGTGACTCACCAGGAAAATGTATCGTCCCTGATTCAGTGATCTACAAGAAAAATATCTGAGTCAGAAACAGGGATGAACCGAAACAGGGTCCCGGTCCAGATATAGTGACTAGCCAGGAAACTGTCCCGTCCCTGATTCAGTGATCTACACGAAAAATATCTTAGTCAGAAACATGGATGAATTGGAACAGGGTCCCGGAACAGATATAGTGACTCACCAGGAAACTGTATCGTCCTTGATTCAGTGATCTACAAGAAAAATATCTGAGTCAGAAACAGGGATGAACCGAAACAGGGTCCTGGAACAGATATAGTGACTCACCAGGAAAATGTATCGTCCCTGATTCAGTGATCTACAAGAAAAATATCTGAGTCAGAAACAGGGATGAACCGAAACAGGGTCCCGGTCCAGATATAGTGACTAGCCAGGAAACTGTCCCGTCCCTGATTCAGTGATCTACACGAAAAATATCTTAGTCAGAAACATGGATGAATTGGAACAGGGTCCCGGAACAGATATAGTGACTCACCAGGAAACTGTATCGTCCTTGATTCAGTGATCTACAAGAAAAATATCTGAGTCAGAAACAGGGATGAACCGAAACAGGGTCCTGGAACAGATATAGTGACTCACCAGGAAAATGTATCGTCCCTGATTCAGTGATCTACAAGAAAAATATCTGAGTCAGAAACAGGGATGAACCGAAACAGGGTCCCGGTCCAGATATAGTGACTAGCCAGGAAACTGTCCCGTCCCTGATTCAGTGATCTACACGAAAAATATCTTAGTCAGAAACATGGATGAATTGGAACAGGGTCCCGGAACAGATATAGTGACTCACCAGGAAACTGTATCGTCCTTGATTCAGTGATCTACAAGAAAAATATCTGAGTCAGAAACAGGGATGAACCGAAACAGGGTCCTGGAACAGATATAGTGACTCACCAGGAAAATGTATCGTCCCTGATTCAGTGATCTACAAGAAAAATATCTGAGTCAGAAACAGGGATGAACCGAAACAGGGTCCCGGTCCAGATATAGTGACTAGCCAGGAAACTGTCCCGTCCCTGATTCAGTGATCTACACGAAAAATATCTTAGTCAGAAACATGGATGAATTGGAACAGGGTCCCGGAACAGATATAGTGACTCACCAGGAAACTGTATCGTCCTTGATTCAGTGATCTACAAGAAAAATATCTGAGTCAGAAACAGGGATGAACCGAAACAGGGTCCTGGAACAGATATAGTGACTCACCAGGAAAATGTATCGTCCCTGATTCAGTGATCTACAAGAAAAATATCTGAGTCAGAAACAGGGATGAACCGAAACAGGGTCCCGGTCCAGATATAGTGACTAGCCAGGAAACTGTCCCGTCCCTGATTCAGTGATCTACACGAAAAATATCTTAGTCAGAAACATGGATGAATTGGAACAGGGTCCCGGAACAGATATAGTGACTCACCAGGAAACTGTATCGTCCTTGATTCAGTGATCTACAAGAAAAATATCTGAGTCAGAAACAGGGATGAACCGAAACAGGGTCCTGGAACAGATATAGTGACTCACCAGGAAAATGTATCGTCCCTGATTCAGTGATCTACAAGAAAAATATCTGAGTCAGAAACAGGGATGAACCGAAACAGGGTCCCGGTCCAGATATAGTGACTAGCCAGGAAACTGTCCCGTCCCTGATTCAGTGATCTACACGAAAAATATCTTAGTCAGAAACATGGATGAATTGGAACAGGGTCCCGGAACAGATATAGTGACTCACCAGGAAACTGTATCGTCCTTGATTCAGTGATCTACAAGAAAAATATCTGAGTCAGAAACAGGGATGAACCGAAACAGGGTCCTGGAACAGATATAGTGACTCACCAGGAAAATGTATCGTCCCTGATTCAGTGATCTACAAGAAAAATATCTGAGTCAGAAACAGGGATGAACCGAAACAGGGTCCCGGTCCAGATATAGTGACTAGCCAGGAAACTGTCCCGTCCCTGATTCAGTGATCTACACGAAAAATATCTTAGTCAGAAACATGGATGAATTGGAACAGGGTCCCGGAACAGATATAGTGACTCACCAGGAAACTGTATCGTCCTTGATTCAGTGATCTACAAGAAAAATATCTGAGTCAGAAACAGGGATGAACCGAAACAGGGTCCTGGAACAGATATAGTGACTCACCAGGAAAATGTATCGTCCCTGATTCAGTGATCTACAAGAAAAATATCTGAGTCAGAAACAGGGATGAACCGAAACAGGGTCCCGGTCCAGATATAGTGACTAGCCAGGAAACTGTCCCGTCCCTGATTCAGTGATCTACACGAAAAATATCTTAGTCAGAAACATGGATGAATTGGAACAGGGTCCCGGAACAGATATAGTGACTCACCAGGAAACTGTATCGTCCTTGATTCAGTGATCTACAAGAAAAATATCTGAGTCAGAAACAGGGATGAACCGAAACAGGGTCCTGGAACAGATATAGTGACTCACCAGGAAAATGTATCGTCCCTGATTCAGTGATCTACAAGAAAAATATCTGAGTCAGAAACAGGGATGAACCGAAACAGGGTCCCGGTCCAGATATAGTGACTAGCCAGGAAACTGTCCCGTCCCTGATTCAGTGATCTACACGAAAAATATCTTAGTCAGAAACATGGATGAATTGGAACAGGGTCCCGGAACAGATATAGTGACTCACCAGGAAACTGTATCGTCCTTGATTCAGTGATCTACAAGAAAAATATCTGAGTCAGAAACAGGGATGAACCGAAACAGGGTCCTGGAACAGATATAGTGACTCACCAGGAAAATGTATCGTCCCTGATTCAGTGATCTACAAGAAAAATATCTGAGTCAGAAACAGGGATGAACCGAAACAGGGTCCCGGTCCAGATATAGTGACTAGCCAGGAAACTGTCCCGTCCCTGATTCAGTGATCTACACGAAAAATATCTTAGTCAGAAACATGGATGAACTGAAACAGGGTCCCGGAACAGATATAGTGACTTACCAGGAAACTCTCCCGTCCCTGATTCAGTGATATACACGAAAAATATCTGAATCAGAAACATAGATGAACTTAAACAGGGTCCTTGAACAGATATAGTGACTCACCAGGAAACTGTATCGTCCTTGATTCAGTGATCTACAAGAAAAATATCTGAGTCAGAAACAGGGATGAACCGAAACAGGGTCCTGGAACAGATATAGTGACTCACCAGGAAACTGTCTCGTCCCTGATTCAGTGATCTACAAGAAAAATATCTGAGTCAGAAACAGGGATGAACCGAAACAGGGTCCCGGAACAGATATAGTGACTCACCAGGAAACTGTCTCGTCCCTGATTCAGCGATCTACAAGAAAATATCTGAGTCAGAAACAGGGTTGAACCGAAACAGGGTCCCGGAACAGATATAGTGACTCACCAGGAAACTGTCTCGTCCCGGGTTCAGTGATCTACAAGAAAAATATCTGAGTCAGAAACAGGGATGAACCGAAACAGGGTCCCGGAACAGATATAATGACTCACCAGGAAACTGTCTCGTCCCTGATTCAGTGATCTGCTAGAAAAATATCCGAGTCAGAAACAGGGATGAACCGAAACAGGGTCCCTGTCCAGATATAGTGACTCGCCAGGAAACTTTCCCGTCCCTGGTTCAGTGATCTACACGAAAAATATCTGAGTCAGAAACATGGATGAACTGAAATAGGGTCCCGGAACAGATATAATGACTCACCAGGAAACTGTCTCGTCCCGGGTTCAGTTTCCTACAGGAAAAATATCCGAGTCAGAAACAGGGATGAACCGAAACAGGGTCCCGGTCCAGATATAGTGACTCACCAGGAAACTGTCCCGTGCCTGATTCTGTGATCTACACGAAAAATATCTGAGACAGAAACAAGGATGAACTGAAACAGGGTCCCGGAACAGATATAGTGACTCAACAGGAAACTGTCTCGTCCCGGGTTCAGTGATCTACAAGAAAAATATCTGAGTCAGAAACACCGATGAACCGAAACAGGGTCCCGGAACAGATATAGTGACTCCCTAGGAAACTGTCTCGTCCCTGATTCAGTGATCTGCAAGAAAAATATCCGAGTCAGAAACAGGGATGAACCGAAACAGGTTCCCGGTCCAGATAGAGTGACTCACCAGGAAACTGTCCCGTCCCTGGTTCAGTGATCTACACGAAAAATATCTGAGTCAGAAACATGGATGAACTGAAACAGGGTCCCGGAACAGATATAGTGACTCACCAGGAAACTGTCTCGTCCCGGGTTCAGTGATCTACAAGAAAAATATCTGAGTCAGAAACAGGGATGAACCGAAACAGGGTCCCGGAACAGATATAGTGACTCACCAGGAAACTGTCTCGTCCCTGATTCAGTGATCTACAAGAAAAATATCCGAGTCAGAAACAGGGATGAACCGAAACAGGGTCCCGGTCCAGATATAGTGACTCACCATGAAACTTTCCCATCCCTTCTTCAATAATCTACACGAAAAATATCTGAGTCAGAAACATGGATGATTTGAAACAGGGTCCCGGAACAGATCTAGTGACTCACCAGGAAACTGTCTCGTCCCGGATTCAGTGATCTACAAGAAAAATATCTGAGTCAGAAACAGGGATGAACCGAAACAGGGTCCCGGTCCAGATATAGTGACTCACCAGGAAACTGTCCCGTCCCTTCTTCAATGATCTACACGAAAAATATCTGAGTCAGAAACATGGATGAACTGAAACAGGGTCCCGGAACAGATATAGTGACTCAACAGGAAACTGTCTCGTCCCGGGTTCAGTGATCAACAAGAAAAATATCTGAGTCAGAAACAGCGATGAACCGAAACAGGGAGATCTACAAGAAAAATATCTGAGTCAGAAACAGGGATGAACCGAAAAAGGTCCCTGAACAGACATAATGACTCACCAGGAAACTGTCTCGTCCCTGATTCAGTGATCTACAAGAAAAATATCCAACTCAGAAACAGGGATGAACCGAAACAGGGTCCCTGTCCAGATATAGTGACTCGCCAGGAAACTGTCCCGTCCCTAGTTCAGTGATCTACACGACAAATATCTGAGTCAGAAACATGGATGAACTGAAACAGTGTTCCGGAACGGATATAATGACTCACCAGGAAACTGTCTCGTCCCGGGTTCAGTGATCTACAAGAAAAATATCTGAGTCAGAAACAGGGATGAACCGAAACAGGGTCCCGGAACAGATATAGTGACTCACCAGGAAACTGTCTCGTCCCTGATTCAGTGATCTACAAGAAAAATATCTGAGTCAGAAACAGGGATGAACCGAAACAGGGTCCCGGAACAGATATAATGACTCACCAGGAAAATGTCTCGACCCTGATTCAGTGATCTGCTAGAAAAATATCCGAGTCAGAAACAGGGATGAACCGAAACAGGGTCCCTGTCCAGATATAGTGACTCGCCAGGAAACTGTCCCGTCCCTGGTTCAGTGATCTACACGAAAAATATCTGAGTCAGAAACATGGATGAACTGAAATAGGGTCCTGGAACAGATATAATGACTCACCAGGAAACTGTCTCGTCCCGGGGTCAGTGATCTACAGGAAAAATATCTGAGTCAGAAACAGGGATGAACCGAAACAGGGTCCCGGAACAGATATAGTGACTCACCAGGAAACTGCCACGTCCCTGATTCAGTGATCTACAAGAAAAGTATCCGAGTCAGAAACAGGGATGAACCGAAACAGGGTCCCGGTCAGATATAGTGACAAAACAGGAAATTGTCTCGTCCCTGATTCAGTGATCTACACGAAAAATATCTGAGTCAGAAACAGGGATGAACCAAAACAGGGACCCGGTCCTGATATAGTGACTCACCAGGAAACTGTCCCGTCCCTGATTCAGTGATCTACAAGAAAAATATCTGAGTCAGAAACATGGATGAACTGAAACAGGGTCCCGGAACAGATATAGTGACTCACCAGGAAACTGTCTCGTCCTGGATTCAGCGATCTACAAGAAAAATATCTGAGTTAGAAACATGGATGAATCGAAACAGGGTCCCCGAACAGGTATAGTGACTCACCAGGAAACTGTCTCGTCCCTGATTCAGTGATCTGTAAGAAAAATATCCGAGTCAGAAACAGGGATGAACCGAAACAGGGTCCTGGTCCAGATATAGTGACTCACCAGGAAACTGTCCCGTCCCTGATTCAGTGATCTACACGAAAAATATCTGAGTCAGAAACATGGATGAACTGAAACAGGGTCCCGGAACAGATATAGTGACTCACCAGGAAACTGTCTCGTCCCGGGTTCAGTGATCTACAAGAAAGATATCTGAGTCAGAAATAGGGATGAACCGAAACAGGGTCCCAGAACACTGACTCAGAAACAGGGATGAACCGAAACAGGGTCCCAGAACAGATTTAGTGACTCACCAGGAAACTGTCTCGTCCCTGATTCAGTGATCTACAAGAAAAATATCCGAGTAAGAAACAGGGATGAACCGAAAAAGGGTCCCGGTCCAGATATAGTGACTTACCAGGAAACTGTCCCGTCCCTGATTCAGTGATCTACTCGAAAAATATCTGAGTCAGAAACAGGGATGAACCGAAACAGGGTCCCGGTCCAGATATAGTGAGTAGCCAGGAAACTGTCCTGTCCCTGATTCAGTGTTCTACACGAAAAATATCTTAGTCAGAAACATGGATGAACTGAAACAGGGTCCCGGAACAGATATAGTGACTCACCAGAAAAACTGTATCGTCCTTGATTCAGTGATCTACAAGAAAAATATCTGAGTAAGAAACAGGGATGAATCGAAACAGGGTCCCGAAACAGATATAGTGACTCATCAGGAAACTGTCTAGTCCCTGATTCAGTGATCTGCAATAAAAATATCCCAGTCAGAAACAGGGATGAACCGAAACAGGGTCCCGGTCCAGATATAGCGACTTACCAGGAAACTGTCCCGTCCCTGATATAATGATCTACACGAAAAATATCTGAGTCAGAAACAGGGATGAACCGAAACAGGGTCCCGGTCCTGATATAGTGACTCAACAGGAAACTGTCCCGTCCCTGATTCAGTGATCTACACGAAAAATATCTTAGTCAGAAACATGGATGAACTGAAACAGGGTCCCGGAACAGATATAGTGACTCACCAGGAAACTGTATCGTCCCTGATTCAGTGATCTACAAGAAAAATATCTGAGTCAGAAACAGGGATGAACCGAAACAGGGTCCCGGAACAGATATAGTGACTCACCAGGAAACTGTCTCGTCCCTGATTCAGTGATCTGCAAGGAAAATATCCGAGTCAGAAACAGGGATGAACCGAAACAGGGTCCCGGTCCAGATATAGAGACTCACCATGAAACTGTCCCATCCCTTCTTCAATGATCTACACGAAAAATATCTGAGTCAGAAACATGGATGAATTGAAACAGGGTCCCGGAACAGATATAGTGACTCACCAGGAAACTGTATCGTCCCTGATTCAGTGATCTACAAGAAAAATATCTGAGTCAGAAACAGGGATGAACCGAAACAGGGTCCCGGAACAGATATAGTGACTCACCAGGAAACTGTCTCGTCCCTGATTCAGTGATCTGCAAGAAAAATATCCGAGTCAGAAACAGGGATGAACCGAAACAGGGTCCCGGTCCAGATACAGTGACTTACCAGGAAACTGTCCCGTCCCTTCTTCAATGATCTACACGAAAAATATCTGATTCAGAAACATGGATGAACTGAAACAGGGTCCCGGAACAGATATAGTGACTCACCAGGAAACTGTATCGTCCCTGATTCAGTGATCTACAAGAAAAATATCTGAGTCAGAAACAGGGATGTACCGAAACAGGGTCCCGGAACAGATATAGTGACTCACCAGGAAACTGTCTCGTCTCTGATTCAGTGATCTGCATGAAAAATATCCGAGTCAGAAACAGGGATGAACCGAAACAGGGTCCCGGTGCAGATATAGTGACAAAGCAGGAAACTGTCTCGTCCCTGATTCAGTGATCTACACGAAAAATATCTGAGTCAGAAACAGGGATGAACCGAAACAGGGTCCCGGAACAGATATAGTGACTCACCAGGAAACTGTCTCGTCCCTGATTCAGTGATCTACAAGAAAAATATCCGAGTCAGAAACAGGGATGAACCGAAACAGGGTCCCGGTCCAGATATAGTGACAAACCAGGAAACTGTCTCGTCCCTGATTCAGTGATCTACACGAAAAATATCTGAGTCAGAAACAGGGATGAACCGAAACAGGGACCCGGTCCTGATATAGTGACTCACCAGGAAACTGTCTCGTCCCGGGTTCACTGATCTACAAGAAAAATATCTGAGTCAGAAACAGGGATGAACTGAAACAGGGAACCGGAACAGATATAATCACTCCCCAGGAAACTGTCTCGTCCCTGATTCAGTGATCTACAAGAAATCGTCCCTGATTCAGTGATCTGCAAGAAAAATATCTGAGTCAGAAAATGGGATGAACTGAAACAGGGTCCCGGAACAGATATAGTGACTCACCAGGAAACGTTCTCGTCCCTAATTCAGTGATCTGCAAGAAAAATATCCGAGTCAGAAATAGGGATGAACCGAAACAGGGTCCCGGTCCAGATATAGTGACTCACCAGGAAACTGTCCCGTGCCTGATTCTGTGATCTACACGAAAAATATCTGAGACAGAAACAAGGATGAACTGAAACAGGGTCCCGGAACAGATATAGTAACTCGCCACGAAACTGTATCGTCCCTGATTCAGTGATCTACAAGAAAAATATCTGAGTCAGAAAATGAGATGAACTGAAACAGGGTCCCGGAACAGATATAGTGACTCACCAGGAAACTGTCTCGTCCC
>QAOA01001695.1:511691-524398 GCA_003255065.1 Cercis canadensis
AGATATAGTGACTCACCAGGAAACTGTCTCGTCCCTGATTCAGTGATCTGCAAGAAAAATATCCGAGTCAGAAACAGGGATGAACTGAAACAGGGTCCTGGTCCAGATATAGTGACTCTCCAGGAAACTGTCCCGTCCCGGATTCAGTTATCAACAAGAAAAATATCTGAGTCAGAAACATGAATGAACTGAAACAGGGTCCCGGAACAGATATAGTGACTTAGCAGGAAACTGTCTCGTCCCTGAATCAGTGATCTGCAAGAAAAATATCCGAGTCAGAAACAGGGATGAACCGAAACAGGGTCCCGGTCCAGATATAGTGACTTACCAGGAAACTGTCCCGTCCCTGATTCAGTGATCTACACGAAAAATATCTGAGTCAGAAACATGGATGAACTGAAACAGGGTCCCGGAACAGATATAGTGACTCACCAGGAAACTGTATCGTCCCTGATTCAGTGATCTACAAGAAAAATATCTGAGTCAGAAACAGGGCTGAACCGAAACAGGGTCCCGGTCCAGATATAGTGACTAACCAGGAAACTGTCCCGTCCCTGATTCAGTGATCTACACGAAAAATATCTGAGTCAGAAACATGGATGAACTGAAACAGGGTCCCGGAACAGATATAGTGACTCACCAGGAAACTGTATCGTCCCTGATTCAGTGATCTACAAGAAAAATATCTGAGTCAGAAACAGGGATGAACCGAAACAGGGTCCCGGAACAGATATAGTGACTCACCAGGAAACTGTCTCGTCCCTGATTCAGTGATCTACAAGAAAAATATCCGAGTCAGAAACAGGGATGAACCGAAACAGGGTCCCGGTCCAGATATAGTGACTCACCAGGAAACTGTCCCGTCCCTGATTCAGTGATCTACACGAAAAATATCTGAGTCAGAAACAGGGATGAACCGAAACAGGGTCCCGGTCCAGATATAGTGACTAGCCAGGAAACTGTCCCGTCCCTGATTCAGTGATCTACACGAAAAATATCTGAGTCAGAAACATGGATGAACTGAAACAGGGTCCCGGAACAGATATAGTGACTCACCAGGAAACTATATCGTCCCTGATTCAGCGATTTACAAGAAAAATATTTGAGTCAGAAACAGGGATGAACGGAAACAGGGTCCCGGAACAGATATAGTGACTCACCAGGAAACTGTCTTGTCCCTGATTCAGTGATCTGCAAGAAAAATATCCGAGTCAGAAACAGGGATGAACCGAAACAGGGTCCCGGTCCAGATATAGTTACTCACCAGGAAACTGTCCCGTCCCTGATTCAGTGATCTACAAGAAAAATATCCGAGTCAGAAACAGGGATGAACCGAACCAGGGTCCCGGTCCAGATATAGTGACTTACCAGGAAACTGTCTCGTCCCTGATTCTGTGATCTACACGAAATATCTGAGTCAGAAACATGGATGAACTGAAACAGGGTTCCGGAACGGATATAGTGACTCACCAGGAAACTATATCGTCCCTGATTCAGCGATTTACAAGAAAAATATCTGAGTCAGAAACAGGGATGAACGGAAACAGGGTCCCGGAACAGATATAGTGACTCGCCAGGAAACTGTCTTGTCCCTGATTCAGTGATCTGCAAGAAAAATATCCGAGTCAGAAAAAGGGTTGAACCGAAACAGGGTCCCGGTCCAGATATAGTGACTTACCAGGAAACTGTCCCGTCCCTGATTCGGTGATCTACACGAAAAATATCTGAGTCAGAAACAGGGATGAACCGAAACAGGGTCCCGGTCCGGATATAGTGATTTAGCAGGAAACTGCCCCGTCCCTGATTCAGTGATCTACACGAGAAATATCTAAGTCAGAAACAGGGATGAACCGAAACAGGGTCCCGGAACAGGTATAGTGACTTACCAGGAAACTGTCTCGTCCCAGATTCAGTGATCTGCAAGAAAAATATCTGAGTCAGAAACCGGGATGAACCGAAACAGGGTCCCGGTCCAGATATAGTTACTTACCAGGAAACTGTCCCGTCCCTGATTCAGTGATCTACACGAAAAATATCTGAGTCAGAAACATGGATGAACCGAAACAGGGTCTCGGTCCAGATATAGTGACTCTCTAGGAAACTGTCTCGTCCCAGATTCAGTGATCTACAAGAAAAATGACTGAGTCAGAAACAACGATGAACCAAAACAGGGTCCCAGAATAGATATAGTTACTCACCAAGAAACTGTCTCGTCCCTGATTCAGTGATATGCAAGAAAAATATCCGAGTCAGAAACAGGGATGAACCGAAAAAGGGTCCCGGTCCAGATATAGTGACTTACCTGGAAACTCTCCCGTCCCTAATTCAGTGATCTACACGAAAAATATCTGAGTTAGAAACAGGGATGAACCGAAACAGGGTCCCGGTCCAGATATAGTGACTTAGCAGGAAACTGTCCCATCCATGATTCAGTGACCTACAAGAAAAATATCTGAGTCAGAAACAGGGATGAACCGAAACAGGGTCCCGGTCCAGATATAGTGACACTCAAGGAAACTGTCTCGTCCCAGATTCAGTGATCTACACGAGAAATATCTAAGTCAGAAACAGGGATGAACCGAAACAGGAACCCGGAACAGGTATAGTGACTTACCAGGAAACTGTCTCGTCCCTGATTCAGTGATCTGCAAGAAAAATATCTGAGTCAGAAACCGGGATGAACCGAAACAGGGTCCCGGTCCAGATATAGTTACTTACCAGGAAACTGTCCCGTCCCTGATTCAGTGATCTACACGAAAAATATCTGAGTCAGAAACATGGATGAACCGAAACAGGGTCTCGGTCCAGATATAGTGACTCTCTAGGAAACTGTCTCGTACCAGATTCAGTGATCTACAAGAAAAATGTCTGAGTCAGAAACAACGACGAACCAAAACAGGGTCCCAGAACAGATATAGTGACTCACCAGGAAACTGTCTCGTCCCTGATTCAGTGATATGCAAGAAAAATATCCGAGTCAGAAACAGGGATGAACCGAAAAAGGGTCCCGGTCCAGATATAGTGACTTACCTGGAAACTCTCCCGTCCCTAATTCAGTGATCTACACGAAAAATATCTGAGTTAGAAACAGGGATGAACCGAAACAGGGTCCCGGTCCAGATATAGTGACTTAGCAGGAAACTGCCCCATCCATGATTCAGTGACCTACAAGAGAAATATCTGAGTCAGAAACAGGGATGAACCGAAACAGGGTCCCGGAACAGATATAGTGACTTACCAGGAAACTGTCTCGTCCCTGAATCACTGATCTACTCTAAAAATATCCGAGTCAGAAACAGGGATAAACCGAAACAGGGTCCCGTTCCAGATATAGTGACTCTCAAGAAAATTGTCTCGTCCTTGATTCAGTGATTTACAAGAAAAATATTTGAGTCAGAAATAGGGATGAACCGAAACAAGGTCCCGGAACAGATATAGTGACTCACCAGGAAACTGTCTTGTCCCTGATTCAGTGATCTACAAGAAATATATCCGAGTCAGAAACAGGGATGAACCGAACCAGGGTCCCGGTCCAGATATAGTGACTTACCAGGAAACTGTCCCGTCCCTGATTCTGTGATCTACACGAAATATCTGAGTCAGAAACATGGATGAACTGAAACAGGGTCCCGGAACAGATGTAGTGACTCACCAGGAAACTATATCGTCCCTGATTCAGCGATTTACAAGAAAAATATTTGAGTCAGAAACAGGGATGAACGGAAACAGGGTCCCGGAACAGATATAGTGACTCACCAGGAAACTGTCTTGTCCCTGATTCAGTGATCTGCAAGAAAAATATCCGAGTCAGAAACAGGGATGAACCGAAACAAGGTCCTGGTCCAGATATAATGACTTACCAGGAAACTGTCCCGTCCCTGATTCAGTGATCTACAAGAAAAATATCTGAGTCAGAAAAAGGGATGAACCGAAATAGGGTCTCAGAACAGATATAGTGACTCACCAGGAAACTGTCTCGTCTCTGATTCAGTGATCTGCAAGAAAAATATCTGAGTCAGAAACATGGATAACTGAAACAGGGACCCGGAACAGATATAATGACTTACCAGGAAACTGTCTCGTCCCTGAATCAGTGATCTGCAAGAAAAATATCCGAGTCAGAAACAGGGATGAACCGAAACAGGGTCCTGGTCCAGATATAATGACTTACCAGGAAACTGTCCCGTCCCTGATTCAGTGATCTACACGAAAAATATCTGAGTCAGAAACATGGATGAACTGAAATAGGGTCCCGGAACAGATATAGTGACTCACCAGGAAACTGTTTGGTCCCTGATTCAGTGATCTGCAAGAAAAATATCCGAGTCAGAAACAGGGATGAACCGAAACAGGGTCCCGGTCCAGATATAGTGACTTACCAGGAAACTGTCTCGTCCCTAATTCAGTGATCTACACGAAAAATATCTGAGTCATAAAGACGGTTGAACTGAAACAAGGTCCCGGAACAGATATAGGACTCACCAGGAAACTGTCTTGTCCGTGATTCAGTGATCTGCAAGAAAATTATCCGAGTCTGAAACAGGGATGATCCGAAACAGGGTCCCGGTCCAGATATAGTGACTTACCGGGAAACTGTTCCGTCCCTGATTCAGTGATCTACACGAAAAATATCTGAGTCAGAAACATGGATAACTGAAACAGGGTCCCGGAACAGATATAATGACTTACCAGGAAACTGTCTTGTCCCTGAATCAGTGATCTGCAAGAAAAATATCCGAGTCAGAAACAGGGATGAACCGAAACAGGGACCTGGTCCAGATATAATGACTTACCAGGAAACTGTCCCGTCCCTGAAAGTGACTTACCAGGAAACTGTCCCGTCTCTGATTCAGTGATCTACCCGAAAAATATCTAAGTCAGAAACAGGGATAAACCGAAACAGGGTCCCGGAACAGGTATAGTGACTTATCAGGAAACTGTCTCGACCCTGATTCAGTGATCTGCAAGAAAAATATCCGTATCAGAAACAGGGATGAACCGAAACAGGGTCCCGGAACAGATATAGTGACTTACCAGGAAACTGTCCCATCCCTTATTCAATGATCTACACGAAAAATATCTGAGTCAGAAACATGGATGAACGGAAACAGGGTCCCGGAACAGATATAGTGACTTACCAGGACACTGTCTCTTCCCTGAATCAGTGATCTACACTAAAAATATCCGAGTCAGAAACAGGGATGAACCGAAACAGGGCCCCGTTCTAGATATAGTGACTCTCAAGAAAATTGTCTCGTCCTAGATTCAGTGATTTACAAGAAAAATATCCGAGTCAGAAACAGGGATGAACCGAAACAGGGTCCCGGTCTAGATATAGTGACTTACCAGGAAACTGTCCCGTTGACGGGTGCCGAACCGTACAAAATTAAAACTGTCTCGACCCTGATTCAGTGATCTACAAGAAAAATATCTGAGGCAGAAACAGGGATGAACCGAAACAGGGTCCCGGAACAGATATAATGACTTACCAGGAAACTGTATCGTCCATGATTCAGTGATTTACAAAAAAAATATTTGAATCAGAAACAGGGATGAACGGAAACAGGGTCCCGGAACAGATATAGTGACTCACCAGGAAACTGTCTTGTCCCTGACTCAGTAATCTGCAAGAAAAATATCCGAGTCAGAAACAGGGATGAACCGAAATAGGGTCCCGGTCCAGATATAGTGACTTACCTGGAAATTGTCCCGTCCCTAATTCAGTGATTTACACCAAAAATATCTGAGTTAGAAACATGGATGAACTGAAACAGGGTCCCGGAACAGATATAGTGACTCACCAGGAAACTGTCTCCTCCCTTATTCAGTGATCTACAAGAAAAATATCTGAGTCAGAAAAAGGGATAACCGAAACAGGTTCCCGGAACAGATATAGTTACTCACCAGGAAACTGTCTCGTCCCTGATTCAGTGATCTGCAAGACAAATATTTGAGTCAGAAACAGGGATGAACCGAAACAGGGTCCCGGTCCAGATATAGTGACTTACCAGCAAACTGTTCCGACCCTGATTCAGTGATATACAAGAAAAATATCTGAGGCAGAAACAGGGATGAACCGAAACAGGGTCCCGGTCCAGATATAGTGACTCACCAGGAAACTGTATCGTCCATGATTCAGTGATTTACAGAAAAAATATTTGAGTCAGAAACAGGGATGAACGGAAACAGGGTCCCGGAACAGATATAGTGACTCACCTGGAAACTGTCTTGTCCCTGACTCAGTAATCTGCAAGAAAAATATCCGAGTCAGAAACAGGTATGAACCGAAACAGGATCCCGGTCCAGATATAGTGACTTACCTGGAAATTGTCCCGTCCTTAATTCAGTGATTAACACGAAAAATATCTGAGTTATAAACAGGGATGAACCGAAACAGGGTCCCGGTCCAGATATAGTGACTTACAAGGAAACTGTCCCGTCCCTCATCAGTGATCTACACGAAAAATATCTGAGTCAGAAACAGGGATGAACCGAAACAGGGTCCCGGTCTAGATATATTGACTTACCAGGAAACTGTCCCATGCCTGATTCAGTGATCTACACTATAAATATCTAAGTCAGAAACAAGGATGAACCGAAACAGAGTCCCGGTCCAGATATATTGACTTACCAGGAAACTGTCCCGTCCCTGATTCAGTGATCTACACGAAAAATATCTGAGTCAGAAATATGGATGAACTGAAACAGGGTCCCGGAACAGATATAGTGACTTAACAAGAAACTGTCTCGTCCCTAAATCAGTGAACTGCAGGAAAAATATCCGAGTCAGAAAAAAGGGATTAACCCAAACAGGGTCCCGGTCCAGATATAGTGACTTACCAGGAAACTGTCCCGTCCCTGATTCAGTGATCTACACGAAAAATATCTGAGTCAGAAACATGGATGAACTGAAACAGGGTCCCGGAACAGATATAGTGACTCACCAGGAAACTGTATCGTCCCTGATTCAGTGATCTACAAGAAAAATATCTGAGTCAGAAACAGGGATGAACCGAAACAGGGTCCCGGAACAGATATAGTGACTCACCAGGAAACTGTCTTGTCCCTGATTCAGTGATCTGCAAGAAAAATATCCGAGTCAGAAACAGGGATGAACCGAACCAGGGTCCCGGTCCAGATATAGTGACTTACAAGGAAACTGTCCCGTCCGTCATCAGTGATCTACACGAAAAATATCTGAGTCAGAAACAGGGATGAACCGAAACAGGGTCCCGGTCTAGATATATTGACTTACCAGGAAACTGTCCCATCCCTGATTCAGTCATCTACACTATAAATATCTAAGTCAGAAACAAGGATGAACCGAAATAGAGTCCCGGTCCAGATATATTGACTTACCAGGAAACTGTCCCGTCCCTAATTCAGTGATCTACACGAAAAATATCTGAGTCAGAAATATGGATGAACTGAAACAGGGTCCCGGAACAGATATAGTGACTTAACAGGAAACTGTCTCGTCCCTAAATCAGTGAGCTGCAGGAAAAATATCCGAGTCAGAAAAAAGGGATTAACCCAAACAGGGTCCCGGTTCAGATATAGTGACTTACCAGGAAACTGTCCCGTCCCTGATTCAATGATCTACACGAAAAATATCTGAGTCAGAAACAGGGATGAACCGAAACAGGGTCCCGTTCCAGATATAGTGACTTACCAGGAAACTGTCTCGTCCCTAATTCAGTGATCTACACGAAAAATATCTGAGTCATAAAGACTGATGAACTGAAACAGGGTCCCGGAACAGATATAGTGACTCACCAGGAAATTGTCTTGTCCTTGATTCAGTGATCTGCACGAAAAATATCCGAGTGAGAAACAGGGATGAAACAAAACAGTGTCCCGGTCCAGATATAGTGACTTACCAGGAAATTGTTTCGTCCCTGATTCAGTGATCTACACGAAAAATATCTTAGTCAGAAACATGGATGAACTGAAACATGGTACCAGAATAGATATAGTGACTCACCAGGAAATTGTATTGTCCCTGATTCAGTGATTTACAAGAAAAATATCTGAATCAGAAACAGGGATGAACCGAAACAAGGTCCCGGAACAGATATAGTGACTCACCAGGAAACTGTCTTGTCCCTGATTCAGTGATCTGCAAGAAAAATATCCGAGTCAGAAACAGGGATGAACCGAAATAGGGTCCTGGTCCAGATATAATGACTTACCAGGAAACTGTCCCGTCCCTGATTCAGTGATCTACAGGAAAAACATCTGAGTCAGAAAAAGGGATGAACCGAAACAGGGTCTCAGAACAGATATAGTGACTCACCAGGAAACTGTCTCGTCCCTGATTAAGTGATCTGCAAGAAGAATATCCGAGTCAGAAACAAGGATGAACCGAAACAGGGACCCGGTCCAGATATAGTGACTTACAAGGAAACTGTCCCGTCCCAGATTCAGTGATCTACACGAAAAATATCTGAGTCAGAAACATGGATAACTGAAACAGGGTCCCAGAACAGATATAATGACTTACCAGGAAACTGTCTCGTCCCTGAATCAGTGATCTGCAAGAAAAATATCCGAGTCAGAAACAGGGATGAACCGAAACAGGGTCCTGGTCCAGATATAATGACTTACCAGGAAACTGTCCCGTCCCTGATTCAGTGATCTACACGAAAAATATCTGAGTCAGAAACATGGATGAACTGAAATAGGGTCCCGGAACAGATATAGTGACTCACCAGGAAACTGTCTGGTCCCTGATTCAGTGATCTGCAAGAAAAATATCCGAGTCAGAAACAGGGATGAACCGAAACAGGGTCCCGGTCCAGATATAGTGACTTACCAGGAAACTGTCTCGTCCCTAATTCAGTGATCTACACGAAAAATATCTGAGTCATAAAGACGGTTGAACTGAAACAAGGTCCCGGAACAGATATAAGACTCACCAGGAAACTGTCTTGTCCCTGATTCAGTGATCTGCAAGAAAAATATCCGAGTGAGAAACAGGGATGAACCGAAACAGGGTCCCGGTCCAGATATAGTGACTTACCAGGAAATTGTTCCGTCCCTGATTCAGTGATCTACACTAAAAATATCTGACTCAGAAACAGGGATGAACCGAAACAGGGTCCCGGTCCAGATATAGTGACTTACAAGGAAGCTTTCCCATCCTCATTCAGTGATCTACACGAATAGTATCTGGGTCAGAAACAGGAATGAACCGAAACAGGGTCCCAGTCCAGATATAGTGACTTACCAGGAAACTGTCTCGTCCCTGAATCTGTGATCTACACTAAAAATATCCGAGTCAGAAACAAGGATAAACCGAAACAGGGTCCCGTTCCAGATATAGTGACTCTCAAGAAAATTGTCACGTCCTAGATTCAGTGATTTACAAGAAAAATATTTGAGTCAGAAACAGGGATGAACCGAAACAGGGTCCCGGAACAGATATAGTGACTCACCAGGAAACTGTCTCGTCCCTGATTCAGTGATCTACAAGAAAAATATCTGAGTCAGAAACAGGGATGAACCGAAACAGGGTTCCGGAACAGATATAGTGAGTCAGCAGGAAACTGTATCGTCCATGATTCAATGATTTACAAGAAAAATATTTGAGTCAGAAACAGGGATGAACCGAAACAGGGTCCCGGAACAGATATAGTGACTCACCAGGAAACTGTCTTGTCCCTGATTCAGTGATCTGCAAGAAAAATATCCGAGTCAGAAACAGGGATGAACCGAAACAGGGTCCCGGTCCAGATATAGTGACTTACCTGGAAATTGTCCCGTCCCTAATTCAGTGATTTACACGAAAAATATCTGAGTTAGAAACAGGGATGAACCGAAACAGGGTCCCGGTGCAGATATAGTGACTTACAAGGAAACTGTCCCGTCCCTCATCAGTGATCTACACGAAAAATATCTTAGTCAGAAACAGGGATGAACCGAAACAGGGTCCCGGTCTAGATATATTGACTTACCAGGAAACTGTCCCGTCCCTGATTCAGTGATCTACACGAAAAATATCTGAGTCAGAAACATGGATGAACTGAAACATGGTTCCGGAATAGATATAGTGACTCACCAGGAAACTGTATTGTCCCTGATTCAGTGATCTACAAGAAAAATATCTGAATCAGAAACAGGGATGAACCGAAACAAGGTCCCGGAACAGATATAGTGACTCACCAGGAAACTGTCTTGTCCCTGATTCAGTGATCTGCAAGAAAAATATCCGAGTCAGAAACAGGGATGAACCGAAACAGGGTCCCGGTCCAGATATAGTGACTTACAAGGAAACTGTCCCGTCCATCATCAGTGATCTACACGAAAAATATCTGAGTCAGAAACAGGGATGAACCGAAACAGGGTCCCGGTCTAGATATATTGACTTACCAGGAAACAGTCCCGTCCCTGATTCAGTGATCTACACGAAAAATATCTGAGTCAGAAACATGGATGAACTGAAACATGGTCCCGGAACAGATATAGTGACTCACCAGGAAACTGTATTGTCCCTGATTCAGTGAACTACAAGAAAATATCTTAGTCAGAAACAGGGATGAACTGAAACAGGGTCCCGGAACAGATATAGTGACTCACCAGGAAACTGTCTTGTCCCTGATTCAGTGATCTGGAAGAAAAATATTCGAGTCAGAAAAAGGGATGAACCGAAACAGGGTCCCGGTCCTGATATAGTGACTTACCAGGAAACTGTCCCGTCCCTGATTCTGTGATCTACACGAAAATATCTGAGTCAGAAAACTTTATGAATTGAAACAGGGTCCCGGAACAGATATGGTGATTTACTAGGAAACTGTCTAGTCCCTGAATCAGTGATCTGAAAGAAAAATATCCGAGTCAGAAACAGGGATGAACCGAAACAGGGTCCCGGTCCAGATATAGTGACTTTCCTGGAAACTGTCCCGTCCCTAATTCAGTAATCTACACGAAAAATATCTGAGTTAGAAACAGGGCTGAACCGAAACAGGGTCCCGGTCCAGATATAGTGACTTACCAGGAAACTGTCCCATCCCTGATTCTGTGATCTACACGAAATATCTGAGTCAGAAACATGGAAGAACTGAAACAGGGTCCCGGAACAGATATAGGGACTCACCAGGAAACTATATCGTCCCCGATTCAGCGATTTACAAGAAAAATATTTGAGTCAGAAACAGGGATGAACGGAAACAGGGTCCCGGAACAGATATAGTGACTCACCAGGAAACTGTCTTGTCCCTGATTCAGTGATCTGCAAGAAAAATATCCGAGTCAGAAACAGGGATGAATCGAAACAGGGTCCTGGTTCAGATATAATGACTTACCAGGAAACTGTCCCGTCCCTTATTCAGTGATCTACAAGAAAAATATCTGAATCAGAAACAGGGATGATAGGAAACTGTCTCGACCCTGATTCAGTGACCTACAAGAAAAATATACGAGTCAGCAACAGAGATGAATCGAAACAGGTTCCCGGTCCAGATATAGTGACTCACCAGGTAACTGTCCCGTCCCTGATTCAGTGATCTACTCGAAAAATATCTGAGTCAGAAATAGGGATGAACCGAAACAGGGTCCCGGTCCAGATATAGTGACTAGCCCGGAAACTGTCCCGTCCCTGATTCAGTGATCTACACGAAAAATATCTTAGTCAGAAACATGGATGAACAGAAACAGGGTCCCGGAACAGATATAGTGACTCACCAGGAAACTGTATCGTCCTTGATTCAGTGATCTACAAGAAAAATATCTGAGTCAGAAACAGGGATGAACCGAAACAGGGTGCTGGAACAGATATAGTCACTCAGCAGGAAACTGTATCGTCCCTGATTCAGTGATCTACACGAAAAATATCTGAGTCAGAAACAGGGTTGAACTGAAACAGGGTCCCGGAACAGATATAGTGACTCACCAGGAAACTGTCTCGTCCCTGATTCAGTGATCTACAAGAAAAATATCTGAGTCAGAAACAGGGATGAACCGAAACAGGGTCCCGGAACAGATATAGTGACTCACCAGGAAACTGTCTCGTCCCTGATTCAGAGATCTACAAGAAAAATATCCAATTCAGAAAAAGGGATGAACCGAAACAAGGTCCCGGTCCAGATATAGGGACTTACCAAATATCCGAGTCAGAAACAGGGATGAACCGAAACAAGGTCCCGGTCATGATATAGGGACTTACCAGGAAACTGTCCCGTCCCTGCTTCAGTGATCTGCACGAAAAATATCTGAGTCAGAAACATAGATGAACTGAAACAGGGTCCCGGAACAGATATAGTGACTCACCAGGAAACTGTCTCGTCCCTGGTTCAGTGATCTACAAGAAAAATATCTGAGTCAGAAACAGGGATGAACCGAAACAGGGTCCCGGAACAGATATAGTGACTCACCAGGAAACTTTCTCGTCCCTGATTCAGTGATCTACAAGAAAAATATCCGAGTCAGAAACAGGGATGAACCGAAACAAGGTCCCGGTCCAGATATAGGGACTTACCAGGAAACTGTCCCGTCCCGGATTCAGTGATCTACACGAAAATTATCTGAGTCAGAAATATGGATGAATTGAAACAGGGTCCCGGAAAAGATATAGTGACTCACCAGGAAACTGTATCGCCCCTGATTCAGTGATCTACAAGAAAAATATCTGAGTCAGAAACAGGGATGAACCGAAACAGGGTCCCGGAACAGATATAGTGACTCACCAGGAAACTGTCTCGTCCCTGATT
>QAOA01001701.1:9352-156124 GCA_003255065.1 Cercis canadensis
ATTGGAAAGAACTAGAAAATTCTAAAAATAAAACAAAAAATAGCAAACCTAAAAGAAAACATAAACCATAAAAATAGCACAGTAGGCTAATCCCTCCCCCACACTTAAATTTTTACAGTGTCCTCAATGTAAAAGCTTAACAATTATCACCAATCGAAAAGGACAAGTAAAGTAAAAGAGAGAGAAGAAACATCCTTATCAAGTGAGGAAAATAGCTTCGTGCACGAATCGAGTTCCTTTATCAATTAGCAACCAAGTTCCTTCCTTTATTTGCAACAAGCAAAGCAAGATACCTGGGTCAAAGACGGCTCTCACAAAGCCCTTAAAAGACAAAACAAAGCTGAAAATCTTATAAATAACATGAAAGCATAAAAATATATATGGACATAAAAGAAATAATGAAGCAAACAATGTAAAACTAGAAGCAACTAAACTTAGCCCTTGACTTAAAAATTCAGCAAAGCAAGCATTCAAAAGATCACCAAGAGAAATGTGTAGCAAAGAATTTACAATCCTACCTAAAGCATGAGAAACATGAAAAATCTTGTTAAGTATATACAACCATGCATGGTCCCTATATAAAAATTTAAAAGAAAGTGAATAATCATATACTACAAATCTAAGTCTATAACAGTCATGCTTAAGCTCATCCTTACAAAATACACTAGTGTCATGCAACATGTTGTTCATGCAAGGCTCAAGATGACACTTAGATTCTTGCAAAGAATTGGCAAATAGCAACATCTCTTGCTCCCCATTCGTAGAATAGCTTGGTTTATGGTTGACTTGGACAGCCCATGTATTACCTGCACTTATTCCACCAACATCAAAATATTCACTTGCAACTAAGGTTCTAACATGATATATACCTAGTGCTCTAGCATGTGAAGAAGTAAGAAGCATGAAATCACCTAACCCTTTAATATTAGTGCTTAAATCATCACATGAATGCACCATAACTACAAGTTTAGGGTCATATTGGAACAACTTTTTAGTAAGCTCACAATTAAAATAAAGCATGAAATCACCTAACCCTTTAATATTAGTGCTTAAATCATCATTTGCATGCACCATAACTACAAGCTTAGGGTCATGTTGGAACAACTTTTTAGCAAGCTCACAATTAAAATCAAGTTGTGTTAAAGTAGGAAAGAGTGTAGAATTGACCGTAGGACCCTTGTCAGGTTCATTTTGGGTTGTCTCTTGAGAGTCTTCTTCAAAATCTATAGAATGAGATTCAGCAGAATCTCCAGAATTATCATCTCTCAAGAATGCAGAAATCTTAGCACATACAGCACATGATATTTCACCATCACAATCAGCACATGATTGGCACTGCACAGGATCATCAAAACCAACACAAATAGAAAAATCAGCACCTAACTCATTGTAGACCTCTTCGATGAAATCCTCCTCTGTCTTCTTGGATTGAGTGGCTCTCTCGAATTCTAGGGTCACTGAATCAGGGACAACTTTCTCTGTTGTCTGTGGCTTGTTTGTAGGTTGAGGTTCAATTGGTTCTGGCATAGAATTTTTAGTTGGTTCTAAAATTATCTGTGAAGGAATTATTTTAGAACCTTGGAGCAGCAGTTGACTCACTGAGGATGCCAATTGTTCAACCTGAGTCTCTAAATTTTGCATGGTGGCCTCTGTCCTCTGATGGAATTGAATGGTATGAGTGGCCAATTCCTTCACCAAGTCCTCAATTGAAGGTTCAGGTTCTATGCATGTTGGACTTCGTTGTTGCATAGGTTGCTCGAACGTTTGCCAATACTGCTGTGGTGGGGTTGCATTGCCATATATCAAATTGGTATGATCTCTCCAATCAAGGTTATAGGCATTGAAGTATGGATCATATATAGGCTGCTGCCATGCAGCTACAAAAGGATCTTGAAATTCATAATCATCATCCGAAAATGTAGGGCGTGCATTGGTAGGATGAGAGGTGCTAGAACAAATGCTACAAAATTGAATTGGTTGTTGATGTTGGGCCATTGTGAACTGTCTCACCAATGAGGATAATTCATCAATGCTATGTTTCATCCTCTATTGATCAGCAAGTGATGCAACAACTTTTTTCACTCTTATAGTAGAATGAGAACCTAACATGAGTAAAAAGATAACAAAACACCAAAATATACAAGGACAAAAGAAACAATAAAACAGTGAAAGGAAATAACTAAAATCAAAACACACCAAATGCACTAAACAAAAGCAAAAAGACACCAAAATAACACTAGTTGACCCATCTAAACATTTTAAAAAAAATTTCTACCACCACAGGATGAAAGCTAAATGAAAATGAAACTCAAAAATCAAATAAAAATTTTTAAAAAATTGGAAAAGTGGTCAAAACGATGGAATTCGGCTTAAAAACGAAGACCTCATTGTATAACAATGACTATTGATTTTTAGCTCGTTTTCCTTCAACTGACCAAGTTTCAGGTCAATCGGAGTACAAAAATTTGGCCAAAACAGTACACGCGAAAACTACTAAATCAAATCGAAGCAAGGGGAAAACAAAGGAAAACTGGCACCAAGGCACCAGAATTCACACAATAGAACCCTAAAACAGCAAAGGAAACAAAACAACAAGAAAAAAAAAATATAACCACAATGCTCACACAATATAAAAATTTGGCCGAAAGTGGACGAAGATATCAAAGGAGACAAAATAACGGCAAAGAAAATAAAACAAGGGCAATAATAGCACAAAGTTCAGCTCATAGTGCTTCTCACAATGCAATTTCCTTGTCCACAATTTTGCAGCTCAATCTTAGTTGGTGAGAATTGAAAACAACACAGAACAGAAACACTAAACATGGAAAGAAAACCTAAACAAATAAGGAAAATAAAATAGGAAAACAAGTAGAACAGGAGGAGAATGATGAAGAACAATGACTAGAAACAAGAACAATAAGCAAATAAAACAATAACAAAAGAGTCCTAAGAAGATTAATATGTTAGGTAAAATCCCCGGCAACGGCGCCAAAATTTTGACGGGTGCCGAACCGTACAAAATTAAACTACTAATTGCAACTAAATTGTAGTATAGGATGCAACCAGTGTCGTCTCCCAAGGATTCACCAGAACAACTAATCTTTTAAGAACTTAAGCAAGAACAGAATAAGGGGGGGTTTTGTGTTGAATGCAATATACTAAGAATTAAGAAAGCAGTAAATTGAATTTATCAAATAAGAGAAAACGCAATCAACTCAAGCAGGCAACCAAACTCTAATCCATCCTTGTTCACTAAAGATAACCTAGATCTGATTTAATTCTTGGTTAAGTGTTACCTGGAACCCCTAACAATAACACTTAGAATTCCTACTGATTTACCAATCAGGATTCAATTAATCATGGAATTAAGACTGTTGGCAACCGCTCTATATCACTAAGTCCAGATTAATTTAATAACCGAATTAGCCAAGTTAACCATATATTAAAGACCTTTAAAGTATGATTATCAATCTGATTACTGTTATGAATCTAATCAACTGATCTAAATTCATACAACTCATGCAATCAAAGTACCATTCAATCACATGAAGAAGGGGAGAAGCAGTAATTCAAATTAAATTAAATCAAACCCGGTTGAAGCACAGGAACTCTGGATTGTCAAGTTTGGCTCCTCTTGAATTGATTACAAACGAACTTAGCCTTCCATGGAAGATTTGAACACAAAGCAAAGGGGAAAAACGAACTAAGCAAAGGAGGCAGCAGCAGCTCAAGGAATTTCGTATCTCTCTGGTTGTCTATTTTTCCTCAACAACTTGAGAATATATACTAGCTGGCTGCCTCCTCTAGGTTTCCTAATTACAAAATAAACCTAGTTTCCTAAATTATTAATGGTAAAAACATGATCAAGCCCTAGTGTCATGTGTGCTGGCCCAAAAATAGATGTTGGCCCAAATAAACATGCTCTGGTCCAATAGGCAGCCCTAAGGAAAGGAATCAGTCAATGCTGGGCGGAGTGCTGGGCGGAGCAGAAAATCTGGACTGCTTGCACGCGAATTTCAGTTGTCCAGACGCGAGAATCAGCTTCTGGGCTCTTTATATGAAATGTGTAATTTTCTGTCAGCTTTCTAACGAAACTAGAATCACATCAATCGGACATCTATAGCAAAAGATATGGTGAAAAACACATCAATATGTTGATATAATATTTTGCACTAATACAATAAGGAGGAAATCAACCTTCTTTCACATTTTTTTATTGTTCATAAATTAATGAGTAAATGTATCCCTTGATTTTTTGATAGTAAAATTATGTTTGGCTTCAACATATCAAAGGGTTAATTAGTATCTATTTTGTTATTTTGTTTTAAGTTATTTTTTTCCCATTAAATTTATTATCTCTATCAAGATGAACAAGGACACCACAAAGAGAGCTAGAGTTGATAGGATGCTTTAGAGGAAGAAAAAAAAAAGACAATAATGTCCAAGATAATAGAGGTGATGCACATCCTTACGTAACATATTTTTATATTTCCATGGAAGTCATATTCGGGTGTTTTAATTATGTATAAATATCAAGTATTTTGTGAGCAATTATATATGTTCACAGAATAGAATATTCCTTACACTTTTCTGAAACAAAATTCTATTAGATTCCAACAATGGAGGATCTAGGATACTATCTGGAAGTGGAGCATGCCCAAGAGCACCTATGACCAACATGACAAATGGTAAATATTTACCATTTACAAATACTCTTACAAAGTTAAATACTATAATTGTATATTTGATTCTTTCACATTATTTAAACACACCTACAAATTTAGTTCTATGCTGTAGGGAGCCCTCTAAGCAAAACTTAGTAATTGATCATACAACATCTCCACTATTGGAAGTCATTGGCACGAAAATATGTGGAAAAGCTCCCATAGAAAGTAGTAAAGATGTTGATGTGAACATAATTCACTCAACGAAGAGCAATTTACTGCGAGGTAAAGGGAAATCTAAGTTGAGCTATCAAGTAACACAAGGTGGTCCCACTCCTAATACAAATTAGATTGTTCTTCCAACCCCTGAGTTACACCCACTTCATCATAATCAATCCCATTGACGCCGACCGTTTTGTCGGCAACAAAATACGTAAGTCATAGCAAAAAAGGTTTATACATCTCTACTCCAAACAATGACTCGTGGTAAGTATCACAAGTATTTATATGGTTCGTAAATATTAACCTTCTAATCCATTTAAAATTGCTTAGCAGTGCACAAATTAGCCAGATCAATACTGGATTTGCAGTGAGTATGAATTCCTCATATCAGGCTAAGAAGAATGTTGGCGAAGGTAAACAGTACAGAAATTACAAATAACTGTCATATGTGAATAACTTTTAAATTGCTTTGAAACTTAGCTATTGTTTACGTATTATTTTATTATATGTCAATTTTTAAACATGAAAAAAATGTAGGGGCTAGAGAAACAAGAGCATTAAGGATCTTGATTGGCAGAAAAGAGTGTGAAAGAGATTGAGTCAATGTCAAAGGTCTATCACATTTAAAAATTGAGTGTTTCACAACTTATTTTCATATGCATTGTTATTTTTAAAATTTTCATAAATCTTACTAATACAGGAAACACACCACTGAGTTTGTCGAGTGATCATAACACACCAACAGAAAGCACAAGAATAAATAATCATGGGAGGCACATGAGTAAGGAAATGGGATTTTACAATTACTACAACCAAGTAGACTTGATTTTGATGACACTCAAGAAGTTGGTGAGGAAACACAGTCCCATGATGACATACCATTAATAGAGCGTAATATAGGTATGTGTTATTTGAAGGTTGATTAAATAATTCTATTTATATTATACGTGTTTAACATACAAACTATGTAGCCGCCAAAGAAGCAAGAGCATCAAGGCTATCAATTACCAGACAAAAGCATCAAAGATGTCAACATAATAATAATAAAGGTTTGCCACCTATACAAAATTTGTGTAATTTAAAAAATTGGGCTATGCGATGTTTGTCATTATTTCATTAATCTTAATGTTATAGAGAATAGTCCTACTTGGGGTCAGACTACTCTTGAGTCTTCAAAAATAATTCACAATCATTAGAACACACAATCCTCGAGTTTATCAAGGCTTTCAGTAAGCATTAATCTTGGTTCATCTAGCAATTGCACCCTTGGAATATGTAGCACAAAATTAAATAATCGTGGAAGAGACTCAACTATGGGAAGTAGGATTCTACAATCGCTATAGCCAAATAGGCTTGATTTTGATGAGTCCCATGGCGTTGAAGAGGAAACAAACAACCATGATAAGATACAATCAATAGAACCTGATGCAGGTATGTATTATATTTAGTATTTAATTTATTCATCATTTCCTTATCTTTTGTATATTAAAATATATAATTTATATCCAAGAAAAAGAATAAATTATTCACCATTAAATAAAATACTTGTCATGTGTGCAATTGAATATGACATTGACCATGTTGCTGATTTAAATATTCCTGCAACTGTTGAAGGTATCTATAAATATATTGTGACATTGAAGTTTTAATTAAATCTATGTATATATGTTGGCTAACATATTAGACACTTCAGTTAATACAGATGAACATGTTGAGGACATCATGACCAATGAAGACAACGATGTTAATAATCCTATAAATGATAGGTCACATGAAGGTAATTAGAAAATAAGTGTTTTTTGTTATCAATATTTAAAGACAGGAACAATGACATTCCAAATTATTCTAACAAGGTTGACACTTTTTGAATCACGGTGCAGGGTACTATGATATTGGGGATCCTGTTTGGTCGTGTGAGTCTTGTGGAGCACTGTTTTGGTATAATGAGAGACTCATAAAATCTAGAAACACTAAAAAGCCAAAGTTTGGGCTTTGCTGTATTCAAGGCAAGATTCAAATTCAATGTTAGAAGATCCACCCAATACTCTTTTTGAATTATTGCACGGCATAAATGTGAGAAACAACAATTTTAAAAGGAACATCAGGGCATACAACATGATATTTTCTTTTACTTCTATCGGTGGACAAATTGACAACTAATTTAATATGCAGTGAAGAATACAGATGTTTCGAATAGGTGGTCAAAACTATCACTCGATAGGGAGCTTGGTACCAAGCAAATTATCCGAACCAAAATTTGCACAGTTGTATATTTATGACACAGATAATGAGGTCCCAAATCGTATACAAGCATACATGTGGGAATAACTTAATTTCATTCTTTAGGGGACAAAAACCCTATCTATTACATTAATACTAACTACACATATTTGTATAACTTATTTTGCAATAATTCCGATGAATCCTCAAGAAAAATAGATCCATCTATTGTGGAAGATCTAAGGAAGATGCTGGATGAACACAATGTCCTTGCAAGATCTTTTAGGAATGTAAGAGACCGACTACGTTGTAACCCATTTGCCAACATAAGAATGAGACTAATCGCGAAACGAGGCTCAGATGGTAGGACACACAACAGACCTACTTCCGATGAAATTGTTGTGTTGATAGTCGGAGACGTACTAAGTCTTGAGGCTGGCAGAGATATTGTAATCGAATTGGTGACAGGAGAGCTCCAACGGATAAATGAATTGCATCCTGCTTACCTTGCGTTGCAATATCCACTTTTGTTTCCTTATGCAGAGGATGGGTACAGGGTAGACATTCCATTAAGGGAAACAAATAGAACCATTACAAATAAGAGGATAAATGTGTCCATAAGAGAGTTCTTTGCATTTAGGGTATTTGATAGAATCGGTGAGGCTGGGACGTTATTATTATCAAGGAAATTATTTCAGTAGTTTTTAGTTGATGCTTACACCATGATAGAATGGTCGAGACTAAAATACATCAGGTTCAATCAAACGGCCCTAAGGGCAGAAATGTACAGAGGACTCACAGGGATTTTGCTTACAAGGGACGTTGTCTCATCATCTGTAAGGAAACGTATAGTTTTGCCATCATCATTTACACGTGGAGCGAGGTATTTTTTCTAGAATTACTAGGATTCCATGTCAATATGCTTGTGGGTTGGATATCCAGACTTATTTATCACATTTACATGCAATCCCGATTGGCTAAAAATATAAAAGTATGTTCATAACAAACAATTGAGTATGGAGGATAGACCAGATATTTTATCCAGAGTATTCAAAATGAAGTTAGATGAACTCATCAGGGACTTAAAAGCATCGATAGTTGTTTGGCCAGGTAAAGGCAGGTATGAAACTCAACAATAATCTATATGCACGTGCTAATTATTATTCATATCATTATGTAGATATGTATCATTATAACAATATGTTGTTCTGTGTAGTGGTATACACAATTAAGTTTCAAAAATGAGGTTTACCTCATGCTCACATATTGTTATTTCTACATCCTGGCCATAAACATCCTACACCAGATGACATCGATAAAATAATATCTGCTGAAATTCCTGAAAAGGAGTTGCACCCCATCTTATATAAGATTGTTGGCGATTGCATGATTCATGACCCATGTGGTGCGGTGAATAAAAATTCACTGTGTATGCAAAATAATGTATGCACGAGACATTTCCCTAATAGGTACATATATAGGATGACAATCAAAGATNTCAACCCCCTCTGTTTACATGCTTTTCTATATGATTCACTAAATAGAACAATCCTTAGGTTCGACTTAGGGCTGTCCTATGCTGCAAAAAGCTAGGTAACCGACCTTAAAACTTAATTAATTTGAGGAGCCTCGGCAGCTCATCAAAATGTGTACTTCTTGATAATAGGTAAGAATCATTTCATTAGTCATCTTCCTCGCTTTTATTGTAGCTTAATTATTTTTAAATCAAAGATATGTACATATAAACCATTCATACTCATAATTATTATGTACGTTGTTTTGTACAATTCCTCTCTCTTATTAAAGTACAACGCACACATCAATGTCGAGTAGTGCAATCAATCAAGAGCCATCAAATATCTATTCAAGTACATAAACAAAGGATATGATTGCATCACATCAACTTTCTATCAATTACCTAATGATAATCAAAAAGAGGAAAAAATGGATGAAATTAAGATGTACTATGATTACAAGTTTATTTCTGCTTGTGAGGCGGCATGGAGAATACTTGCATTTGATATGCAACACAAGGACCCACCTATAGAAAGATTATCGATTCATCTTTAGGATGAGCAGGTAGTGGTTTTCAGAGACAATGATAACCTGAATGATGTCTTGAATGGGCGTGATGTCAAATGACTAAATTCCTGACATGGTTTAAGGTGAATAAGAAATACCCACACGCGAAGCAGTTAACTTATGCAGAGTTCCCCAATTATTTCACATGGAAGCAGGTAGACAAGGAGTGGGTCCCAAGGCAAAAGGATTCACCGTTTGGAGACTTTTTTATGTTCCCCCTGAATGTGGTGAGTTGTATTACATGAGATTTTTGTTAAATTTTCAAAGAGGTTGTACATATTATGAAGATATAAGGACAATAAATGGTGTTTTGTATCATACCTTTCAATCAACATGTTATGCACTAGGTCTACTAGACAATGATAGAGAATTTATTGAAGATATAAAAAAAACGAGTGCATGGGAATCTGGCAAGTACCTGAGAAACTTGTTTGTTACATTATTGCTATCAAATAGTATATAAAGTCCATAGATAGTATGGGAAAGTACATGGGAGATGATGGTTGATGATATCCTTCATAAACAATAGATGTTGTTTAATAATCCAGGTACAAAATAGCACAATAACCGAAATATGTTGTAATATTTATGTTGATACATTCTAATTTTTCTTATATTTTTCAGGTCTAAGGATGAGTGACGATGATCTTAGAGATCATATGTTAGAAGAGATTGAGAAGTTGCTACAGAACTATAGCAAGAGCCTCAGTGACTTCCCAAACATGCCATTGGCAACAGGTTTGAATACTCAGATAGGATAGAACAAGCTTTTCCACGATGAGCTAGATTATGATAGAGAAAAATTAGCATAGGAACATACACACCTATTTTCAAGTCTTACTGAGGAGCAAAAGAAAGTGTACTAAAGGATCATGATAGCTGTTTCAAATGAGAATGACGACTTCTTCATTTATGGTTATGGAGGAACTGGGAAGACTTTTCTATACAACACAATAGTTGCTGCGTTGCGTTCCAGGGGAGAGATAGTATTTACTGTGGCATCAAGTGGTATTGCTTTTCTTCTCCTTCCTGGTGGTAGAACAACACATTCTAGGTTCCGCATTCCACTAAATGTTAATGAAGACACTATTTGTAACATCACACAAGGGAAGTGACCCGACAGAACTTTTGGATGCTACAAAATTGATTATATGGGATGAGGCACCCATGATACATAAGTATTGTTTTAAAGCACTTGATAGAACTCTCAAAGATATTCTCAAGTCATCTAGCTCAATCAAACAAGATATGCCATTTGCAGGGAAAGTCATGGTGCTTGGTGGAGACTTTAGGCAAATACTACCAGTAGTACCAAAGGAACAAGGCAAGAAATTATTGCTGCTACTATCAACTCTTCGTATCTCTAGAAATATTGTTAGGTAATTTTCTCTAATTCATTGAGATAACATCAACTATATTCAAATTTAGTGAATCTATACTAATGTTCTGTTTACGATGACTCTTATAAGTACTTACCCTTACCAAAAACATGAGGCCAACAACAGGATCTTCAACTGCAAACTCATTGGAAATGGCTAAGTTCTCATCGTGGCTGTTGAATATTGGTGATGGAGATGCAGGTGTTCTAAATGACGGTGAAACATACATTGATATACCTGAGGACTTATATGTTCAATGCTCTCATGAACCACTGATTGATATTGTTAACTCTACCTATCCTGAGTTTTTGACAAAGATGCACGATCGGAATTACTGTCAGGAAAGAGCTATTCTTGCACCTACCATAGAAGTTGTAAAACAGATCAATGATTACATGATATCTTTAATGCCTGGCAATGAGAAAGTTTTTCTGAGTGCAGACAGTACATGCAAATCATTTGGGAATAGTGATAAGACATTATTTTACACTATTTATTTCCCTTATACTTAGTATTTTAGTGTGTGTTTCTACTGATTTTCATAGCCCATAGACGTATTTTGTGGATTCAGACTTGTTCAGGCTTTTGGACTTTAATTGCATAATTATTGATTTCTGGCACTACTTACATTTTTCACTATATCTTGAGTTGTAAATGTCCAATTGATGTGATTCTAGTTTCGTTGGAAAGTTGACAGAAACTTCTAAATTTCATATGAAGAGCCTAGAAGCTTATTCTCGTGTCTGGACAACTAAAATTCACATGCAAGTAGTCCAGATTTTCTGCATCCGCCCAGCATTGACTTGTTCCATTCCTTGGGCCTCCTTATTGGACCAGTACATGTTTATTGGACCAACATTTGCTTATTGGGCCAGCACACATGACACTAGGGCTTAATCACATTTTTACCATTAATAATTTAGAAAATTAGGTTTATTTTGTAATTAGGAAACCTAGAGGAGGCAGCCAGCTAGTATTTATTCTTAAGATTGTTGAGAATAAAGAGATCAGGAATTTACCATCAGCAGCTGCTACCTCCTGTTCTTGAGTTAGAGTTTAGATCTTTGCTTTGTGTTTAAGCCTTCCATGGAAGGCTAAGTACTTATGTAATCAATTCAAGAGGATCCATACATGCTAATCTAGAGTTTCTGTGCTTCAATCCGGGTTTGATTTAATATAGTTTGATTGTCTTCTTCTCATCTTCATGTGATTGAATGATATTTTAATTGCATGCATGCTTTATATGAATTTAAATCGGTTGATTAAATTCATCAAAGTAATCAAATTGCTGATCATATGTTAAGGTTTTTAATGTATTATTAACTTGGACAATTCGGTTATTAAATTAATCCAGACTTAGTGATATAGAGCGGTTGCCTAGATTCTTAGTTCCAAGATTAATTGAATCCTAAATGGTAATCAGTAGGAATTCTAAGTATTGCTGTTAGGGGTTCTAGGTGACATTTAACCAAGAATTAAATCAGACCTAGGTTATATTTAGTGAACAAGAACGGATTAGGGATTGGTTGCCTGCTTGAGTTGATTACGTTTTCTCTTACTTGATCAATTCTGTTTACTGCTTTCTGAGTACTTATTATACTGCATTCAACACAAACCCCCCTTTTTATTCTATTTATACTTAAGTCCTAATAGATTAGTTATTCTAGTGAATCCTTGGGAGACGACACTGGTTGCACTCTATACTACAAATCTGTTGCAATTAGTTTTGTAATTTTGTACAGTTTGGCACCCGTCAAAATTTTGGCGCCGTTGCCAGGCACTTAACCTAACATATTAATTCTCTTAGGACTCTTTTGTTACTACTTTGTTTGCTTAGTGTTCTTGTTTCTAGTAGTTGTTCTTCATCGTTTTCCTCTTGTTCTACTTGCTTTTCTATTTTGTTTTCCTTATCTGTTTAGGTTTTTCTTTTCCTGTTTAGTGTTTCTGTTTTGTGTTGTTTTCGATTCTCACCAACTAAGATTAAGCTGAAAAAATTTTGGACAAAGAAATTGCATTGTGAGAAGCACTGTGAGCTGAACTTTGTGTTATTATTGCCCTTGTTTTGTTTCCTTTGCCGTTATTTTGTCTCCTTTGCTATCTTCGTCCACTTTCGGCCAAATTTTTATATTGTGTGAGCTCTGTGATTATTGTTTTTCTTGTTGTTTTGTGTGTCTTGCTGTTTTAGGTTTCCGTTGTGTGAATTATGGTGCCTTGGTGCCAGTTTTCCCTTGTTTTCCCTTTGTTTCGGTTTGATTTAGTAGTTTTCAAGTGTACTGTTTCGGCCGAATTGTTGTGCTCCGATTGACCTGAAACTTGGTCAGTTGAAGGAAAATGGCTTGACAATCAATAGTCATAGCTCATGCTATGAGGTCTTTATTTTTAAGCCAAATTCCATCATTTTGACCACTTTTTTCAATTGTTTAAAATTTTTTATTTATTTTTGAGTTTCATTTTCATTAAGCTTTCATGCTGTGGTAGTAGAATTTTTTTAAAAAATTTTTTAGATACTTCAAATAGCCTTATTTTGTTGCCTTTTTGTGTGCATTTTGTGTGTTTCTCTTTTAGTTCAATTCTGTCACTTTTTGTTACTTTTTGTTACTTTTTGTCACTTCTTGTATAACTTTGTATGTTGATGTGTTTTGGTGTTCTGTTATTTTTTTTTTTTTGTTCATGCTAGGCTCTTATTCTACTATAAGAGTGCAAGAGATTGTTGCATCACTTACTGACCAATAGAGGATGGATCATAACATTGATGAATTATCCTCATTGGTGACTAAATCTTCCTCTGTCTTCTTGGACTGAGTGGCTCTCTTAGATTCTAAGGTCACTTAATTAGGGACAACTTTCTCTTCTATCTGTGGCTTGTTTATAGGTTGAGGTTCAATTGGTTCTGACATAGAATTTTCAGTTGGTTCTAGAATTGTTTGTGAAGGAATTTTCTTAGAACCTTGGGGCTGCAGTTGACTCACTGAGGATGCCAATTGTCCAATCTGGGTATCTAAATTTTGCATGGCGACCTCTATCCTCTGCTGGAACTGAATGGTATGAGTGGCCAATTGTTTCACCAAGTCCTCAATTGAAGGTTCGGGTTCTATGCATGTTGGACTTGGTTGTTGTATTGACTGCTTTAACGATTGCCAATACTGTTGTAGTGGGGCTGCATATATCAGATTTGTATGATCTCTCCAATCAGGGTTATAGGCATTGAAGTATGGATCATATATAGGCTGCTGCCATGCAGCTACAAAAAGATCTTGAAATCAATAATCATCATCCTAGAATGTAAGGCATGCATTGGTAGGATGAAAGGTGCAAGAACATATGCCACGAAATTGGATTGGTTGCATGACTGGTTACAATGAGTTAGGTTCTGATGTTTCTAATTGTGTTGGTTTTGATGATTTTGTGCAGTGTCAATCATGTGTTGATTGTGATGGTGAAATACCATGTGCTGTGTGTGCTGAGATTTATGTATTCTTGAGAGATGATAATTCTGGAGATTCTGTTAAATCTCATTCTACAGATTTTGAAGAAGACTCTCAAGAGACAACCCAAAATGAACCTGACAAGGGTCCTACAGTCAATTCTACACTCTTTTCTACTTTAACACAACTTGATTTTAATTGTGAACATGCTGAAAAGTTGTTCCAACATGACTCTAAGCTTGTAGTTATGGTGCATGCATGTGATGATTTAAGCACTAATATTGAAGGGTTATGTGATTTCATGCTTCTTACTTCTTCACATGCTAGAGCACTAGGTATAGATCATGTTAGAATCTTAGTTACAAGTGAATATTTTGATGTTGGTGGAATGAATGCAGGTAATACATGGGTTGTCCAAGCTAACCATAGGCCAAGCTATTCTTCAAATGGGGAGAAAAAGATGTTGTTTGCCAATTTTTTGCAAGAATCTAAGTGTTATCTTTAGCCTTACATGACCAATATGTTGTGTGACACCAATATATTTTGTAAAGATGAACTTAAGCATGACTGTTATAGACTTAGATTTGTAGTATATGATTGTTCGCCTTCTTTTAGATTTATATATAAGGACCATGGATGGTTGTATATACTTAACAAGATTTTTCATGTTTCTCATGCTTTAGGTAGGATTGTAAATTCTTTGCTGCATATTTTTCTTGGTAATCTTTTGAATGCTTATTTTGCTGAATTTTTAAGTCAAGGGCTAAGTTTAGTTGCTTCTAGTTTTACATTGCTTGCTTCATTATTTCTTTTATGCCCTTATATATTTTTATGTTTTCATGTTATTTATAAGATTTTCAGCTTTGTTTTGTCTTTTAAGGGTTTTGTGAGAGTGGTTTTTGACCCAGGTATCTTGCTTTGCTTGTTGCAAATAAAGGAAGGAACTTGGTTGCTAACTAATAAAGGAATTCGATTCGTGCAAGAAGTTATTTTCCTCACTTGATAAGGATGTTTCTTCTCTCTCTTTATTTTACTTGTCTTATTTGATTGGTGATAACTGTTAAGCTTTTACATTGAGGACACTGCAAAAATTTAAGTGTGGGGGAGGGATTAGCCTACTGTGCTATTTTTATGCTTTCTGTTTTACTATTTTCAAGTTTTTGTTTTTGTTTTAATTTTTGTTGTGTTTGCTGTTCTTTGTTTTTAATTTTCTGTTTTACTATTTTAATGCTTGCTATTTTAAATTTTATGTTTGCTGTTTTTCTGTCATTTAAAATTTTATTTTTTGTTTTCTTTTAGGTTTGCTGTTTTTCTGTTTTTTTTTTAGATTTTTCTAGTTCTTTCCAATTAATTTAAGAGTTGTGAAGAGAATAGTTTAAAGCAATTTTGATTCTAAAGTGCTACAACATAAGTGGACCATTATCTTGCTTCTTAGATTTAAGTGGTATGACAACAAAATTTGATTTGGATGAGTTCATTCTTGGTAGTCTGATAAGCTGTGAGGATTTGAGCCATATGTCATGATTATTTCTTGTGTGTTTTCATCTATCAATTTGACACTTTAGAACTTGTTCTGTTTCTTAGTTGAGGTTACATTTGCACTTGCATGCATGAAAGTGATTAAGACATTCCTTTCTTTGAGAAACTACTTGACCAAATAGCTAACCTTGATGTTATCCTTTGATTTCCCCTTTTGAGCCTAATGATCTTTTCTTTCATATGTAACTCATTGCAAGCCTAAGTGTAAAACCATGTCCTACCCAACCCTTAGGAATTGAAGAGCATTGCATTGAATTAAAAATGGAGTGAATTCTTACAAAAACAAAGCATCAAGTTGCGGTTGATTGGTTGTGGCTGAAATTGTTAAGTGTTGTGCTTAAAAAAAATAAAAATACAGCAGCAGCAAAAGAATAAAGTTTTTTTGGGAAAAGTAAAAATGAGTTGAAGCCCAAAGTCAAGATGCATAAAGTACTTGAATCTCTCCATAATCAGATGCTCTTTGTTATTCCTTGGGCGCTTTAACCATTTTTCCATATTCTTGTCATTCATTTACCTTTTCCCATTACAACCCTTTAAAAGTCTTTTTGATTTGTGTTATGCATGTGACATAGGTAGTGGAGACTGAGAAAGTGAACAAGCTTATGGTAGTGTGATTTTGATAGGATGATTGGAGAGAAATACTTACCTTAGACACTTGAAGGAATTGAGAGCATTTATTTATCTTGTGAGAGGCTATTTACTTTGACTCATTCCTATTAAATGAAATTTCCATGTTGTGTGTTCTCTAGTTGTCAAGAGATGTTGTTCCATGAGTGTTGTTGTTTCTTTGAGTTTGATTTGTTTTCTTACCTTAATCTTTGCATTCTTGATTTGTTTAGAGAGTTGTTTTCTTTTTCTAGTCTGATTTTTGTGATTTTGCCCAGGAGTGCAAAAAGCTAAGTGTGAGAGAATTTGATAAGACATTATTTTACACTATTTATTTCCCTTATACTTAGTCTTTTAGTGTGTATTTCTATTAATTTCCATAGCCCATAGACGTATTTTGTGGATTCGGACTTGTTGGGGGCTTTTGGACTTTAATTGCATAATTATTGATTTTTGGCACTACTTACGTTTTTCATTATATCTTGAGCTGTGACGGGTGCCGAACTGTACAAAATTAAACTACTAATTGCAACTAAATTGTAGTATAGGATGCAACCAGTGTCGTCTCCCAAGGATTCACCAGAACAACTAATCTTTCAAGAACTTAAGCAATAACAGAATAAGGGGGGTTTTGTGTTGAATGCAATATACTAAGAATTAAGAAAGCAGTAAATTGAATTTATCAAATAAGAGAAAATGCAATCAACTCAAGCAGGCAACCAAACTCTAATCCATCCTTGTTCACTAAAGATAACCTAGATCTGATTTAATTCTTGGTTAAGTGTTACCTGGAACCCCTAACAATAACACTTAGAATTCCTACTGATTTACCAATCAGGATTCAATTAATCATGGAATTAAGACTCTAGGCAACCGCTCTATATCACTAAATCCAGATTAATTTAATAACCGAATTATCCAAGTTAACCATATATTAAAGACCTTTAAAGTATGATTATCAATCTGATTACTGTTATGAATCTAATCAACCGATTTAAATTCATACAACTCATGGAATCAAAGTACCATTCAATCACATGAAGAAGGGGAGAAGCAGTAATTCAAATTAAATTAAATCAAACCCGGTTGAAGCACAGGAACTCTGGATTGTCGAGTTCGACTCCTCTTGAATTGATTACAAACGAACTTAGCCTTCCATGGAAGACTTGAACACAAAGCAAAGGGGAAAAACGAACTAAGCAAAGGAGGCAGCAGCAGCTCAAGGAATTTTTTTATCTCTTCTGATTGTGTATGTTTTGCCTCAACAACTTGAGAATATATACTAGCTGGCTGCCTCCTCTAGGTTTCCTAATNGATGCTCTTTGTTATTCCTTGGGCGCTTTAACCATTTTTCCATATTCTTGTCATTCATTTACCTTTTCCCATTACAACCCTTTAAAAGTCTTTTTGATTTGTGTTATGCATGTGACATAGGTAGTGGAGACTGAGAAAGTGAACAAGCTTATGGTAGTGTGATTTTGATAGGATGATTGGAGAGAAATACTTACCTTAGACACTTGAAGGAATTGAGAGCATTTATTTATCTTGTGAGAGGCTATTTACTTTGACTCATTCCTATTAAATGAAATTTCCATGTTGTGTGTTCTCTAGTTGTCAAGAGATGTTGTTCCATGAGTGTTGTTGTTTCTTTGAGTTTGATTTGTTTTCTTACCTTAATCTTTGCATTCTTGATTTGTTTAGAGAGTTGTTTTCTTTTTCTAGTCTGATTTTTGTGATTTTGCCCAGGAGTGCAAAAAGCTAAGTGTGAGAGAATTTGATAAGACATTATTTTACACTATTTATTTCCCTTATACTTAGTCTTTTAGTGTGTATTTCTATTAATTTCCATAGCCCATAGACGTATTTTGTGGATTCGGACTTGTTAGGGGCTTTTGGACTTTAATTGCATAATTATTGATTTTTGGCACTACTTACGTTTTTCATTATATCTTGAGCTGAAGATGTCCGATTGATGTGATTCTAGTTTCGTTGGAAAGCTGACAGAAAATTCTATATTTCATATGAAGATCCCAGAAGCTGTTTCTCGTGTCTGGATAACTGAAATTTGCGTGCAAGCAGTCCAGATTTTCTGCATCCGCCCAGCATTGACTTGTTCCATTCCTTGGGCCTCCTTATTGGACCAGTGCATGTTTATTGGACCAAAATTTGCTTATTGGGCCAGCACACATGACACTAGGACTTAATCACATTTTTACCATTAATAATTTAGAAAATTAGGTTTATTTTGTAATTAGGAAACCTAGAGGAGGCAACCAGCTAGTATTTATTCTTAAGATTGTTGAGAAAAAGGAGATCAGGAATTTACCATCAGTAGCTGCTGCCTCCTGTTCCTGAGTTAGAGTTTAGACATTTGCTTTGTGTTTAAGCCTTCCATGGAGGGCTAAGTACTTTTGTAATCAATTCAAGAGGATCCATACATGTTAATCTAGAGTTCCTGTGCTTCAATCCGAGTTTGATTTAATATAGTTTGATTGTCTTCTTCTTCTCATCTTCTTGTGATTGAATGATATTTTAATTGCATGCATGCTTTATATGAATTTAAATCGGTTGATTAGATTCATCACAGTAATCAAACTGCTGATCATATGTTAAAGGTTTTTAATATATTGTTAACTTGGACAATTCAGTTATTAAATTAATCTGGACTTGGTGATATAGAGCGGTTGCCTAGATTCTTAGTTCCAAGATTAATTGAATCCTGATTGATAATCAGTAGAAATTCTATGTGTTGTTGTTCGGGGTTCTAAGTGACATTTAACCAAGAATTAAATCAGACCTAGGTTATTTTTAGTGAACAAGAACGGATTAGAGTTTGGTTGCCTGTTGATAACACATTATTTTACACTATTTATTTTCCTTATACTTAGTCTTTTAATGTGTGTTTCTAGTGATTTTTATGGCCCTTAAACATGTTTTGTAGATTTGGACTTTTTGGTGTTTGTAGATTTTAATTGCTTAACTGTTAAATTTTGGCACTGCTTATGTTTTTCACCATAAGCATGGCTACAGATGTCCGATTGATGTGATTCTAGTTTCGTTGGAAAGCTGACAGAAAATTTCATATTTCATATGAAGAGCCCAGAAGTTGATTCTCGCATCTGGACAACTGAAATTCGTGTGCAAGCAGTCCAGATTTTCTGCTCCTCCCATCATTGACTAATTCCTTTCCTTAGGCCTGCCTATTGGACTAGAGCATGTTTATTTGGGCCAACATTTGCTTATTGGGCCAGCACACATGACACTAGAGTTTGATCATGTTTTTACAATTAATAATTTAGGAAACNTATTTCATATGAAGAGCCCAGAAGTTGATTCTCGCATCTGGACAACTGAAATTCGTGTGCAAGCAGTCCAGATTTTCTGCTCCTCCCATCATTGACTAATTCCTTTCCTTAGGGCTGCCTATTGGACCAGAGCATGTTTATTTGGGCCAACATTTGCTTATTGGGCCAGCACACATGACACTAGGGTTTGATCATGTTTTTACAATTAATAATTTAGGAAACTAGGTTTATTTTGTATTTAGGAAACCTAGAGGAGGTAGCCAATTAGTATTTATTCTCAAGTTGTTGAGGAAAAAATACACAACCAGAGAGATACGAAATTCCCTTGAGCTGCTGCTGCCTCCTTTGCTGAGTTCGTTTTTCCTCCTTTGCTTTGTATTCAAGTCTTCCATGGAAGGCTAAGTTTGTTTGTAATCAATTCAAGAGGAGCCAAACTTAATAATCCAGAGTTCCTGTGCTTCANTTCAACCGGGTTTGATTTAATTTAATTTGAATTACTGCTTCTCCCCTTCTTCATGTGATTGAATGGTACTTTGATTGCATGAGTTGTATGAATTTAAATCGGTTGATTAGATTCATAACAGTAATCAGATTGATATTCATCCTATAAAGGTTTTTAATATATGGTTAACTTGGATAATTTAGTTATTAAATTAATCTGGACTTAGTGATATAGAGCGGTTGCCTAGAGTCTTAATTCCATGATTAATTGAATCCTGATTGGTAAATCAGTAGGAATTCTAAGTGTTACTGTTAGGGGTTCCAGGTAACACTTAATCAAGAATTAAATCAGATCTAGGTTATCTTTAGTGAACAAGGATGAATTAAGGTTTGGTTGCCTGCTTGAGTTAATTGTGTTTTCTCTTATTTGATTAAATCCTATTTACTGCTTTCTAAATTCTTAGTATATTACATTCAACACAAACCCCCCCTTTATTCTGTTTTTGCTTAAGTTCTTAGTAGATTAACTGTTCTGGTGAATCCTTGGGAGACGACACTAGTTGCATCCTATACTACAATTTAGTTGCAATTAGTATTGTAATTTTGTACGGTTCGGCACCTATCAAAATTTTGGCGCCGTTGCCGGGGATTTCACCTAACATATTAATCTTCTTAGGACTCTTTTGTTATTGTTTTATTTTCTTTTTGTTCTTGTTTCTGGTCATTGTTCTTCATCATTCTCCCATTGTTCTACTTGTTTTCCTTATTTGTTTAGGTTTTCTTTCCCTTTTTAGTGTTTCTGTTTCTGTGTTGTTTTTGATTCTGACCAACTGGGATTGAGCTGCAAATTGGTGGACTAAGGAATTGCATTGTGAGAAGCATTGTGTGGCGAACTTTGTGCTGTTATTGCCCTTGTTTAGCCTCCTTTGCCATTATTCCGTCTCCTTTGCCGTCTTTGTTCACTATTTGGCAAAACTTTTTATACTTTATGAGCATTGTAGTGATAGTTTTTTCTTGTTGTTTTGTTTCCTTTGATTTTTTAGGGTTCTATTGTGTGAATTATGGTGCCTTGGTGCCAATTTTCCTTTGTTTTCCCCTTGCTTCGGTTTGATTTAGTGGTTTTCGCGTGTACTGTTCCGGCCAAATTTTCGTGCTCCGATTGACCTGAAACTTAGTCAGTTGAAGGAAAACGAGCTAAAAATCAATAATCATTGCTATGCAATGTAGTCTTCATTTTTAAGCCGAATTCCATCGTTTTGACCAGTTTTTCAATTTTTTTAAAAAAATTATTTGATTTTTGAATTTCATTTTCATTTAGCTTTCATACTGTGGTGATAGAAATTTTTTTAAAAATATTTAGTTACTTCAACTAGCCTTATTTTGTTTTTTTTTTTGTGTGCATTTTGTGTTTCTCTTTTAGTTTAATTCTGTCATTTTTTGCTACTTTTTGTATAACTTTATATGTTATTTTGTATGTTGGTGTGTTTTGGTGTTCTGTTATTTTTTTTTTTTGTTCATGCTAGGTTCTTATTCTACTATAAGAGTGCAAGAGGTTGTTGCATCACTTGCTGACCAATAGAGGATGAAGCATAACATTTAGAGCTGGCTAACGGGCCAACCCAGCCCATTAGGGCCGGGCCACATCGGGCCACGGGCCTAAACGAGCCGGGCCAAAGTGGCCCGGTTCTAATCGGGCCAGCCATTTCTCAGTCCAGCCCAGCCCACCTCGGGCTGCGGGCTATAACGGGCCATAGCGGGCCAAAATCTTTTTTTTTTTAATTTTTTTTGCCATGCTTATTTTTTTAGAGAATATGAGAACATATTGATTATGAAACATCAAATATTAACATACGTAATCAAAATACAAATTCAAATAAACAATTTCCTTTTTAATACCCTAAAGTTTAAGATAAACTAAATCTTTTACTACCTAGTCCTTTTAAGATTGATTTAATAAAGTTCATAAAAAAATATACTTATGTTATAATAAGATAAGAGAGTCCAAATTTATGTCCTAAATATATCCCTTTTTATTGTTTTTATAGGTAGGGTATTAGAAAAATTGTAGTTGAAGGCTTAATATGAAAAATCAACTGGATGGAAGGTTCTGGGGTGCTGGCGCTCAGCGCTGGTATCTGGCGCCCAGCGCTGGGGTGTTGGCGCCCAGCTCTGGGTTCTGGCGCTCAGTGTTGGGGTTCCAGCGATAGCCTTTAGGGTGCTGGCGCTCAGCTCTAGGATCTGGCGCCCAGCGCTAGGGGTCCAGCAACAACAACTTTTGAAGTCAAGATGCCAGCGCTAAGCGCGGGGGTCCAAAAATAACAGATTTCGCCCAATAATCACAGTATAGATGAAAAATAAAGCATACCCACTTCATGCAAAGCTAAGAAACCTCAAAGAACATTGAAGAAACAATACCCATCAACTTTACTTTGTGCCAATAACAACAAACTTCAAAGCACTTCATCTAATATTGAGCATGGGGGAAAAGGATGGGAAATGTTGGCTGGTGCTGGAGAAGGAGATGCGGCAATGAGGACTGAGGAGAAGGAGGCAGAGAGGGGTAGAACCGTAGAAGTAGAACCGTATAGAAAGATAATCAAATTTGGGGAGAGTGGAATGTGAGAGATGAAATTCTGATTTTTGAGTTAGAGATTGCATTCAGATTTTAAAATGAAGGCAATTGAAAGTTGGAAAAAAAAAATAAAAAACAAATCGGGCCAATCGGGCCAACCCGGCACGAACCCGATCGGGCCACGGGCCAAATCGGGCCGGGCCAAATTGGCCCGGTTTTAAACGGGCCACCATTTAGGGAACCCAACCCACCATTTTATCGGGCCCCAACGGGCTCAGCCCATGAACCCAGCTCTAATAACATTGATGGATTATTCTCATTGGATGATGATTATGGATTTTAAGATCCTTTTGTAGTTGCATTGCAGCAGCCTATATATGATCCATACTTCAATGCCTATAACCTTGATTGGAGAGATCATACCAATTTGATATATGACAATGCAGCCCCACCACAGCAGTATTGGCAACCGTTAAAGCAACCTATGCAACAATGAAGTCTAGCATGCATAGAACCTGAACCTTCAATTGAGGACTTAGTGAAGCAATTGGCTACTCATACCATTCAGTTCCAGCAGAGGAGAGAGGCCGCCATGCAAAATTTAAATACCCAGATTGGACAATTGACATCCTCAGTGAGTCAACTGCAGCCCCAAGGTTCTAAAAAAATTTCTTCACAGACAATTCTAGAACCAACTGAAAATTTTATGCCATAACCAATTGAACTTCAACCCACAAACAAGCCACAGATAGCAGAGAGAGCTGTCCCTAATTCAGTGACCTTAGAATCCGAGAGAGCCACTCAGTCCAAGAAGACAGAGGAGGATTTAGTCGAAGAGGTCTACAATGAGTTAGATTTTGAAGAAGACTCTCAAGAGACAACCCAAAATGAATCTGACAAGGGTCCTCCGGTCAATTATACACTCTTTCCTATTTTAACACAAACTGATTTTAATTGTGAGCTTGCTGAAAAGTTGTTCCAACATGACCCTAAGCTTGTAGTTATGATGCATGCATGTGATGATTTAAGCACTAATATTGAAGGGTTAGGTAATTTCATGTTTCTTACTTATTCACATGCTAGAGCACTAGGTATAGATCATGTTAAAACCTTTGTTGCAAGTGAATATTTTGATGTTGGTGGAATGAGTGCATGTTATACATGGGCTGTCCAAGCCAACCATAGGCTAAGCTATTCTTCGAATAGGGAGACAAAGATGTTGTTGTTTGCCAATTCTTTACAAGAATCTAAGTGTCATCTTAAGCCTTGCATGAACAATATGTTGTGTGACACCAATATATTTTGTAAAGATAAACTTAAGCATGACTGTTATAGACTTAGATTTGTAGGACATGATAATTTGCCTTCTTTTAGATTTATATATGGAACCTATGGTTGGCTATCTATACCTAACAAAGTTTTTCATTTTAATGTTTCTCATGCTTTAGGTAGGATTGTAAATTCTTTGCTACACATTTTTCTTGGTGATCTTTTGAATGCTTGCTTTGTTGAATTTTTAAGTCAAGGGCTAAGTTTAGTTGCTTCTAGTTTTACATTGTTTGCTTTATTATTTCTTTTATGCCCTTATATATTTTTATGCTTTCATGTTATTTATAAGATTTTCAGTTTTGTTTTGTCTTTTAAGAGCTTTGTGAGAGTGGTCTTTGACCCAGGTATCTTGCCTTGCTTGTTGCAAATAAATGAAGGAACTCGGTTGCTAACTGATAAAGGAATTCGATTCATGCAAGAAGCTATTTTCCTCACTTGATAAGGATGTTTCTTCTCTCTCTTTTATTTTACTTGTCCTATTTGATTGGTGATAACTGTTAAGCTTTTACATTGAGGACACTGTAAAAATTTAAGTTTGGGGGAGGGATTAGCCCGTTGTGCTATTTTTATGCTTTCTGTTTTTCTATTTTTTAGTTTTTGTTTCTGTTTTACTTGCTATTTTTACTGTTTTCTGTTTTTCAGTTTAGATTTTTAGTCTTATGCTTTCTGTTTTAGGCTTAGTTTTCTGTTTTATGTGTTTTTAAATTTTTCTGGTTCTTTCCAATCAATTTAAGAGTTGTGAAGATAATAGTTTGAAGCAATTTTGATTCTAAAGTGCTACAACATGAGTGGACAATTATCTTGCTTCTTGGATTTAAGTGATATGGCAACAAAATTTGATTTTGATGAGTGGATTCTTGGTAGTCTTATAAGCTGTGAGGATTTGAGCCATATGTCATGATTCTTTCTTGTGTGTTTTCATCTATCAATTTGGCACTCTAGAACTTGTTCTGTTTCTTAGTTAAGGTTACATTTGCATATGTATGCATAAAAGTGATTAAGACATTCATTTATTTGAGAAGCTACTTGACCAAATAGCTAACCTTGATGTTATCATTTGGTTACCCCTTTTTGAGCCTAATAATTATTTCTTTCATGTGTAGCTCATTGCAAACCAAAGTGTAAAACCATGTCCTACCCAACCCTTAGAAATTGAAGAGCATTGCATTAAATATAAATGGAGTAAATTCTTATAAAAACAAAGCATCAAGTTGTGGCTGAATTGTTAAGTGTTATGCTTCAAAAAGAAGAATATATATATATATATATATAGCAGCAGAAAAAGAATAAAGTTGTTTTGGAAAAAGAAAAAAATGAGTTGAAACCCAAAATCAAGATGCATAAAGTACTTGAATTTCTCCATAATTAGATGCTCTTTGTGATTCCTTGAGTGCTTTAGCCATTTTTCTATATTATTGTCATCCCTTTACATTTCCCCATTACAAAACCCTTTAAAAGTCTTTTTGATTTGTGTTATGCATGTGACATAGGTAGTAGAGATTGAAAATATGAACAAGTTTTTGGTAGTGTGATTTTTGATAGGATAATTGGAGAGAAATACTTACCTTAGACATTTGAGGGAATTAAGAGCATTTATTTATCTTGTGAGAGACTATGTACTTTGACTCATTCCTATTAAATAAAATTGCCATGTTTTTTGTTCTCTAGTTGTCAAGAGATGTTGTTCCATGAGTGTTGCTGTTTCTTTAAGTTTGAATTGATTTCTTACCTTAATCTTTGCATTCTTGATTTGATTGGAGAGTTGTTTTCTTTTTCTAGTTTGATTTTTGTGATTTTGCCCAGGAGTGCAAAAAGCTAAGTGTGGGAAAATTTGATAACACATTATTTTATACTATTTATTTTCCTTATACTTAGTCTTTTAATGTATGTTTCTAGTGATTTTTATGGCCCTTAAACATGTTTTGTAGATTTGGACTTTTTGGTGCTTGTAGATTTTAATTGCTTAACTGTTAAATTCTGGCACTGCTTACGTTTTTCACCATATACTTGGATACAGATGTCCGATTGATGTGATTATAGTTTCGTTGGAAAGCTGACAGAAAATTCCACATTTCATATGAAGAGCCCAGAAGCTGATTCTTGCGTCTGGACAACTGAAATTCGTGTGCAAGCAGTCCAGATTTTCTGCTCCGCCCAGCATTGATTAATTGCTTTCCTTAGGCATGCCTATTGGACCAGAGCATGTTTATTTGGGCCAACATCTACTTATTGGGCCAGCACACAGACACTAGGGTTTGATCATATTTTTACCATTAATAATTTAGGAAACTAGGTTTATTTTGTATTTAGGAAACCTAGAGGAGGCAGCCAACTAGTATTTATTCTCAAGTTGTTGAGGAAAAAATACACAACCAGAGAGATACGAAATTCCCTTGAGCTGATGTTGCCTCCTTTGCTGAGTTTGTTTTTCCTCTTTTGCTTTGTATTCAACTCTTCCATGGAAGGCTAAGTTTGTTTGTAATCAATTCAAGAGGAGCCAAACTTAATAATCCAGAGTTCTTGTGCTTCAACTGGGTTTGATTTAATCTAATTTGAATTACTGTTTCTTCCCTTCTTCATGTGATTGAATGGTATTTTAATTGCATGCATGCTTGGTATGAATTTAAATTGGTTGATTAGATTCATAATAGTAATCAGATTGATAATCATACTTTAAAGGTTTTTAATATATGGTTAACTTGGATAATTCGGTTATTAAATTAATCTGGACTTAGTGATATAGAGCGGTTGCTTAGAGTCTTAATTCCATGATTAATTGAATCCTGATTGGTAAATCAGTAGGAATTCTAAGTGTTACTATTAGGGGTTCCAGGTAACACTTAACCAAGAATTAAATTAGATCTAGGTTATCTTTAGTGAACAAGGATGGATTAAGGTTTGGTTGCCTGCTTGAGTTGATTGAGTTTTCTCTTATTTGATTAAATCTTATTTACTGCTTTCTAAATTCTTAGTATATTGCATTCAACACAAACCCCCCCTTTATTCTGTTCTTGCTTAAGTTCTTAGTAGATTAACTGTTCTGGTGAATCCTTGGGAGACAACACTGGTTGCATCCTATACTACAATTTAGTTGCAATTAGTATTGTAATTTTGTACGGTTTGGCACCCGTCACCTGCTTGAGTTGGTTACGTTTTCTCTTACTTGATCAATTCTGTTTACTACTTTCTGAGTACTTATTATACTACATTCAACACAAACCCATCCTTTTTATTCTATTTATGCTTAAGTCCTAATAGATTAGTTGTTCTTGTGAATCCTTGGGAGACGATACTGGTTGCACTCTATACTACAAATCTGTTGCAATTAGTTTTGTAAATTTGTACGGTTCAACACCCGTCAAACGGAATGGATGACATCCACACACCCGAATTCTTGAATAATATCACACTATCTGGCCTACCAAATCACAAGCTATCGTTGAAGGTTGGTGTGCCAATTATGTTATTAAGGAACATTGATCTGCGGAATGGACTTTGCAATGGTACGAGGCTAATCATCACACAACTTGAAAATTATGTGATTGAAGCAAAAATTATTTCAGGCAGTAACTCAGGGGAGAAGGTATTCATCCCAAGAATGAATCTGACATCATCTGACCAAAGAATGCCCTTTCAATTAAAATAGAGATAATTCCCCGTACAACTCTATTTTGCTATGACAATAAATAAGAGTCAATGACAGTCACTTTCTCACATGGAGCTGTATCTTCCAAGACCAATTTTTAGTCACGGACAGCTCTATGTAGCTTTCTCAAGAGTTAGAAGCCGGAGTGGTCTGAAGGTGTTATCGATAGATTCAGATGGGACAATATTAAAAAGAACAAAGAACGTGGTCTACAAAGAGGTGTTCCATAAGATCAACTGAAGAGGTATGTTATGAATCTAAAGCACTGCAAATTCCAAAGATACGTATATATTGTGCGGTTGTATTTAGTTATTTCTTTACTAGTCCTATAACCTATTTTCAGGTACATAAGGAAGTTGTGATCCCTTAGTAGATAACATGTACGTAGCAGTTCAAATCAAGTACCAGAGACTATTTCACCAATGTGATATCACATTTTCAAATTATTAGATTATAAGAAATCTTGTATGTAAGAACTAATCACAAACTTTTTTTTATGTCGCCCCTGTCCCGCTCGGCTGCGCATAGCACAGGGCAATTTACTAGTATATATTAAAAGTAGAAACCAAGTTGAGGAGAGCATGACACATGTCACTTTTTGATGAATAAGGTGTTGCCAAGTGGCACAACCAGGTAATTTCCTTTCAATTTGAGTATTTAAAAAGTCATTTATAATCTGAAGCATGTGTGTTTTAGAAATAAAAACCCTAAAAAAATAATTAACATTCATGACATTAAATAACTTCCATATTTAAAATTTGTAGCATTTAGTATTTGTTGAATAATTAAAAAATAAAACGTAAATCAGCAATATCAATCTACATTTAATGTCTTGATTGGTAAGACCAATTAGAAACTGAAAATTTTAATTATAAAATGAAAATCAGCAAAATTAAAGGGATTGATTTTGCTGAATTTTAATCACTAGAGTTTCTTGAAGAGCAGTTTAACTGTGTATATAAGTGAGGCTGCCTTGTGCCTACAAAGCTGCTCTAAACGCATATTCGTTCTATTTTGATTCAATTTTTGCTCTTTTCATTGTCTTCAGGTCTCCTTCCTCTAAAACCTTTTGGTATGTTTTGTGCTGTTGTCAGTTTATGATTTATTTTGTGCTTTAAATGTTTATATATTTCTTTAAATTGTCATGCATTATTTTATAGACATTCTATTGAATTTTTTTATTTTGTTCACATGATTTCCTTTTATGCACGTACCAGATTTTTCTTCTTTTTAGCATTGCATAATTGCTTCTTTGCCATTTCAGATTTGGGACATTGACTCATCCTTCAAGTCGAATGATAATTTCCTTTGTTTGTATTATTTTATTTATAGCCTTATCTATTAGAATTTTGGTCTTTACACTGAGTTTGCAAAAGTATTTTAATCATTCTTATTTGTTCTTGAAGTTTCTGGTCGAAAACTTGAAAGGTAATCATGCTCATTTGTTTCTTCTTTTAGTCTTTCTTTGTAATCCTTTCCTTTTTATGTAAGTTGTGGAATGGCTTTTTATGCACCTTGTCTCCTCCGTTTTGCCCATCTACATCTCATATCACATTCTATGTGCATTTTCTCCTACTTTCTGATGTATTTTATTGCTACTTTTTTGGCATAGTTACACTGCTGTTTTGAGCTAACTTCATTGTTGTCTTGAATATTAAATAATGACCATTTTAGGGGGGCTGTTTAAGGGTAATTCTGTTGAGTAAGTTCATGGTTGGAAGTGGTCATTTTGTAGATGAATGGTGTTTTGTTTAGACCATAAATGATAGTTGTTTGGCACACTACTTCAAGGTTTTTTTGACTATTTTGAACATGAGTTGGTTGTTATTTTTACACTATTTTAAATTTTTTTTTTGTTTTAGCATTTATCTCTATTCTTAATTCCGTATACCATCTTTCATTATGTCATTAATTTCTATGTCTTAAGTGAGTATGATATTTTCTTCTTACTTTGTTAAAAAAAATATATATATAAAGTGTGAATTCTCGGATGCTGTCAGACAACTCTGGGAATAGCTAGTGTTTGATTTGTTTCTAGAGCTATAAAGCTTGAAATTTAGCATTGTTGGTCTCATTAGAACTGTAAGATGTGTGGCTTCAATGTATACAATTTTCAGATTTTTTTTCATGTTTATTACTCCCAATTTCGGTTTGAATATAGTTGTTCAATGTTGCAATGACACTGATGCACTGTCTCTGGCAGTGTTCAGTCTTTTATTTCTTTCTGGAGTTATACAGTTCTGAATTGCATGGCTATTGTCTCTTTAGAACCATAAGATGTATGTATTCAATGTGTGCAATTTTTAGATTTTTTGCATGTCTAGTTTATTCCCACTTTGAATGTGAATAGGACTATTTTTCTGCACTGTCAGTGCTACTAGTTAGCACTGGCGGCGCATAGTCTTTCATCTCTAGTTTAAGTTGTGCAGCTTCAAATTAAGTGATGTTGGTCTCATTTGAATTGTAAGATGTGTGGCTTCAATGTATGTAATTTTCTGAATTTTTGCATGTCTAGTTTGCTCACAGTTTTGACTCGAACACAATTGTTTCAGATAACTAATGAATATGTGAATTCTTTGGACTTCCTTCAAATTTGTCTCTTGATAAGGATGGTGGTTTTAGGCATGTTTGGTGGCTGTCCTAGTGTATTATGCCTCATTTCTTGATGTATTTTGCTTATGTGTTTAGCTACCATTGTAGTGTCATTCTTATGTGTGATAAATTCTTTTTTCTATTCTAAGGGCTATTTAGGGTTTGTTTCTACATTTTTGGTTGATTTTGGATTTTTTCCTTTAAAGCATGTAGAGATTAAATGTGTAGGTCACTTAGGTAGATTTTTTTAAGTTTTGTCGAACCTGTGTTTTGGTGTATTCATGAGCATCCTTGGATACAACTCATGATAATTATGAGTATGAGCGAATTGGAAGGCTCAACCAGAAGATACCTAGCTGCAAACTTGAAGCAAAAATGTTGTTTTATTTATATTTATATTTTATTTTATTTTATGTAAATTAAGATTTCTCAGTACCTAAATTTTGAGACAAGTTTTGTAATATTTAAAATCATACATTTGCACTGCATATAAAGAATATACCTGTGTTGCGTAATATCTGCATGCCCCTTCACTTATCATGGGAGGATATGGCGAGTCAGTCCTATATGGGATGCCTTTCTCTATCCGATTTAGGTGAAGGTAGCGCCACCTTGGACGGCCACTTCATGCGATGAAGGAGTGGAAGGATTTAGGTCTCGATAAAGAATTCATGCATTGCACGTTTCATTTTTTTGTTTTTATTTTCATCAGATATTCTTGTAACAATTCATTATTCTGGGGTAAATAAAATATACATTTTGGCCATATTCTGTTCGCACAACTAAATTAAGGTAACCGTCTTTAGACGGATGCTGTGGGGTGCCTAACACCTTCCCCACGTATAAACAAACTCTTGAATCCTCTTTAGTTTGCAGACCATTATTTTTTTTATTAATTAAAAAGGGATTTTCCGATTGTTCCCCATTTTCTTAATACAATTGGTGGCGACTCCAAGTTTTCTTTTCGGAAAACTATTTTTTTTTTCTTTAAGTCCGTCATCCGCATCGTAGCGACATTCTGGTACGTTGTGACAGGTTCTCAGGTAACACAAGGTGGTACCACTCCTAATACAAATCGAATTGTCTTTCCAACCCCTAAGTTACACCCGTTTCATATGAATCAAAGTCTGCTTACACTGACACCAATCGTTTCATCAGCAACAAATCACATGAATCATAGTGAAAAAGGATTGTACACATTCACTCCAAGCAATGAATCGGGGTACTTATCACAATTATGGATATTAATAATTTATATTAAGTTAGTTATCCAATATGATTTCTATTCATTGTTGAATAATCATATTCGAAAATATTACCCCTCTAATTCATTCAAATTGCCTTATCAGTGAACACATAAGTTAGATCAATACTGGATTTTCACTGAGTATAAATTTTGTTGACCTTACTAAGAAGAATGATGACGAAGGTAAACAATAACAAAATTATAGAGCATGGACATATATAAATATGATCTTAAATTGTTTTAAATCTAATTCATTTTGTATGTATTATTTTGTTATATTACACGTGTTTAATATGCAAACAATGTAGCTGCCAAAGAAGTGAGAGCACTAAGGATTACGATTAATAGACAAAAGTATGGAAGAGATCAGCATAATGATAAAGGTCTGTCGCATTCCCAAATTTTTTATTTTTTAAGAATATTTCTATGCGCTATTTTTTTTATCATTTTATTAATCTTAATAATTCAAAAAACAAGCTTATCTGTGGTCAAACTGGTATTGAGTCTTCATAAATAATTCACAAGCATCATAACACACTTTCCTTGGGTTACCGAGATGTTCTCTAAGAATTAATAAAGGTTTGTTGAGTGATCGTAACATACCAACAAGCAACATAAGAATAGACTTCATTTTGATAACACTCGAGAAATTTATGAGGAAATACACAACCCTGGTGACATGCTATCAATGGAAGATGATACAGGTATGTGTTATATAAATATCAATTAAAGTATTTTGAATCTAAGATATTTTGTATAAATTATTTTGTTATATTACACGTGTTTACCTAGTTAACCATGTAGCCGCCAAAGAAGCGAGAGCGTCAAGGATGTCCATTACTAGACAAAAGTGTGGAAGATATCAAGATAATAATAATGGTTTGCCACCTTTAGAAATGATTGTGTAGTTTTTTTAAAATTTTTACATACCTTATTTTTATTTATTTTATCAGTCTTAATGTTATAGAAAACACGCCTAGATGTGGTCGAACTGCTCTTGAGTCGTTTAAAAAAATTCTCATGCAACATAACACACCTTCTTTGGGGATATCAGGAGTTTCACTAAGCATTAACGATGGTTCGTCAATCATACCCTACCAACATGTAGCACAAGAGTAAATAGTCGTGGGAGGGACTTAAGTAGGGGAAGTAGGATTCTACAATAGCTACAGCCAAATAAATTTGATTTTGATGAAACATAAGGTGTTGATGAGGAAATACTCAACCATAATGATATACCATCAATGGAACCTGATACATGTGTTTATTATATATGATAATTACTTTATTGCTCATTTCCTTATCATTGTTGCAAACAATATAGTATTCATACTTGAGTAAAAATATAAGCATTTCACCATCAAATACAATACTTGCAATGTGTGCAGCTGAAAACAACAATGACTCTTTGGATAATTTAAATACTCCTGCAAATGACAAAGATATGTATAAATATGCTATGACATTGACCTTTTAAATAAAACTATGTATATATGTTGGCTAACATATCAGACATACTTGTTAATACAAATGAAGATGTTGAGGATACATTGACTGATGCAATCAACAATGTCAATAATCCTACAAATGATGGCCCACATGAAGGTAATTCGAAAATAATAACATTCTTTTATCATTATATGGAGATTTGTACAATGAGATTCAATATTATTCTAATGCCCATGATAATTTTTGTATCAACACAAAAGGTACTATGATATTTGGGATCTGGTTTGGTCGTGTGAGTCTTGTGGAGCATTGCTTTAATATAATGAAAGACTTTTGAAATTGAGAAATTTAAAAAAACCAAAGTTTGGGGTTTGTTATATTCAAGGAAAGATAAAGATTCCATTGTTAGAAGATCCACCAAGTACTATATTTAGATTGTTGCACGGAATTGATGCAAGGAGTAGCAAATTTGTTTGAAACATTAGGGCATATAACATGATGTTTTCTTTTACATCTCTCAATGGACGAATTGACAATCAATTTAATATGTAGCAAGAAGTAAAGATGTTCCGAATTGGTGGTTAGAACTATCACTCAATTAGGAGCTTGGTACCAAGTGAAGGATCTGAACCTAAATTTGCACAACTATATATTTATGATACAAATAATGAGGTCCCAAACCGTATACAAGCATACAAGTCAGTATAGTTTAATTTAATTATTTACATATTAAAACCCTATATATTACATTAATACTACATACAAATAATTCTATCTAACTTCGTTTAACTTATGTTGTAGTCATTCTTATGAATCCTCCAAAAAAAAAATAGATCCATCTATTGTGGAGGATCTTAAGAAGATGCTTGATGACCATAATGTCCTAGCAAAATCGTTCAAGAATGAAAGAGAAAGGCTTCACACTAACCCATTTGCCAACATAAGAATGAGGCTAATTACAAAATGGGGATCATATGGAAGGACACAGAACAAGCCTACTTCCAATGAAATTGTTGTTTTGATAGTTGGAGATGTTGACAGCCTTCATGCTGGCCAAGATATTGTAATCAAAAGAATGATAGGAGCACTCCAATAGATAAACCAATTGCATCCTGCTTATCTTGCATTGCAATATCCACTTCTATTTCATATGCTGAGGATGAGTACAAGAAAGACATTCTATTGAGGGAATCAAATAGACTAGGTACAAATAAGAAGATAAATGTGTCCATCAGAGAGTTCTCTGCATTCAGGATCTTTGATAGAATAGGTGAGGCTAGGACATTATTATTGTCTAGGAAATTATTCCAACAGTTTTTGGTTGATGCTTACACCATGATAGAATCATCGGGACTGAAATATATTAGGTGCAATCAAATGACCCTCAGAGCATAAATGTACAGAGGCCTCACAGAGATTCTGCTTACAAAGGACGTTGTCGCATCATCTGTAGAAAAACGTATAGTCCTATCGTCATTATTTACTGGTGGGACCAAGTATCTTTTTTCAGAATTACTATGACTATATGTCAATATGCTTGTGGGCTAGATATTCAGACTTATTTATCACATTTACATGTAATCCCGATTGGTCGGAAATATAGAGGTATGTTAATTACAGGGGACTGAGTATGAAGGACAGATAAGATATTTTATCCAAAGTATTCAAAATGAAGTTGGATGAGCTCATAAGGGACTTAAAGCAATGACAGTTGTTTGGCTGGGTGAAAGCATGTATGAAACTTGACAATAATCTGCATACACTTACTAATTATTATTCTTATCATTAGTATAGATAAGTGTGACCATCACAATATGTTGTTTTGTACAGTGGTATACACAATTGAGTTTCAGAAACAAGGATTACCTCATGCTCATATATTATGATTCCTACACACCGGCCATGAACATCCAACCCCAGATGATATCGATAAAAGAATATCTACTGAAATTCCTGATATGGAGTTGGATCCCACCTTATATAAGATTGTTGGTGATTGCATGATTCATGGCCCATATGGTGTGGCGAATAAAAATTCACATGTATGCAGAATAATATATGCACAAGACATTTCCCTAAGAGGTACATAGAGAGGACGACAATCAAAGACATTTCTCATGATTAGGTTCATTTTCTTTTTAGAAAATGATTGCTAAGAGAATTGGCTAGGAATGTAAAATATTAAGATGTTTCCTGTTGTATTTAAATAGATATTATGCCTAAGGTTTATCTATTTTTGTTAGATAAGTTCTTATTTTTAATAAATTTTGCAGGTGATCTTCAACATGTTGTGGTTATGCATTTCCTCAAATGCATTATCATTAGCATTATTAGCAATTATTATCATATCTAAATATGGAGACTTTAATATGGAAATGTTTGTGTTTTAGCAATTTAAAAGCACCGAGATCTTTTACCCAGGAGCTCACAGAAATTTAAAAGCACTGAGATTTTTCACCAAGAGCCGACATGAATTTAAAAGCACCAAGATCTTTCACCTGAGAGCCGACAAAAATTTAAAAGCACCGAAATCTTTCACTCAGGAGCCAACAAAATTTAAAAGCACTGAGATCTTTCACCCAGGAGCCAAGAGAATTTAAACGCACCAAGATCTTTCACCCGGGAGCCAACAAAATTTAAAAGCATCAAGATTTTTCACTCGGGAGTTGACAGAATTTAAAAGCACTGAGATCTTTCACCCGGGAGCCAACAGAAATTTAAAAGCACTGAGATCTTTCACCTAAGAGCCAACAAAAATTTAAAAGCACCAAGATCTTTCTCCTGAGAGCTAACAAAATTTAAAGGCACCAAAATCTATTACTTAAGAGCCAACAAGAATTTAAAGGCACTTGGTTTGACACAGGCTCAACCTAGCTAGGCTAGATTCAATTTAAGCAAGAAAAGTAAAATGCAGAAAAGGAAAGAACTTGGCTTGACAGAGGCTCGACCTAGCTAGGCTAGATTCGATTTAAGCAGGAAAAGCAAAATGCATAAAAGGAAAGCACCTGGCTCGACACAGGCTCGACCTAGCTAGGTTAGATTCAATTTAAGCAGGAAAAACAAAATATAGAAAAGGAAAGCACCTGGCTCGACACAGGCTCAACCTAGCTAGGCTAGATTTGATTAAAGCAGGAAAAGCAAAATGCAAAGAGGAAAGCACTTGGCTCGACACAGGCTCAACCTAGCTAGGCTAGATTCGATTTAAGCAGGAAAAGTAAAATGCAGAAAAGGAAAAAACCTGGCTCGACACAAGTTAGACTAGATTTGATTTAAGCAGGAAAAGCAAAATGTAGATAAGGGAAGCACCAAGCTCAACACAGGCTCGACCTAGCTAGGCTAGATTCGATTTATGTAGGAAAAGTAAAGGTGCCTCCTCCGTCGGAGGACTTTGACAAGAAAAATAAAGTGCCTCCTCAGCTGAAGGGCTTTGACAAGAAAAAAAAATGTGAAGATGGGTATGCCATGGTTCAAGGCCTATGAACAAAAAGCAAATAGGGGATGAACTTTAGAAAATGCATGATGTGAGTTAACATGACAAAATTTGGGAAATGATATGATATGCAAGAAAAATAACATGAAGGGGCAAGTCCCAAACTAGTAATAAGACAATAGGTCAATGACCAAGGAATTGTAAGAAGTAAAAGAATGAGTCAAGGCCTAGAATGCTGGGGAATAAAACTGGTGGGACAGAGCCAAAAGACACTGAATTCGAAAAGTGCAAGTTGCTTGCTCAATGAAAAATTTGCTCAATCAAATTTTGTCCCAGTTTATGGTCTAGTCTCAGAGACTTCTTTCTGCACAGATCTTGATGAATGTTAATCCTTTGCAATAATCAAGGCAATGCTTTATGCCAATTTTTCAATTGCTAATGCTTGTCATGTCAATTGAGTAAGAGCCACTCCTATTTTATTTTGCAAAAATTAATGAAATGAGTTATGGATTCAAAGAAAGATCATTGTGAGGAAATGATAGAGACGAGACAAGCAATATGCCTCTTCATTTATGCCAACGAACTTGTCAAGGACAAAGTTGTGCAAGAAATGAATTTTTGGGCAACCAAAATTTGCCCCAGTGTCAAGCACTAGGGAGAATCATGGAGGCAACAATTTGGACATAGAGCCCTTATTTCACTGGTTATGACAACTTGCAAACTTGCAAAATGAAAATTTGCTCAAGTGGTAGGGACTTGAAGAAATTCCTTTTGAGAATTGCAATTGACAAAAAAGATTTTTCTTGAGTCAGGCTTGACCTCAATTAATTTTAATAATAATTTTTTTTTTTAATTTTTGAAAACCAAAATTTTTCATGAAACTTTTTGTCCCAATTTATGGTTCAAGCAAACTAATCCTCAAGGAGGTCTTTTAAAAGTTTGTAATAAGGTATTACGATGAAAAGTTTTTCTTTTGTTTGGAATGAAAGGATAAAGGCCCAAAATTTGATTTCTTCCCTTACCTTATTTCTCCATTTTTTTTCAATGCCCAACTCCATTTTATGCCAACATTCACTAAAAAGAGGATGCTCAAGAGTTGTAATGGGGTTTTAGAGATATAAGATACGGCTAATGAAAGAAAGGATATAAAGACCCAAACACTTGATGTTGGAACAACAATGAACATCTTGCTTTTCATAACTTCAGGTCTTCTTCTTGTCATTTTTATCACATGGACTACCTTTCTTATTTCTCAACCATTTAGAAAGAATACTTTTATTTTTTTTTTGTCTCTCTTTTTGGAAAAGGATTTTTTTTACCTCTTGAAGAATTTTTTCTTTTCTTTTTCTTTTCCTCTTTCAGAGAGTTTTCCATATCTTTTGCACTTCTTTTGCATTTTCACTTTTTTTTAGCAAGTCCATTGAGGTTTTGAAGACATCCTTAACAAATTGACTCTTATTGTAGCCCAAGTATGATTCTCATCAGGTATGAAGGAAAATTTAAAGCTCAAAGTGGTTCAACATGGGATATGATGTGTTTGGATAAAAGAAAGAAAATCATCCTTTTTGACATTTGAATGTTGTCATGAAAGCTTATTGGAATTCTACCTTTCACAAGGGAGTACATGAATTTTGAAATTAAGAAATGAACTACTTCTTCAAGCTCAAAGGGGTAGTTAAGGATACTCCGCAATGTTTGTGAGAACAAATAATGTCTCTAATCATAGGAAAAGTTTGCTTCTAGAGTTCAAATTTTTCTTAAAAAACCATTTTTCTTATGAGGTCTTCTTTTTCCAATATTCTCAAATGTATTCATCTTTGTGTCAATTGCAAATTCTTAAAAGAAAAATTTATGAATTTTTTTAGAAGGACTATAATTCTAAAAGAATAAGTCCAGATAAAATAATAAAAATAGTAAAAGGAAATGCATAATCATTTCATTAATTGAAGCCAAATAATATAAGGTCCTAACATTGAATGAACTCTATTAGCCTTAGACTTGGGCTAAAAAGATTAAATTGACAAGATAAACACTGAACAACAAAAGAAATGGCTTAAAGCAATACAAAAGTAAGCTCGACCAACATCCTTCTTGAATCACCCTTTAATCTCCAACGGGATCTTCTCAAACTTGAGCCTTATGATTAGGCAATGTGCATAGCTACATTGGGTATAACCGCAATTTCCTTTATCTGAATTATCCCTTGCTTAATCAACTGAAGCACTATATGCTTTAAAGCATCACAAATTTAAATAGAATCTCTAATTGCTCCCATATGATATTCACATTTGAGATTTGGATTATACCAATGAGGGAAATGTGGCTTTAAAGGTTCCATTGGATGAGGTGCAATCACATGGGTATCACATAGTTGCCCGAACAAATAAGCTCTAGTAATAGGAAAGTTAGGAAAAGGTTCTTGATTCCTTTAAGGCCTGGATTGACCACGATCGGGTCTTGCAAAAGGTGCTCGAGGAGCAAGATAGCCTTGAGGTGGGCTTTGTGGGAAGGATGGTGGGATTGCATTGACTTGGTATGGAGGAAAGAAAATGGGAATTGGAGAATGGTATGGGCCTCGAGGTTGAAGGTATGATGATGTCACTGGTGAATGTACCCAATTTACCTCACCCTCTTTCTTCTTAAATGGTTCTCCATTCTTCTGACCAGTATTATGATTTTCTTTTCCTAAGAATGACAATTTTCCTACTCAATTCATATCTTCAACTCTCTCTTCGGCTTGATCAACTCAGAGAAGTCCTTATAAACAACTGCTACCATCAACTCGGCATAAGGGTGCAAAGTATTCAAAAAATAATGAATCATTTAAGAATCCAACAATGGAGATTGAACTTGGGCTACTAAATTCCAACACTTTTGAGTGTAATATTTAAAGCTTTCACTTTCTTCCTTCCGCATAGACCCCTATTGAGCTCTAGTAGGAGCTATGTTATCATTAAAACTATACTGCTTCAATAAAGCATCAGTCAGGTCTCTCCATGTGTGAATCTTAAGGTGATCCAAACGCCAATACCAATCTGAAGCAGGATCAGTCAAACTCTCTGGGAAGAAATGTATAAAGAACTTCTTATCTCTTGACCAACTGGAGATCTTAGTGCAATATGATTTAAGTGAAGTTGAAGATAGGTTGTTCCATCATAGCGGACAAACTCAGGCATTTTAAAATCTTTTGGGTGAGTAATTTCAGGTGTCAAGGAAAGTTCATCAATGTCCACTGACCTATATGCCCCTGATCCTTGCAACATCTTAATCTGATCTTCCAATAGTGCTTGCCTTTTCTCCATTGATTCGACCCTCAACCTCTCCTTTTTTAACTCTTCTTTCTCTTTTCCAAAAAGAATTATCTTTGAGACTTTTTGTGCAGTGTAGTGAGTAATTGGATGGGTGTACGTGTAGACGCTCCCTTGATTTTCATTTGGATTGAATGAAGCTTCCATAAGCAAAGAAAATGGGCCAAAGAACGGTAGTGAAATGGCATGTAAGGCCTCAACTGGTTGGATGGCTAGAGGAAATGCTAAATTTGAATCATATCCTTGTACTAGATTTGTAGAAGACATCATCTATGGAGGCATTCCCCATGTTGGAGCGAAAGTTGCAGAAATTGTCTCATTTGATGGATATGTCAACAAAGGCGCTATATTGGAAATTGGAGGAGTATTGCTATTGCTTGGTCCCTCAGCCACAACCTTCAACTTTAGGCTCTCAGTGAAAAACTTCATCATTTCATTCATACGAGATTTTAATTCATTGAACTCAGCTTCAAGATTGTGGCCTTGTTCCTGATTTTCCTCCATGACGATGATGGTTCTTGATTTGAGCCCAATCGACCTTTTCATAGAGTGCTTTTGATTGGGTTTATTTTTCTTTAAGTGAGCCATGTTCAACATTTTCCAATGAGAACTGCATGGGATGAATGGAAAAAAAAATGAGGTTTATGGAATGGGCAAGAGAAAAATGCATGACCCTATTTTTTATTTATTTAAATGAGCACAACAAAAGCTTTAGTGCTTTGACAAGAAAAAATGTACAAAAATATGACTTTCGCCTTATTGACAAATGAAGAGAGTTATAAGCCCTTTTAGTTTTTTTAAAAAAAGGATGTTTATGAGTTAAAATAATGCGCAAATGCATATGACTTGCTTTGACATGACAAATTAAAAAAAGAACAAGACTTCCACATTCTCTTCTTTATTTAGAAAATAGAAGGGTAAAAATGTAAATAAGAAAAAAATGGACACTTTTGAAAAAGAAATGAGACATGGGACCTTTCATTTTAATGTAGGAAATCATACGAGCAAGATAAAAAAAAAAAAATGCTTCCCCGATGTCCTATGATTAGGTCAAAACCTTAGGGTTAACCTAGTAGCCAGACTTTAGCCTTACACAAGTAAGATTCTAAGCTCAGACTAATTGTGCAGGGTTACAGGGTAGGTCTATCATTCTAGACAATCCGAGGTTCCCAGATCACCTCTATCAACATAATGGAGAACCTCATCTTACTTGCATGAACAGACAAGGAGATGAACTCCCGTGTTTATCCATGCCAATTGGACGAGACATGATATGAGTGGAAGTTTTCTTGTAAGCCGCCAAAGAATGTCTTTGGTGACAACACTAGACTCCCTCCTAATCCTAGGTAAACCTAGAGCCCGGTTGTAGAGCTAGAAAGTGTGTGAAGTAGCAGTGTTAGTGTACTATGTGTGCGAGAGAAGTATACAAACCTCAACCTAAAGCTACCCACTGCAAGGAAAAAACACAGAATATACATATTTAATAAAATAATCGACTTACAGATGCAAGCACAAAATAAACAATAATGTAATAAAACAAAATTAAGGATGAAGAAAATACATTTGGCTATCTCATACTAGCACAACCAATTTCTTAGGCTTGACTCTCTAAATGTCCCCAATGGAGTCGTCAAACTATTATAACGTACTCGAAGGTCGCTACAACGCAAATGGCGAACTTAGAAAAAATATTAATTTTTCAAAAGAAAATTTGAAGTCGCCACCAATTGTATTAAGAAAATGGGAAATAATTGAAAAACTCCTTTTTAATTAATTTTAAAAAAATGCTTTGCGAACCAGAGAGAGTTTGAGAGTCAATTTGTGTATAGGAAAGGTGTTAGGTACCCCATAACACTCGCCTAAAAGATGATTGCCCGAAATTAGTTGTGTGAATCATAAAATGACCAAAAATGTATTTTATTCATCCCTTGAATAATAAAATATACAAGTAAATAAGAATACTAACAACAAATTTAAACATGAAATGCATGCAACTAACGTGCCATAAATCCTTCCACCCGTTTCTCGCATATGGCGCCTTCCGGGGTGGTGCTTATCCTTACCTAGGAACTACAAGGTGGGCCACCTAATATGCAGATGGATCGCCCTATCCCTCCATGATAGGTAAGAGGCCTATGGATACTACGAGACACATATATATTTTTTATATGTAGTGCAAATGCATTTTTTTAAGTATTACAAAACTTGTCTCGAGGAGAGGAACTTTAATTACATCCAAATGAAAAAAAAAAAAAAAAGTTGCATCTTCGCTCCGAGACTTAGATCAGTCTCACATCTTCCAGAAAAGGGCATCCGCTTACATACCACATGGCCTCACCAATGTCCATAAAGGAAAAAAAAAACTCATGCACTCATGGAAGTTGCAATTAGTAAAAAACAAATAAGATAGACATTAACCCAAAGTAGTGAAAAAACAGCAAATGAAANCTTACCTAGGAACTACAAGGTGGGCCACCTAATATGCAGATGGATCGCCCTATCCCTCCATGATAGGTAAGAGGCCTATGGATACTACGAGACACATATATATTTTTTATATGTAGTGCAAATGCATTTTTTTAAGTATTACAAAACTTGTCTCGAGGAGAGGAACTTTAATTACATCCAAATGAAAAAAAAAAAAAAAAGTTGCATCTTCGCTCCGAGACTTAGATCAGTCTCACATCTTCTAGAAAAGGGCATCCGCTTACATACCACATGGCCTCACCAATGTCCATAAAGGAAAAAAAAAAACTCATGCACTCATGGAAGTTGCAATTAGTAAAAAACAAATAAGAGAGACATTAACCCAAAGTAGTGAAAAAACAGCAAATGAAACAAACCCAGAACAATCCCCAAAGTAGCCAAAGAAAATCAAAACAGAATTTAAACAAAGCATGCAAGTAGGCTAGAAATAGTCACTTAAATAGGGGAGGACAACAGTGAAACTAAATTAAAATAGCAAGGAATCAAATGGTGGGTTATTTTCTAAAAGAATAGTCATACATGTCAGACAATAAAATAGCCCTTTTAGAGCAGCTCAAACAGTGCATAATCAATCTCATTTTTGCACCAAAACAGTATAATGGTGAATACCAACACAAATCATTAGAATATCAGAATAATACTGACCAAATCATGCTCACATAGCCTCCAATAGCCATCACACATGCCCAAATCAACAATCAATAAAATGCACAAGAATGACAGCTAAACACATAAGAAAAATACACCGAGAAATGAGGTATAATATACCGGGACAGCCACCAAACATGCCAAAAACAGTCATTCTTATCAACAGACAAATCCAAAGAAAATTCAAGGAATTCACATTCTAATCAGTCATAGGAAAAATCTGTGAATCAAAATATAAAACTGAAGAAAACTCAATAAATGCACATGCTAATCAACTACTTAAAATAGACATGTTCGGATTAGAACTGGAAGCAGTGGGAAGGTGAAAAATTCTGACAATTGCACACATCAAAGAAACATGTCTCACAGTTCTAACAAGATGAGAGCCATGCAATTTAGAGCTGTATAACTCAAATTAGGGGCAAAAAATTGAACACTGCCAGAGACAGGGCAACAGTGACAATGCAACAATGAATAACCATATTCAAATCACAACTGGGAGCAAGCTAGACATGAAAAATTATAAAAATTGCACACATTGAGGATATATGTCTTATGGCTGTATTGAGATGAGAATCATGCAATTTGGATCTGTATAACTTAAATTGGAGACAAAAGACTGAATACTGCCGGAGATAGGGCGGCAGTGTCTGTGCAGTAGTGAACAGCCATATTCAAACCGAAATTGGGAGCGAGCTAGACATGAAAAAATTCTAAAAATTGCATACATTGAATATATATGTCTTACAATTCTATTGAGACGAGAATCATGCAATTTGGAACTGTATAGCTCCATTTAGAAAATAACGACCGACTACTGCCAGAGCTGTCTGACAGCATCCTAGAATGAACATGCATGTGCTCTTGATGCCAAATACTCCAATTGATCCACAAACAAATATAGTGCACGAAAGTACCAAATAGCATGAAAGAAAACAGTCAATGTGACACAAAATTACCCTTAATACAGTCCTCAAAGCATGCTAAACATTCAAGAATTTATTTCTAAAACATGCCAAAAGAAACATGATAAACATACCCAAACCTCAACCAAATTGACGTGCAAAACAGCACAAGCACATAAAAATCAGCTCCAAATGGTGTAGAATTAAATCTAGAAACAATATTGACTTAAAGCTATGCAACCAATTAAATCAACTTCCAATCTGTCCAAATAACCAATTAATAGTCCATGGAAAGCAACAAATTTACCATGATAGTTATTTTAGTGAACAAAAAAAAAAAATCAAATACATGCAATTGCAATATTCCTTAATGGTAAAATCTACTTAAGCAAAACCTCTAGCTCACTAATCCAAAGTAACCCTGGGATATAAAGAGAAATCATTCCAACTAAACCAAAGAACAAGAGAAGTATCCCAACATCAATAGCTTTAAAGAAAACAGGGCAAATAATAAAAATGGAATAAATCCACAGAACCAACAAAATTTCATTAGTTAAATCACTAGTTCAGAAAATCTAACAAACGCAAAGTGTCATTAAAGGAAAACGTAAACAAACTAAAATAGATGTTACATTTGAAGAGAAAATTCAATGGGCCTTGGGACCTTGAACCAGGGGGAAGTACGTGATTCCCTTCTTGAACCCAATTCTCCTTTCTTGTTCTATCCTCTTGCTTCTCTCACATTGGGTTTCCTTTTTTTTTTTTTCTGATTTTGGTTTCTACTCCTTCCCCTTTTCTTTGTTCTTTCTCTTCTCTCTATTGCTGAATCGGCTTTTTTCTTCTACTCTGCCCTCTCTCATACGTATCTCTCCCCCCTTGCTGAATGGGTTTCTTTCTCTCCTGTAGATATTTTATTTTGCCCCACTTTCCCATCTTGCCCTTCAATCTCCACCACTCATCTCTACTTTTTTCTTTTCATTTGTTCTTTTTCATTTTTTTTTTGTTTTAGCTATTTACTAAATAGAAGATAATGTATGGATGTGGACCAACGAGGAGTGGGAAAAATCCATTCCTTGCTCTCCTATTGGGGCTCTTAGATTTAGTAATACAAAAACCTATTTACAAAATTCTTTTTTCTATTTTTTGATTTATTTATTATTTGCAAAAATTTAATTATTGAAAAATGGGCTAAATGAGCTAGATAGGAAAAATGGGCTACACTAATAATGGACTAGGCCTAGGGTTTATTTCATTACAAAAGCTCAAACAATAAAATAAAAATAACTAATTAAAAATTAAGAATTTATCTTTTTTTTTTCAAAAAATTTTATACCATAAAAAAGACCCGGACAAAATACGATGTCTACAACAGAAAAAAAAAAAAAAAAAAACTAGGCTTAATTGCAATTTTGGTCCCCCTATTTTAACCACTTGAACATTTTGGTCCCCCTTCTTTAAAAATAAACTATTGAGTCCCTCTATATTCATAAAATGTACAAGTTTAATCTATTTATCTTTAAGTCAAAATTCTTAGGTTTATTTCAAGGTATAAAGTTCTCTGATTCATAATCCCACCGTTCCGATTGAAGAGCTACATCTTGTGAATCTCCCTATTAAATTTCAGCTCGATCTAACGGTGAAAAAGCCTAAATTTTTGGTTAAATGAAAACTTATAGTTTTGGTATTTTAGGCTGAGTGCTACCGTTAGATCGAGCTAAAATTTAGTGAGGAGGTTCACAAGATGCAGCCCTTCAATCTGAACGGTGGGATGATGAATCAGAAAACTTTACACCTTGAATTAAACCTAGGAATTTTGACTTAAAGATAAATGGACTAAACTTGTACATTTTATGAATATAGAGGGACTCAATAGTTCATTTTTAAAGAAGGGGGACCAAAACGTTCAAGTGGTTAAAATAAGGGGACCAAAATTGCAATTAAGCCAAAAAACTAGGTATGATTAGTTAATGTCTAGGAAAAAAAATTAAATGGATACCCAAGGGTGGAACTAGGTGTTGAGGCTTGCGGCTCCAAAAAAATTAAAATTTTCTGTGGCTAATCCTTCATGATGCCATACCCACAAATTGGTTTCGTGCTCACGAGCACCTTAGTAAAAATTCCTTATGCAACAAGTGCAAGTTTGATATAGAAAATACAATGCATTGTCTTAGGGACTACTATAAATCATATCTATCTGGGTTTTGGTGCAGATGGTAGCTTTTGGGATCAAGATTTGAATGCTTGATTTTATAGAAATGGGAATACAAGAAAGGGGATAACAAAGTCGCACATTCTCTTCAATTGCACGTTGTGGTGGATATGGAGAACGTACAATGAAGATGTTTTTGAAATATAGAGACGCGATGGATACATTGGCAATCTTCAAGTGTAGAGACCATTAAGCTAAATGTTGATGGTGCCAGTTTTGGGAACCTAGGGAGATCAGGTTTTGGAGGGGTTATTTTAGATCATCAAGGGGTGGCTTAGTGGTTTATGTGGCTCTATAGGTGTGGGTACCAATTTGAAAGATGAATTTATTGCAACAATACTTGGTCTGATATTTTCTTGGGATAAAGGCATCAGAAAACTATGTGTGAATCAGATTCCCAAGTGGCAGTACATTTGATAGATTTTGCTAATGTAAGCTTCCATTGCTATGGGTGCATTATCAATGATATAAGACATTTGCTTAAAAGGAGTTGGGAGGTCAAAGTAATTAATGTGTTAAGACTAGAGTACCAAGGAGTTGATTCACGTATGTTAACTGCAATTTACAAGCATATGGTTTTGTTCATGTTTAAAAACATTTTGCATTGCTTAAATTGTGAAATTAATGGAACATTGTATAAAGAAAATTTGAGTACTTAATATTTTGATGACTTTGAAAACAAAATTTGTTTGAAATTACAGAGACATTGTAAAAGCTCAATCTTTGTACTAATATACTATAAGAATCTATTGAACTCAACTCTTACAACAAGGAACCTAAACCTAAGTCATCCATAAAATAGGAAACTTAAGTACTACAAATTAAAAGTACTTTAACAAGCTATCTTTAAGGATTAAGGATCCTCATTAAAATTTTCTAAAATTTCCTGAGTGCATGAAGTTATTTAATTAAAAAGATGAGTTGTTGATTTTTTTTTTTCATTTTAGACACAAGTTTCTTTTTCAGTGATATTTGATTATAATTTTCAATCATTTACTATGGAGTCATATTATGAGAATTTTTTTTTTTTTTTTTTGGCCTTAGATAATTTTATTGAAAAAGAATACCTATTAGTAGCAAGAGCTAGAAATCAACTCAGAAGGTCCCAAGGTTACAAGGATGTTATATTCTTTTTGGCCTTCAAGGGTACAAAGATGATATTGGCATACCAATCAAAAGCACTCCTTACTACAAGTACGCAAACTGAGACTACTGTAACAATGAATTAAGTACTTATGACACTAATTATTTTTTTAAAAAAAAAATTATTAATGCTAATCAAATAATTGGGACATGACATTTATTATAAACAGAAAATGAATCATTGCATGTCCATTTTAAAGATAAACAAATGGTACAATTTAATTTTGGGCAGTTGATTTTGGGATAGGTTGGGAATGGGAACCAAATTATTTTACTAACAATTGTGGGTCAATACTTTATGAATAAAAATATTAGCATGTTTATGTAGGTAATCAATATAGAAAACTCCTTCCTATCGATGACGAAATTTGGAATTCCCTTTCCCATGTTTGATGTAAAAAATAGTATAATATAAGATACTCTTGTGATATGTATTGACAAAGAAAAATGGATGAGGTGGGGGTATAAATAAATACAATTGTTTGTAACATGATCTAAATTTGAAAAAAAATTGGTTTGGTACTTTGGTCATTTACTTATCATAGGAGCGTTAGGAACGTGGAGGTCCAAAACACGTAGCCCGCAACAAGATATAGTGCAATATACACATAGGTTATAAAGATATGTTATTAAAGCATACGATAATGATTGGTGCTTATCCTAAACAACATATAGTGTATACTTGCTACTTTCCTCATACTCAAAGTGACTTTGTATATCTCAAGTCATTAGGTATAGCAATGTTGCAATTTTAAGATCAGTCAAAAATTGTGTGGACTTAGAGAAAGATGCTAATATTCCCAATTCAAATTATACACTATAGATTTTTTGAGTATATAGTATTATCTTATTTTGCATTTGTTTAATACTCTTTCAAATATATTATGGATTCATGATTGATACTTTTAATGTATTGCATCTATGGTTAAAAATATGAAATTCATAATTGGAATATTAGATCACATAGATTTATATAATTTATGCTTCTATGATTACTTAAATTCCATCTCACATCTCGTTGTCTAGGGCCCGTGCCCCGCTACCCGGCAACCCACGGATCGACGTAGGAATAGAAAATGAATGACACTTGCCACTCCAAATGCTTGACACGTGGCACTACAATGAATTTTCTTTATTATTATCCAAAGAAAAATTATTTGGAAATGAATTTTGTAACATAAAATATATATTATCATAAATGTAATTGTATTATAAATTATGAAAATATAATGACATTTATTTGCGTTAATTCACTTTCAAAATGACGTTTAAAGAAATTCTATAATATAAAATATGTGTTGTCACTTGTCATGAATAAAAAAAAGTATTTAGAATTAAAAAATTGAGGCATTAATTATATTTCTAAATTTATTTGAAATTTGAAATTTGCAATAAACTTAATTAAAAATCGGAACTAATTGATTAACAAACAATGAATGATAATTACATTAAATATATTACTAATTTTTATCATACCCTATTGAATAAGAATCAAGGAATTAATTGCCAAATTAATAACATAAATGTTGATTGAAAATCGATTTTTCAATCAACATTATTTGATAAGGCCAATCAAATAAGTCTTCTCACGTGCATCTCTCTTTTCTTTATTTCTTTTTCTCTCTTCACTTTCTTTTGTTCTCTCCTCCTCCTTTGGTTCTGTATCCATCTCTGTTCGCTCTCTTCTCCTTTGGTTCTCTATGTTTCTTTCGCTTTGTGGGTAGCTTCGAAAAGTGTCATACAACATAGGCCTCATTCGTTCAAGTACAATTAAATTACGATTTCTTTTCAATTTTGTGTGATTCAGGTTTTGATTTGGGGAGGTTGGTTGTATTGTAGCAATTGAGCTTATCAAGGGAGAGATTAATGAACTGTAAATTCAGTATATTGACATTTCCCTATTGCCATTCTTTAACATTGGTCTTGAGAAGCAGGGGACTTATATATCCTGAAGTTGAAGCTTTTCCCTAGTAGATTCTTGCAGCAATTGAATGGTTTCTCTCTACCTCTTTCCACTCTATTTTCTTTGCAATTCATGGTTGTGTTGGTTTTTCTGTTTTGTAGGAGTTTAATTTATTTTTTCTCACAATTCTGGATTTGATTTCAACCTTGAAAGCAATTTATTTGCCCTTTGTAGGTAGCTCTCTGTACCTATTCCATTTTAGACTCTTGAGCTATTTTCTACATAAATAATGTTAAATTAGTCCTTCTTTTTATTTTTTTTCCTTATAAAATCCATAAACGTATTGTGTTTTTCCTCCCCTTTTTGGTGGATTAATGATGGGGAAGAGCTAAGGAATGATTTTCATGTTGGATTTCTATAGGATAAACCTTAGCACCCTAATCTACAAAATTTGAGGTATGTCTCTGCTCTCTATATGGTTTTCTTTTTCTCAAATTCCTATTTTTGAGATCAATTTGCAATGAGATAAAAAGAATGTTTTTCCAAGAAAAAAAGTTGTAACTTATATCGTTAATTTATTGAAGTTCTAGCCAAGAAGGATTGAATTTAGATGTCCATATAAAAAGATTGAAGCTCCTGATATCCACCATGTGATGCCTCTTCTATATAGGCATGATTTGGTTGCTAATGTAAATCCTTCAAAAGAACAATAGAGGTTGAAGGTTTGGGTCATTCAGCTACGGAAGCATGTTAATTATCTGCAACCTGAAATGGGTGATAACTTTAAGATGATATTGAGGACATACAAGTTTTTTTTTTACATATTCCAGAACATTTCAATTGTTTTGGTCCATTCAATTGTTTTCTTTTTCCTTACACCAAAATAGTAAATAAGGGTATTTTCTCATTCACTTTAATTTATTTTCTTGCCATTGCATTCTAATTTTAAACTTGCTATAAGGGTTTATAATTAGGTTAAAGGGAGGCAGCATTTTTATTCATTCAGACTATTCTAGTTTTTAGACAATTTTTCTTCCTTCTCTTGTAAATTTTGGAGCTCATTGAACCATGGCTTTCCTCCTCCATTGGAGCTTGGATTTCATGACCATAGAGGAGTAGAACACTTGTAACCTAACTAAGACTCCTGAATTAATCGGTTGGATTTTAAGATTCTGCACTTAATTGTATTAAACTTAATACAATTCTGTCTTCTTTGGATTTTTGCTTTGCTTTAGTTTTTGTATGGATGCATGGAGATCTTTGTGATTTATATGGATTTTGAAGTAAGAAGCAGAATTTAGATTGATTAATCTTTAATCTATGGTCAGAATTCAGAGAAGCTATGCTATGCTAATTGATGTTAGGTTATTAGATTTATCCACTAATTGCTTAGTCTTTATGATTGCAAGATTAATGATTGCATGTGGTGAATCAAATCCTAAGTGATAACTCAATAGGATCAATTCGTCATAATTAGAGATTTCAATTGTGATTGAACTCAATTAGCAGTGTTGTGCATTAGGACTTGATTACTCATGTTAATCTATGATGAATCAAACCGGTTATTGAAGGATGTCTAGCTAGGTTACGTTTTTAATTAACTGAATTAATCCTTGTTTAATTCTACATTTTACAATTTGGTAATATAGATTATGTTCAAAAATCCTCTGTTCTTAATCTTGAAATTGTCAATTAGCTATTGCATTCCTTGAGAGACTTTCCGGATTGTCCCTATATTACATTATGTTTAGGGGATTCAGTTTAATTTAATTGGAATAACAATAATTCTGATCAAATTTTGGCATTGTTGCTGGGGAATGTCAATGTTAGTTGATGATTTTAAGTTTTCTTTTTGAATTCTTGTGATTTGATCCCATTTCCTCATTGTTTTCCCTTCATTTTGGCTTGAATTAATGATTATCGAGTACAATGTTCAGCCTAAATTTTTGTGCTCCGATTGACCTGAAACTTAGTCAGTTGAAGGAAAATGAGCCACTGATCAATAGTCGCCATCAGGTCTTCATTTTTAAGCTAAATTCCACTGTTTTGACCACTTTTCTAATTTTTTAAGATTTTTTATTTGATTTTTGAGTTCTATTTTCATCTAGCTTTCGTTTTGTGGTGGTCTTAAAAATTTTAAAAATGTTTAGATACATTTTCTAGTGTTATTTGTGTGTTTTTGCCTCTATTTTGTGAAATTTGTGTGTTTTTGTTTTAGGGTTTTTCTACCACATTTTTGTACCCTTTTATGTTATGGTGTGTTTTAGTGTGTTTTGGCATTTAGGATGTGCATGGTGCATGACTAGGTCATCCTACAGTGATTTGTGTGAGATTGATTCTGAAATTGATAAAATATTTCATAGCCGGCATAGACAATCTAGGATAAGAGTAGTTAGTGATCCTGTGGACAATTATGTTCTTGATCCTGTTAATAATCCTATTTTGGACATGGGTGACGATAACATGCATTCTAATGTTAATCCTAATGCTAATCCTGTCAATCCTAATGCTAATAGGGTTGAAAATAACAATGTGCATGCTAGAACCCTTAAGGAATTGGCTACCCCTGATGTTGCTTATCAACCTTTAGACATCCAATATCCTGAGCTTAATACTGCTTTTAAATTAAAATCTGGGTTAATACACTTGCTTCTAAAGTTCCATGGCCTTGCAAGTGAGGATCCCCATAAGCATCTGAAGGAATTCCATATGGTATGTTCCACCATGAAGCCATAAGGAATTTCTGAAGAGCATGTCAAATTAAGGGCATTCCCTTTCTCCCTTGCAGATGCAGCCAATGATTGGTTGTATTACATTTCACAAGGCTCGATTATGAATTGGAATGACATGAATAGACTATTCCTTGAGAAGTTTTACCCTGCCTTTAGGATTGCTGCAATTAGAAAAGACATTTGTGGTATAAGCCAACTTCCGAGAGAGACCTTGCATGAATATTGGGAAAGATTCACTAAGTTGTGCTCAAGCTGCCCTCACCATCAGCTTAGTGACCAGTTATTGCTCCAGTATTTCTATGAAGGCTTGTCACCTATGGAGAAAAGTATGATTGATGCTGCCAGTGGAGGAGCATTGATAGACAAAACCCCAGAGGCTGCTAGGAATTTAATTTCTAAAATGGCTGACAATTCCTAATAGTTTGGTGCTCAGATGGTTCATACTATTAGAGGACTCAATGAGGTTGTTGTATCAACTACTGACCAACAGAGGGTGGAGCATAGACTTGATGAGTTAACATCCTTGGTGAGGTAGTTAGCCATGGGGCAACATCAACAACCTGTCATGCAACCAGTGCAGCCACTCAGAGTTTGTGGCATATGTGTTTGTACCTCCCACCCTACTGAAGCTTGTCCTACCCATCAAGAGGATACATCTGCCTATCCTAACCAAACAACAGCTGTAGCCAATGTTTTCCCCAACAAGCCTCAGTATTCTCAATCCTAGTATTACCAGCCTCACTAGCCAAGACATGACCCTTTCTCTACCACATATAACCCTGGTTGGAGATACCATCCTAACCTGAGTTATGGCAACATGCAACCACAACAACAACATAGTTCCAAGCCTTTCCAGTCATACCAAAATAGACTACCAGGATTCCAAAATAAACAGCCTTTCCAACCTGCCAAGGAGCAAGCCACCACCTCTAGCCAAAGTGCACCTAGCCTAGAAGAGCTTATGAAGCAGTTAGCTGCCAATAACCTCCAGTTCCAGCAGAGCACTAGAGCCACAATACAGAACTTGGAGACTCAAATTGGCCAACTAGCTTCATCAATTAGTTAATTACAAGCTCAAGGTTCCGGCCAACTTCCCTCATAAACAGTTCCTAATCCAAATGGGAAAAATGTGAGTGCAATCATTCTTAGGAATGGCAAGACAATTCTTGACCCTGCACCTGCAACTACACATTCCAGCAATGGTTAGAGCAAACCGAGTGTGCCTGTTGCTAACCTTAGCAGTTCCAGTCAGAGTAGTCCTACTCTAGAGGTGCCACAACAGTAGAAGATTACTCATTCTGTCCCTCTACCTTTCCCACAGAGAGCCCTTCAATCTAAAAAATTGAATAAGGTAGAGAAAGAGAGAGAGCTTCTGGACACATTCAGAAGAGTTGAGATCAACATCCCTTTGCTAGAGGCAATCAAGCAGATTCCAAAATATGCAAAGTTTTTGAAGGAGTTGTACACTCATAAGAGGAAGTTAAAGGGCAATGAACGAGTTAGTATGGGCCAGAATGTTTCTGCCCTCATTCAACCTATGCTTTAGAAGTGCTAAGATCCTAGAACTTTCACTATACCCTGTGTCTTTGGCAAAAGCAAGTTTGAGGATGCTATGCTGGACCTTGGAGCTTCTATTAATCTTATGCCAAAGTTATTTTTTCAATCACTTGGACTCGGACCCTTGTAACCAACAAGAGTAGTGATCCAATTAGCCAATAGAAGTAATGCCTACCATACTGGCCTACTTGAAGATGTGCTAGTCTGAGTTAATGAGTTGATCTTCCCTGCTGACTTCTACATTCTAGACATGGAAGGAGAATGAACAAGTAGCAGAACTCCAATCATTCTTGGGAGACTTTTCCTCAAGACTGCTAGAACCAAGATAGATGTGCATTTTGGAACCCTTTTCATAGAGTTCGGTGGCTGTTTAGTGCAATTTAACATTCTTGATGCCATAAAATACCCTATAAAAGACCATTCTCTTTATTGCATTGATATTCTTGATGAGCTAGTTGATTAGGTTTATGATAGGTTTCCTGCTGAATTTCTTGAGTAATTGCTTTTGGATAATTCTATATGTTGTAGCTATGATAGTGATACTACTGCTGGCTTTGCTTGCTCTGAAATTGCTGCATTTTTAGAAAATGATGATTTTGTCACAGAGGCTGTGGTATTTGATAATCCTACAATGGTAGTTGATGAGTATGCAGAGATTTGTGCCTTAGATGTAGTAGCCATAACCTTACTTCCTTCCATTGAGCAACCACCCAAACTGGAGCTTAAACCCTTCCCTAAGGATTTGATATATGCATTCTTAGAGGAGATGAGTAGCTGCCAGTTATCATTGCCAAGAACCTTCAACCTGAGCAAGAGGCAAGGTTGTTACACATTTGAGACAGAACAAGAAGGCAATTGGGTGGACATTGACAGATATACCTGACATCAGTCCTTCTACTTGCATGCACAGAATCTTGCTTGAAGAAGATGCTAAGTCAGTGAGGCAGCCACAGAGAAGACTTAACCCACTGATTTTTGATGTGGTCAAGAAGGAAATAACCAAGCTTCTTTAAGCTGGGATCATCTATCCAATCTCATATAGCAAGTGGGTGAGTCCAGTGCAAGTTGTTCCAAAGAAGTCAGCAGTGATAGTGGTGAAGAACCAACATGATGAGCTCATTCCCACTTGAGTTCAGAATAGTTGGAGGGTGTGTATTGATTACAAAAGGCTCAATCAGACCACCCACAAGGACCATTACCCTCTTCCCTTCATTGATCAGATGTTGGAGCGACTAGCAGGGAAGTCTCACTACTGTTTCCTAGACGGGTTCTCTGGCTATTCCCAGATCCATATTGCACCTGAGGATCAGGAGAAGACCACATTCACTTGTCCCTTCGACACTTTTGCATACCAGAGGATGCCATTTGGTCTTTGCAATGCTCCAAGTACCTTCCAACGTTGCATGATTAGTATCTTTTCTAATTTTATAGAGAACTATATGGATGTATTCATAGATGATTTTACTGTATATGGCTCTTCCTTTGATGATTGTCTGGATAGCTTGTCTAGAGTTTTACATAGATGCATTGAAACTAATCTTATTTTGAATTTTGAAAAATGTCATTTTATGGTAGAACAAGGGATAATTTTAAGGTACGTAGTCTCTAGTAAGGGTATAGAGGTAGATCCTGCTAAGATTGATGTTATATCTTCTTTGCCTCACCCCGCATGCGTGCAGGAAGTGCGTTTGTTTCTTGGTCATGCAGGATTCTACCGGTGCTTCATCCGTGACTTTAGCAAGATTGTTGTCCCGCTGTCCACCTTGCTACAAAAAGATGTGGATTTATTTTCAATCAATCTTGCAAGAATGCATTTGATCACCTCAAGAAGGCTCTTACTTCGACTCCTATCATCCGACCTCCCGACTGGATGATGCCATTTGAGTTGATGTGTGATGCATCCAATTATGCAGTGGGAGCAGTCCTTGCTCAGAGGGTTTGTAAGGCCCATCATGTCATTTACTATGCATCGAGGACACTTGACTCTGCCCAAGCAAATTAGACCACAACAGAAAAAGAGCTTTTAGCAATTGTCTTTGCTTTAGACAAGTTTAGATCTTATTTGCTTTGTTCTCATGTGGTGATTTTATTTGACCATGCAGCACTCAAGTTTCTCCTCAAGAAACCAGAGGCCAAACCCCGATTAATCTGATGGATGCTCCTTCTCCAAGAGTTCAACCTTGAGATCAAAGATAGGAGTGGAGCAGAAAATGTGGTTGCTGACCACTTGAGCAAAATAGAGCGAGCCTCTGACTTGTTTCCCATCCATGATTCCTTCCCTGATGAGTAGCATTTACAGTTGTAGGGTAAGATCCTTTCTCCTTGGTTTGCTGATATGGTTAATTTCTTGGTTGCTCGTGTCTTTCCTGCATGCTTTACTAGGGCTCAGTCTGATAAATTGAGAAGTGAGTCTAAATTTTATGTGTGGGATGATTTCTATCTCTGGAAGTTTTGTAGTGACCAAGTTATTAGGAGATGTGTGCCTGATAATAAGTTTCAATCTGTTCTTAGTTTTTGCCATACATTTGCATGTGGTGGGTATTTGGTCCTCAATGTACAACTAGGAAAGTCTTAGACTCTGGATTGTATTGGGTCACTTTATTTAGGGATGCACACATGTTTTATAAATCTTGTGAGCAATGTCAGAGAACAGAGAATATTTCCCATAGGAATGAAATGCCTCAGCAGCCTTTGATGTTTTGTGAGATTTTTTATGTCTGGGGTATTGACTTTATGGGGCCTTTTCCTATTTCTTTTGGTTTTGTTTACATATTACTTGTTGTTGATTATGTGTCTAAGTGAGTGGAGGCGAAAGCCACTTAGACTGATGATTCTAAAGTTGTTGTGGATTTTGTTAGATCACACATTTTCTACAGATTTTGGCATTCCCAGGGTTATCATCAATGATCAGGGTTCACACTTTTGCAACCGGAGCATGGAGGCTTTGGTACGAAAATATGGAGTCGTGCATAAGGTTTCCACACCTTACCACCCTCAAACCAATGGGCAAGCCAAAGTCTCCAACAGGGAGATCAAGCGTATCTTGGAAAAGAGTGTCCAACCTAATAGGAAGGATTGGAGTTTGAGACTTGAGAATGCTTTGTGGGCATACCGAACCGCTTTCAAGACACCAATTGGGATGTCCCCTACCGGATAGTCTTTGGCAAAGCATGCCACCTCCCAGTGGAGATTGAGCACAAAGCTTATTGGGTAGTTAGAGCTTGCAACTTGGACATAGGTCTAGTCGGAGTTGAGAGGAAATTGCAACTTCAAGAGTTAAAGGAACTCCGATTAGAGGCCTATGAGAATTACCGGTTGTACAAAGACAAGACAAAGGCCTTTCATGATAAGTTAATCCTTCGGAAGGAATTCCAAGTGGGGGAGAAAGTGCTTCTATACAACTCTCACCTCAAGTTGTGGCCGGGTAAATTGAGATCCTGATGGGAGGGTCCTTTTGTTGTCACTAACCCTTTTTCTTATAGTACAATTGAAATCCAAGAGGTGACTACGGGAAGGACCTTCAAAGTGAATGACCATAGACTCAAGCAATTTCATGGAGCTAAGAAGAGTTTGGTTGAAGAGGTAGTTCTAAGTGATGCTATCTACCCACCTTGAGCTTCAGGGGAATTCTCTTTCTGATTATGTTTCTATTTTTGTATTTTGTTTTCTCCTTCTAATTATGTTTTTGTTTTTTAAAATTTTGTTTCTGTTGTTTATTCTATTTTTTGTTATATTTTGTGTTTTTGTTTTTATTTTTGTTTTTGTTGTTCATTCTGTTTTCTATTTTTTGTTCTTGTTTCCTTCTCTGTTTGTTGTTTTTAGTTCAATTCTACATGTTCCAAATTCTGCTCAAGATTCTATTTCAGCTTTTGGGAAAAATTTTGGTTTTTTTTTTAATTCTGTTTTACTATTTTTATTGTCATTCTACATGTTGTTCTAACATTCTTCTTGCATTTTCAATAACACTTTGAGAATCATAGAGTTTGCGAGCTTGAAGTAATTGCAACTTTGAGGTTTCTAGCATGATTGGATAAATTTCTTGCATCTTTTAAGTCCACTAATTTGGTGATAGATATTGATTTGATGGATTGAACTTGATAGTGCATACCTAGTGAGTTTTTGAGCCTATTGTCATTCTCTAGTTTTTTTTTTGTATGCATTACTCTCATGTCATTTGTCACTCTAGAACTTGCTTTGCTTCTTTTTTAGATTACATTGTCATATGCATGCATGAATGTTATGAAGGTCATCTTTTCTTTCTTTTAGCTAACTTGCCAAATAACCTACCTAACATCTTTTCCCTTGATTTCCCCCTTGAGCCTAATTGTTCCTATTCTTTCATTTAACTCATTGCAAGCCATGTGTAAAACCATGTTTTTACCAACCTTAGGGAGTATGAAAGCATTGGTTGAGAATTTGATGAGTTCTTATTTGTCCGGGATGGACAAAGTTCCAAGTGTTGGGGGGGGGGGGGGGATTTTTGTTTTGGAAAGCAATTGGCTATGTGAATTAAAAAGACAAAGTGAGCCAAAAGAAAAGAAAGAAAATTCTGTTATAGAAAAAAAATGGCAGAAAAATGCAAAAAGAGAATAAAAGTATTGGGTTTACCTTCCAAGAGGAAGAATGTGTAAATAATAAAAAAAAAATTGCATAGAGCTTTTAGGTAAATTTTTATGCTTAGTGCTTGTTTTGATTCATCATTCCCAATGTTCTCATGCCCTCTTTGGTTTTCATTTGCCATATCCATATTTTCTATTTCATTCCTTAACTTTCCTTGGCCCCATTACATCCTTTAATAAAGTCCCTCGGATTTGTGCATGCATGTATTTAAAGTAGTGGAGATTAGAAAATAAGCAAGCCTATGGTAATGCATATTGTCATGAATTGATTTGAGTGAAACACTTGCCCTTTAAACACTTGAGGGATTGAGAGTGTATCTTGTGAGGCTCTATCATTCTTAGTTTATTCAATTCTTTTGAAATCACCATGCTTGTTGGTTGAAAGTGCAAGAAATAACTTCATGAGTGTTTTGATTGTTCTTATTGTTCACTTAACTTTGAATTTTTGAAAGTTGTTGTTGGAAAATGTCCCATAGTTATTTTCTTTGTTTGCTTCCTTTCCTAGTTTTACTTCTAGTTTACCCGGGACGAGCAAAGGATAAGTGTGGAGAGATTTGATAATCACACTTTGTATGTAGTAATTATCCCTCATTTCTAGCTTCTTAAATCTTTTTTAATGTTTAATTGAGTGGGCTTGACCTTATTTCATAAGTTTTGGTTCATATTGGGCTTAATTGTTTTCTTTAGCATTATTAGGTTTTTGACATTGTTCTGTATTTCGAGAATATCTTTAGTTCTGTATGTCTAAAATTTGTGAATCTTACCTTGTAGTAAAGCTAAGAGAATTATCTACAACTTTTATTCATACTTCCGAGGCCAATTCGGATGTTCAGGGGGTCAAATTTGACCCGAAAGATAGAGATCCTGGAACCGGGATTGGACCTTTGTGAAGAAATTTGCACTTAACTTCCTCATTTAAGGCCCAATAAGGCCCAAACCGAGGCCCATTTGAAGCTGAGGTCCAGAAGTTTAGACCTAACCTAGGAGTAATTTGGGTATGCATTGTAATTAGGGGTTTATAATTAGGTTAAAGGGAGGCAGTGTTTTTATTCATTCAGACTATTTTAGTTTTTAGACAAATTTTCTTCCTTCTCTTGTAAATTCTGGAGCTCACTGAACCATGGATTTCCTCCTCCATTGGAGCTTGGATTTCATGACCATGGAGGAGTAGAACACTTGTAACCTAACTAAGACTCCTGAATTAATCGGTTAGATTTTAAGATTCTACACTTAATTGGATTAAACTTAATGCAATTCTGTCTTCTTTGGATTTTTGCCTTGCTTTAGTTTTTGTATGGATTCATGTAGATTTTTGTGATTTATATGAATTTTGAAGTAGGAAGTAGAATTTAGATTGATTAATCTTTAATCTGTGGTCAGAATTTAGATAAGCTATGCTATGCTAATTGATGTTCAGTTATTAGATTTATCCACTAATTGTTTAGTCTTTGTGATTGCAAGATTAGTGATTGCATGTGGTTAATCGATTCCTAAGTGATAACTCAGTAGGATCAATTAGTCATAATTAGAGATTTTAATTGTGATTAAACTCAATTAGCAGTGATGTGCATTAGGACTTGATTAATCATGTTAATCTAGGATGAATCAAACCGGTTATTGAAGGGTGTCTAGGTAGGTTACGTTTTTAATTAATTGCAATTAATCCATGTTTAATTCTACATTTTACAATTTGGTAATATAGATTCTGTTCAAAAATCTCCTGTTCTTAATCTTGAAATTGTCAATTAGCTATTGCATTCCTTGAAAGACTTCCCAGATTGTCCCTATATTGCATTCTGTTTAGGGGATTCAGTTTAATTTAATTGCAACAACGATAATTCCGATCAAATTTTGGCACCGTTGCGGGGGAATGTCAATGTTAGTTGATGATTTTAAGTTCCCTTTTTGAGTTCTTGTGATTTGATCCCATTTCTCCCTTGTTTTTCCTTCATTTTGGCTTGAATTAGTGATTCTCGGGTACACTATTCAGCCCAACTTTTTGTGCTCCGATTGACCTAAAACTTGGTTAGTTGAAGGAAAATGAGCCACTAATCAATAATCGCCATGAGGTCTTCATTTTTAAGCCAAATTTTACTGTTTTTACCACTTTTCTAATTTTTTTAAAGATTTTTTATTTGATTTTTGAGTTCCATTTTCATCTAATTTTGGTTTTGTGGTTGACTCAAAAAATTTTAAAATGTTCAGATACCTTTTCTAGTGTTATTTTAGTGTGTTTTTGCCCCTGTTTTGTGAAATTTGTGTGTTTCTGTTTTAGAGTTTTTTTGCCACTTTTTGTGTACCCTTTTGTGTTGTGGTGTGTTTCATTTACTATGCATTGAGGACACTTGACTCTGCCCAAGCAAATTACACCACAACAGTAAAAGAGCTTTTAGCAGTTGTCTTTGCTTTAGATAAGTTTAGATCTTATTTGCTTTGTTCTCATGCGGTGTTTTTTTTTTTTTTTTTTTTTTTTTTTTTTTTTTTNTTTTTTTTTTTTTTTTTTTTCTGACCATGCAGCATTCAAGTTCCTCCTCAAGAAACCAGAGGCCAAACCCCGATTAATCCGATGGATGCTCCTTCTCCAAGAGTTCAACCTTGAGATCAAAGATGGGAATGGAGCAGAAAATGTGGTTGCTAACCACTTGAGCAGAATAGAGCGAGCCTCTAACTTGTTTCCCATCCATGATTCCTTCCTTGATGAGTAGCTTTTACAGTTGCAGGGTAAGATCCCTTCTCCTTGGTTTGCTGATATGGTTAATTTCTTAGTTGCTCGTGTCTTTCCTGCATGCTTTACTAGGGCTCAGTCTGATAAACTGAGAAGTGAGTCTAAATTTTATGTGTGGGATGATCCCTATCTCTAGAAGTTTTGTAGTGACCAAGTTATTAGGAGATGTGTGCCTGATAATGAGTTTCAGTTTGTTCTTAACTTTTGCCATACATTTGCATGTGGTGGGCATTTTGGTCCTCAACGTACAACTAGGAAAGTCTTAGACTTTGGATTGTATTGAGTCACTTTATTTAGGGAAGCATACATGTTTTGTAAATCTTGTGAGCAATGTCAGAGAAAAGGGAATATTTCCCATAGGAATGAGATGCCCTAGCATCCTTTGCTATTTTGTGAGATTTTTTATGTTTGGGGTATTGACTTTATGGGGCCTTTTCCTGTTTCTGTTGGTTTTGTTTACATATTACTTGTTGTTGATTATGTGTCTAAGTGGGTGGAGGCGAAAGCCACTCGGATTGATGATTCTAAAGTTGTTGTGGATTTTGTTAGATCACACATTTTTTGCAGATTTTAGCATTCCGAGGGCTATCATCAGTGATCAGGGTTCACATTTTTGCAACCGGCGCATGGGGGCGTTGGTGCGAAAAGATGGAGTTGTGCATAAGGTTTCCACGCCTTACCACCCTCAGACCAATGGGCAAGCCGAAATCTCCAACAGGGAGATTAAGCGTATCTTGGAAAAGACTATCCAACCTAATAGGAAGGATTGGAGTTCAGGACTTGAGGATGCTCTGTGGGCATACTGGACCGCTTTCAAGACACCAATTGGGATGTCCCCCTACCGAATAGTCTTTGGCAAAACATGCCACCTCCCGGATAGTCTTTGGCAAAACATGCCACTTCAAGAGTCAAGGGGAAATTGCAACTTCAAGAGTTAGAGGAACTCCGATTAGAGGCCTATGAGAATTACCGGTTGTACAAAGAGAAGACGAATACCTTTCATGACAATTTAATCATTCGGAAGGAATTCTAAGTGAGGGAGAAAGTGCTTCTATACAACTCTCGCCTTAAGTTATGGCCAGGTAAATTGAGATCCATATGGGAGGGTCTCTTTGTTGTCACTAATACTTTTTCTTATGATACAATTGAAATCCAAGAGGTGACTACGGGAGGGACCTTCAAAGTGAATGGCCATAGACTCAAGCAATTTCATGGAGCTAAGTTGGTTGAAGAGGTAGCTCTGAGTGATGCTATCTACCCACCTTGAGCTTTAAAGGAATTCTCTTTCTGATTATATTTCTATTTTCTCCTTTTGATTATGTTTTTTTTTGCTGTTTTTTAAAATTCTGTTTCTATTGTTTATTCTGTTTTCTGTTCTATTTTGTGTTTCTGTTTTTTATTTCTGTTTCTGTTGTTCATTCTGTTTTCTATTTTTAATGTCATTCTGCATGTTCCAAATTCTGCTCAAGATTTTGTTTCAGCTTTTGTGCAAAATTCTGGTTTTGTTTTTAATTCTATTTTGCTATTTTTATTGTCATTATGCATGTTGTTCTAGCTTTCTTCTTACATTTTTAATAGCACTTTGAGAATTGTAGAGTTTGTGAGCTTGAAGTAATTGCAACTTTGAGGTTTCTAGCATGATTGGATAAATTTCTTGCATCTTTTAAGTTCACTAATTTGGTGATAGATATTGATTTGATGGATTGAGCTTGATAGTGCATACCTAGTGAGTTTTTGAGCCTATTGTTATTCTCTAGTTTTTTCTTGTTTGCATTACTCTCATGTCATTTGTCACTCTAGAACTTGCTTTGCTTCTTTTTGAGATTACATTATCATATGCATGCATGAATGTGATGAAGGCCATCTTTTCTTTCTTTTAGCTAACTAGCCAAATAGCCTACCTAACATCTTTTCCTTGATTTCCCCCTCGAGCGTAATTGTTCCCATTCTTTCATTTAACTCATTGCAAGCCATGTGTAAAATCATATTTTGGATATCTAAAATTTCTGAATCTTACCTTGTAGGAAAGCTAAGAGAATTGTCTACAACTTTCATTCAGACCTCCAAGGCCAATTCAGATGTTCAGTGGGTCAAATTTGACCCAGAAGTCATAAACAAGATCTTAGAACTGGGATTGGACCTTTGTGAAGAGATTTAGGCTTAACTTCCTCAGTTTAGGCCCAATAAGGCCTAAACTGGGGCTTATTTGAAGCTCAGGTCCAGAGGTTAGACCTAATCTAGGGGTAATTTGGGTATGCATTGTAATTAGGGGTTTATAATTAGGTTAAAGGAAGGAAGCATTTTTATTCATTCAGACTATTCTAGTTTTTAGACAGTTTTTCTTCCTTCTCTTGTAAATTCTGGAACTCACTTTCCTCCTCCATTGGAGCTTGGATTTCATGACCATGGAGAAGTAGAAGACCTGTAACTTAGCTAAGACTCTTGATATGTGCTTTTTATATTGTTAAGTTCCATGTTTATCAATGGTTTCCTACTCAGATTCGAGCACAATTTGCTTTAAACATGGTACTTATCCCTACTATTTGTCTTTCAGGTGTTTCTCTGGTGATCAAGCAAGAGGAACAGTTTTAGGGAGTTTCTGGAGTAAAAACCATCAGATCATGAAGTCCATTCAGGGGACACGACTTAGACACGCCCGTGTCCATGGCCGTGTCTGACCTCCAGAGAGTCCTGCTCTAGTTGCTAAGGAACACGGCCAAGCCTTGTAATGAACACGCCCGTGTCATACCTCCAGAGAATCTCCCTGAGTAGAACACGCCCCTCCCCTACAGAAACACGGCCATGTTGGTTTGAACACGGGCTGAAGAAGAAGTGAACACGGCCGTGTCTTTGGCCGTGTCGGAGGTCCCTTGGCAGGCATTTAAGTGACACGCCCTGCTACTGTAAGTGAACACGGCCGTGTCGTGGCCGTGTTCGAGCATCTGAAGGGTGAAACCCTAGAATTAGATGAAGTATTTATTTGAACTTGAGGAAAAGGAGGAGACATCTTTTGATAGTCGAACACTTAGAGATTTTGGGCGACTTTAGAGGTCAGGTGCAGTAGGAGCACTTTGGAAGATTGGAGAAGAGCAAGATAGAAGATCAACCACTTGAAGGGACTTCATGAGAATGAGTTTTCCTGATTCTATCTTGTCTTCTCTGCATTTTTTTGATTCAGATTTTATTGTGAATTGATTTGTAAAAGTTAGTTAGGATGAACCCTAGAAATACAACTGTACTATTCTCCGTTTGAATTAATGAGAAGATGTCTTCATTTCTTGGAATTGTCTATGATTGCTATTTGTGTTAAGTTGACAAAGCATGCTGCTGATTTAATACCAGATTTCGATTTATATATTGAGAAATTATAAATTGATTTAGATCATTTGTAGACAGTGGGGATCGCTTGGAATCACTAGAGATAGGATTCACATGAATCTTCTGATTTAAGCCAATGTACTAAGAGAATTCATAGAACACGAATTAATGCATTCTTGGGGGCTTTGATTGTGAAGAGATTTCAGTCAATCAACCTAGGAATAGATGTCTTATTACTTGAGAAAGATTGAGGCATAATTCTGGAATTCTCATCAGTCCAAGTAGAGAAGTTTCGATCATTGAGTTAAATATGAGAATGCAATGTATGTCATAGGAAGATTCTTATTCTGACTCATCCTACTCATTCGATAAATCTATCAAATTCTTTGTTATCGTCTTTCCTGATTCATTCATTTAATTTAGATTACTCGATTTCTCTTATTAAACCACAATTCTAAGATTAGATAATAGAAAATGGATTACTACTAATAGCTATAGTTCCTCGTGGAATCGACATTCGTACTCAATCAAGCTATCCTACAAAACGATAGGTATACTTGCCTAGAATGTTTGTAGCATCGTTTCAATTGAATACAAGTTTATAAAAGTGACCATCAACTCTTGAATTAATCAGTTGGATTTTAAGATTCTACACTTAATTGGATTAAACTTAATGCAATTCTGCCTTCTTTGGATTTTTGCCTTGCTTTAGTTTTTGTATGGATTCATGGAGATTTTTGTGATTTATATGGATTTTGAAGTAGGAAGCATAATTTAGATTGATTAATCTTTAATCTGTGGTCAGAATTCAGAGAAGCTATGCTATGCTAATTGATGTTCGGTTATTAGATTTACCCATTAATTGCTTAGTCTTTGTACTTGCAAGATTAGTGATTGCATGTGGTTAATCTAATCCTTAGTGATAACTTAGTAGGATCAATTAGTCATAATTAGAGACTTCAATTGTGATTAAACTCAATTAGCAGTATTGTGCATTAGGACTTGATTACTCATGTTAATCTAGGATGAATCAAACCGGTTATTGAAGGGTGTCTAGCTAGGTTACGTTTTTAATTAACTAAATTAATCATTGTTTTATTCTGCATTTTACAATTTGGTAATATAGATTCTATTCAAAAATCCCATGTTCTTAATCTTGAAATTGTTAATTAGCTATTGCATTCCTTAAGAGACTTCCTGGATTGTCCCAATATTGCATTATGTTTAGGGGACTCGATTTAATTTAATTGGAACAATGATAATTCCGATCACAGGCCCACTTATGATTTGTGAGAAAAAATTATACAATGACCACCTTGAATCACTTCAGATGATGGAAAAGAACTATGTTTCTATGGCCAGGAAGTGAAAAAAACTTCGACCAGAAGTAGCTAACAAATAATCCTAATGTTGATAGGAGATATGGTATTTATCTGCTTATTTTACTCTTTTCTCTGTCATTGTCAGTGTCCTTTGTCATTTGAAGTTTTCAAATTATGGTTTATAGATTTGATTACAGTATGAAATCAAATGTAGGTGGGCCTTATGGTGGCGTGCCTGGAAACAATGACAATGAGCCTTTTGGTCTTCCTTTAGGACAAAATTCATATGAAGATGGTTATGGTCTCCCATGTCATGTGTGTAGTCCATTGTCTAATATTACCAACATCTAAGATACTTTTCTATGTAGTCAAGATGTTCGGAATGATTATTGATTTCTTTTGAACTAATCTGAAGCATTTGAATTATTACACTTTTTACTTGAGAATTGTATGTGTCTAATGTCAGGAATTAATGATACTCCCAACTCCCTACTCTCAACTGGACATGAAGTTTTTATATAAATTAATATTTAACAATATTTTGTTCTAGATTTTGGATAGGACAATTCTATTTGTCTGATTTCTGGAAGATATTGTGATTTATCTATAATTCCATTATGATAGTCCCTTTTAACATAAAAGAGAAGTGTTGGTTACTTTGAGACAGAATTCCAAAATCTATTCAAGCACCATGATAGTTGGTCTTCTGTTGTGTGGTTTGTATGATTTCTTATGGATATAAACAAGTATGCTTAAAATCCATATAGGTGTATAGAATGTTGGACAAGGACTGATTCTGAAGTATCATAGTTGTCTAATTGCACCAGACCATTTTATGGAGGTTTTCATAACTATGCCTTGTGTCATACTTGACATGTATTTCTTTTGATCAAGTGTTCTATGAGCTGATCTTGAAATATTTGAGAGAAATGTTAAATGTAACCATAAAAAATGGTTAAGATGCTATAACATTAATTTGCTAATGATAGAGAAGGATTACTAATTAGATGGTCTAAATGGTCTGGGTTGAATCTGAACTATTGTCCATTTCTATGGTTACACTTTTATCTGTCTCTTTTAAAGGTTGATAAATTTCCTACATTTTGTTTGACAGGGACGGGGTCCCCTCCCTGCAAGTAGTGGTGGTGGTGCTACTACTACTGCTATTGTTACTGGAGCTCTTCCACATCCGAGAGCAGAAACTAGCCCTGCTTCTGCAAGCCCAGGTTATGATGCTCCTAGAGGGCTTGGTTATGATGCATTTGTAGGGCCTGCTTATGATGCACAACGGGGTGTTGCTTACAATGCACAAAGAATAATTGGTTATGATACAGTTAGAGGATCTGCTTATGATTCATAGAGAGGAGCCATTTTTTATGCTTAGAGAATTGGTTATGATACACAAAGAAGACGAAGCTATGAGGCTCAAAGAGGACTTGATTTTGATGCACAGTCAAGTGGTGTTGTTGGAGCTAATTCCTAATATTTTGTGTCATACAGGTTAATGGTCTTACCTATTGATACCGATAATTTAAGATGAGAAATTCCTACTCTTTGTTGAACCTTCTTTTTTATTCTATGACATTAGGCATTAAAGTCATGAATTCAACTTTCTGGGGAAAAAAAATGTACACTCTGATATCACCCGATGTCTGGCTGTCAGCATGTATAACTATATTTTTGGTTTTAGACTAGGTGTCGCTATATATCTGATTTTATGATTCATATATAAACTTGTGATATTAATTTGACCATGTTTTAATTGTATAATGCTTAGGTCAATTGCTAATGCATTAGGTTGTATTTTTCCATAAGATATGTATTTATGTTATTATCTAGGTAGTAAGTTAGGCATCTATTTGTTTGAACTTTCAACCTAACTTGCCTCTTATGCTTGGCGAAAATTGATTGGTTTTTCTCATTTGACAGAATTTTGATGAGGAAGGGTAGTGAATTAAGACGAAGATCACCCAATGAATGATGATACCATGCATTTTCATGCGGCCAAACTACTAACAAGCATTTCTGTTGACTGCTTTCTGAACTGGTCAAAGAACAGCATAGTGTGCCTGCCCTTGCCTAATAAATGCTTATCGGGCAGCATGCTGCAATAGTTTTGAAGAAACCAATGTTGGTGGTTTGATAATCACACTTTTTATACAGTAATTAACCTTCATATTTAGTTTCTTAAACCTCTTTTGGGCCTATTTGATTGGGCTTGGGCCACATTTTATTTGTTGGTTTCCAATTTGGCTTAATTGTGTTTTTTAGCATTATTGGGAACTTTACACTGTCTCTGTATTTTGAGCATAACTTGAGTTCTAGACATCTGATAATTTTAAATTATACCTTGTAGGAAAGCTGAGAGAATTATCTACAATTTTGATTCAGAGCTCCAAAGCTAGTTCGGATGTTCAGAAAGTAATTTTTGGCTTGAAGGCCAGAGCAGAGATGCTGTCATTGGATCTTGACCCAGGTGAAGATATTGGGCTATAACATGGGTTGTAGGTGTCTTCTAGACCTGAAATTAGTACCATCGAAAATCTAAGATATAGAGCTTCAACTCTTGTGAAGATCAGTTCTCAAAATTGTGGATTTTTAATGGTATTATTACCTCTTAAATTAAATTGACCAATCCAGAGAGCTGTTGAGACTTAAATGGGCCTAACTCCCTCATTCCGAGCCCAATTAGGCCCAAACCAAGGTCGAATTAAAGCTGAGGCCCAAGAGTTTAAATCTAAACTAAGGGTAATCTGGGTGTGCATTTAATTCTGAGGATTATAACTAGGTTAAGGAGGCAGACGTTTTCAGCATTCTAGGCTAGACAGCTTTTAGACATTTTTCTTTACCTCTTTTGTTCATTGGGGAGACTCATTGATTTATGGACTTTTTTCTCCATTACAGCTTGGATTTGATGACCATGGAAGATGATGCGATTTCCTAGAGACTTAGGACAATCCAATCAACTTAACACCATGTAAGACCAAGGATCCCAAATAGATTAGCAGGAGTTCAAATAAACAGGATAAAGATGAGTGGAATTAAGGTGAAGACCCTTGAAATCAAGGGATGGGCAACTCAGCTTACAAGCTAAACCTCCCAAACACTATGATAAATCAAGAACCAATGTGTTCAATGATGGAGAATGAAGGAATCGCCACACTCCAGATTCAAGGAAAGGAAAGGGAGTGATAAGATTCAGGCAACCAAGCTAGATTCAACCTAGCTGGTTCCAAGCTCTCCATAGAGAGAAAAAAGAAGATAAACTCTCAATTTCAATTATCAAATGGTTAATTCTTGTTGAGGACAAAGGCCTTCAGCTCCTTATATAGTTCAGGAGAAAATTAACAAGCCTTAAACAAATTATCCTAAAATAGACTAAAACTGGTGAAGGATAAAAATAACATGACACGACCATGTTCTTTAGTGATTGAGCCTGTGTTGCACTTCCAGTATCACTGGTGCCATGACACGGTCTGTGACACGCCCGTGTTCCTCTCCTGTCAAGCCATGTTGATCTTCCAGAATGGCTGTCTCCATGACACGGCCTCAACATGGCCGTGTTCCTTAGTGATACGGCCCGTGTTCCATAAGACACGGCCATGTTCTTGCTTGACACTGGTTTCTGACTTCCTGGCACGGCTGCTTCAATGTGTGGAGGCTTCCTTGATCCATATTTACCTTGGATCGCATCATTCCCTCCCTCTTCAAGAAAGATTTGTCCTCAAATCTTGGTCCTACATAAACAAGAGAAGGTAATGAATTTTAAAGCTCAATTATTGTCAAGTAGTAACAAAGTTTGAAAGTGTAGAAAAACTAGTTTTCCATTGGCCAACTTCATCCTTAACAACCAAGTTTCTTCTCCTTTATCAGTAACAACAAAGCAAATAGTAGTTAAGAGCAGCCAAGTAAGACCAATATAATTTTCACTTGGAAAGGTCCATCCACAACTCAAACATGCACCATATCGAATCAGCAAGTCATAAATCAAGATGAACAACATGGGTTTATCAACATGGACAGTCCTAAGTTCACCCTCACAAAGATTCAAGAATTTTAGAGGAACATCTACCTTTGGCCTGGTGAATGTTAAAAACTCATCACAAACATTGACAAGATCGTAGATCAAAATGTAGAGCAACATACCAATAAGACAAGGAAGCAAAATTTTATCAATGAGCAGATAGAACACAAAATTGCATTTTCGGCCCTTTCTAATATTAAACTTCCTTTTCCATTTTCCCGGTTCTATAGCATGCCATTTTGTCCACCTTAAAATAATTACCACATTGTCCAGCTGTTCAAAATAATCACATGTATGACTACTAGAAGTTAAAGTAGTAGGATAACATGAACAAAGAAGACAATGACATGGGTTCAATGAAAATAGCATACACAAAGTAGGCTTCACAACTTGATAGCTATGACAATCACATTAGCCCATTTGTAAAAATTCACACATTGGATGTTGCTCTCTCATCAAACAAACAAGAAGCTTGCTATCACAAATGTTCAAAATATGGTTTAAGATAGACAAGTAAATTACACCACATGGATTAGATACCCAGACCTTGAAACTAAAAGTTAGTCCAAGTGCAAATCTACAAGTAATATCTATTCTAACCACATTCCAAAACCATCCCCTAGTTTCAATAGCAAACCATTGTTCAAACCTCAAAGAAGCTAACACTCTAAGCAACAAACTTAGGTGTTCTTGTAAACACTTGTTAGCATACAAGATAGAATCCACATAAGAGCAAGAAATATTGCAATGTAATGTCAATCTCATGCCAAGGAGCTGAACCAGAGTCTCAAAATAAATTGGACAATTGGAAGCCATCAAAACATCATATGCAATTCCTAAACATGTAATCTTCATGCCTACAAAATGGAATATGTGCTTCAATAGAGAATGAAGTGAAACTTTAACAATGACAAGCTCATTGAATGCACATTTCTCATACACATGGAATATCTTATCAAAAACAATATTATATGCGCATATTCCAATGTTTGAGTAAGCTTTCAAGAATTTAAAAGTTAAAGACAGAATAGGTGCATACCTTGGTAGCAAGAATTTAACAACTAGAAAGTGCTCACCTTGCGGGTATCTCACCTCTTGAGAACTTGAATTACTCAAGTGCTGCAAAGGACTCAAAACAAAACTAGAGAAATACAAGTTAAACTCAACAAAATCTAGAAAACTTACTAACAAAAGTAACCCTCTAGCACTAATAAACCGAACTACCCTAGCAAGTCTACCAACACTAATTAAAACAGGTGTCTCACCTTGCAAATGACTAGCATATACATCATGATTCATGTCATAATATAATATACCATCAAAATAGGCATTCCCAAGCAAGGTTAAAGAGACATGCAGATCTCTTTTCACAATAGCTTTGATAGTGCTAACATCAACAAGTCCAAGAGGAATAAACAGCCAACCATATGCTCCATACTTAAGTTTAAAGGAGTTTACTGATAGCAATCACAATTAAGATTATCCTCATGACTCAAACCCAAATTATGCACAACACTATAAAGAGCATTTTCAACAAGCATAGAGTTTCCATGGCAGGAGTTAATAGACATATGCATTTTGAGCTCTTTAAACGACAAGTTATCATGCCTATATATCTTATCACACACAGCTTTTGCAAATTCTTTAGTCACATCAAATGCACTTGTATCATGTAAAGCATGGTGTATGCAAGAAACAAGAGATACATTGGTCACATATAAAGAATTTTCAAGCAAACACATCTCATGCTTTCTAACCAAAGAATAATTCTTCCCATGATTGGGTTGAATAGCCAAAGCCATACTCACACTCATCCTACCAACATCATAAGATTCTCTTGCAAACAAAGTCCTAACATGATTAATACCTAATGACCTAGCATGAGAAGTAGTAAAAAAAGGAAATCTCCTAAACCATCATCACTAGTGTATATTTCTCCACATGCATTCACTATAAACACAAGATTAGGATCATGTTTAAACAATTTTTCAGCAAGCTTGCAATCAAAATAAGGTGCTGTTAAGGAAGGATAAAGTGTAGAGTTACCCATAGGATCCTTAGAGAGTGCACCCTTCAATGTTAGTAGCAATTCTTTTTGCTTTATCCCTTGTGATTCCTCTTCAAAATCCTGCACATTAGAGCAAATAATACTAGAACAAAAGAGGCTAGAGGGCTTAGCCTCAACAGAAACCTTTTTGCACAAGGGTGCTAAAATAGGTTTATGAGAAAACAAATCTTCCTTGGATTCTCTTCCTCTAGGCTCACTCTTTTTCTTTTCCTTAGGGCTCTCAATCTCTTTGACTATCTCACTCTTTTGATCTTTTATCTCTTCTCTTTCATGGTCATCAATCATGTCTTCCACATGTATTGCATCCTTAGTTCCTTCTATCAAATTCAATGGAACTTCAATACATGGTGGTTGAGAATTAACTTCATCCCTCAAAATCACTTGAGTGGATGTTTCACTTACCTTGGCCACTAACTTCTTATCCTCCTTTGTAGTAGAACTCTCTTCATTCAAGATGACTTTAGAGGCCTCCACATGGCTAGTATTCTTTGTGAGATAGATGTTGTTGTGTAGCCATGACTCAACCTTTTCTTTGCTTTTTTTAAGAGTCAATATCCTTTTCTCCCATTTTAAATCAAACTCCTGTTCATACTTTTTAGTGGAGCTATAATNTTGGCCACTAACTTCTTATCCTCCTTTGTAGTACAACTCTCTTCATTCAAGATGACTTTAGAGGCCTCCACATGGCTAGTATTCTTTGTGAGATAGATGTTGTTGTGTAGCCATGACTCGACCTTTTCTTTGCTTTTTTTAAGAGTCAATATCCTTTTCTCCCATTTTAAATCAAACTCCTGTTCATACTTTTTAGTGGAGCTATAATCATCATTTACTTTGTTTTCCCTCCTTTCTTTTCTTTCACAATATGGTCTTCTAGGAGGAATTATCTCAGCAGAATTGTCACTTGAGGAGTGTTCCCTTCGCTCTCTTCTTCTAGAATTAGGGATGAGATCCCTTGGCTGTTTACTCTCCAATTTTCGTAACCTTTCCAACATCTCCTCTTGTCTCAAGTCCGCTTCAGCAAGGTATTGTTGTATGGCTTGCATAGTTCTCAAATCTAGTGCTTCATCACCTTTTCCCATGATTAAGAATCAAACCGGCACAAGATTGATTAGAGTAAAAGAGAAACCTCACTACACTTCTTCCATTTATGGCACTCAAGGTGTTTGTCACTCTATTCTCTCGTGTTTGGCACTCTTTAGGCTTTTATCAAATAGGCTCACCACATTGCCTTTTGCCACTCAAATCCTCTCTTAGACTCTCTAGAGCAAGCTAAGAATCACAACTGGGCAGCAACTATGCAAAAATAACCAAAAATCAGATCAAACACCCAATTGGAAAATCAGCATGCAAGAAAAACAAATTTGCATGTGGTGTGTGGTAGGAAACAAGAACAACAAGTATCAATAAGGAAATTATAGCTAGAATAATGAACAACGACGAAACAATGAGCAAAAATAGAAATTGAAACAAGATCTACAAGACAAAGTCCCCTTTTCAAACTAGTTAGAATTAACCAAGTCACTAAGAAATACACCTTTGGTGGCCAAAAATAGGGTAGCTAACCTTTTACCTACTTAGTTCATGGACCATTGGTACATTTCTTTCTTTGAAGGATCTTTAATCTCACTTAAACTCTTTTTTTTTTTTTTTTATCCTTCCAATAGGCTCAACACGGGTAGGACACGGCCTCAACACGGCCCGTGTTCGAATTTCGACTCTCTGTCTGAAAGACACAGCCAGGACACGGCTATGTCCAAACTGACACGGCCCCGTGTTTGCTCTCTGTATTCACAACACTTTCTGGAACACGGCCAGGACTCGGTCTGTGTTCTCACTTAGCCTTTCTCTGATTTTAACACGGCCAAGAACACGTTTGCCTCTTTAATGAACACGGTTGTGTTCAATCTTTTCTGTTTTTCTGTTCTTTGCACACTCTTTGCCCAGAATTTCTTTCTTCTTTTTTTTTTTTTTTTACCAAGTTAAGGAAAATGCTAATTACCCCTAGATTCAGAATTTAGCCACACTTTAAAGGAGTATTTCAAAACAACTTAGCAATTTCCCATAGATTAGAGTAAGATTAATCAATTAATCCAAAATAAATGAAAAGGCAGAATGCCAAACTAGGCCCTAATGGCAATTGACCGGGACACAATGGGAAATATCTGAAAAGAATAACTAACTTCAGATTTGGAAGCTTTCAACCATGGATCTTCTTGAAGGTTTTCATGCATTCAAGCCATATTCAAGAGCATACAACCAGATTTTGAATGAACTCTAACATGGAATCAATTAAAATCAAGGTAATGCTCAATCATCTAACTTAAATTAAAATCAAGAAATCCATCAACTAATTCAACCATGGAACTGAATTATAACGCAAGAATCCAGCCAAATGATTCATGCATAAACCAAGTTAAGCTGGTCCATTCATCATCCAAACAATTTCTATAGCTGGATAGCAACAAGAACTCAAGAAATAGAAGATGAACAAGAATGGCAGCAAGCTAAAAACGCACAGAAATTCCAGAAATTTTTTTAAAACTGCCCAGATTTGAATTAAACCACCTGATTTTGGACAATCTAAGTTCAAACAACCTAGATCAATAGAATTGAAGCAAGGATCATACCAAAAGCTCCATGAACAGTACGAACAGAAATGGTAAAATTCCAGAAAATTGATTCAAGCTCAGTTTTAGTTAGAATCACTTCAAATCAACCAAAACAACATCTAACCATTTCAGATCAACAATATTGAAGCTTAGATCATGCTTGAATCATCAAGAACAGGATGAACATAACTGGATTTTTTTTTTATTTTCGGATTTAAACTAAAGATGAAGAACAAAGAAGAAAAATCAACAAATTTAAGATAGATTGCCAACCTCTTTGGAGCCAAAGCTCTGATACCAATTTGATGCGATTTCCTAGAGACTTTGGACAATCCAATCAACTTAACACCATGTAAGACCAAGGATCCCAAATAGATTAGCAGGAGTTCAAATAAACAAGATAAAGATGAGTGGAATTAAGGTGAAGACCCTTGAAATCAAGGGATGGGCAACTCAGCTTACAAGCTAAACCTCCCAAACACTATGATAAATCAAGAACCAACATGTTCAATGATGGAGAAGGAAGGAATCGCCACACTCCAGATTCAAGGAAAGGAAAGAGAGTGATAAGATTCAGGCAACCAAGCTAGATTCAACCTAGCTGGTTCCAAGCTCTCCATAGAGAGAAAAGAGAAGATAAACTCTCAATTTCAATTATCAAATGGTTAATTCTTGCTGAGGACAAAGGCCTTCAGCTCCTTATATAGTTCAGGAGAAAACTAACAAGCCTTAAACAAATTATCCTAAAATAGACTAAAACTCGTGAAGGATAAAAATAACATGACACGGCCATGTTCTTTAGTGATTGAGCACGTGTTGCCCTTCCAGTATCACTGGTGCCATGACACGGTCTGTGACACGCCCGTGTTCCTCTCCTGTCAAACCGTGTTGATCTTCCAGAATGGCTGTCTCCATGACACGGCCTCAACATGGCCGTGTTCCTTAGTGACACGGCCCGTGTTCCATAAGACACGGTCATGTTCTTGCATGACACTGGTTTCTGACTTCCTGGCACGACTGCTTCAATGTGTGGAGGCTTCCTTGATCCCTATTTACCTTGGATCGCATCAGAAGAGTAGAACCTTTGTAACCAAGCTAGACTCCTCATGGAATTCGGTTTGATTTTGAGATTATGTACTTAATTAAATTAAGTTTAATGCAATTATGTTCATCTTTGGATTTCTGCCTTGTCTTGATTTTTATATGGATTATGGAGATTTTTATTGTTCTTATGAATGTTGAGGTGTGAAATAGAATTTAGATGGATTGATCTTTAATTCTGTTGCATAAATCCATTGAAGGTTTGGTAATTGAAGTTCGGTTTTAGGTTAAACAACTCATTACTAATTCTGTGTGATTACAAAGATTAGTGATGCATGTGGTTAAATCGGATTATGAATGATAATTTAGTAGGAACACTTAGTCATAATTAGAGATTTCGGTTGTGACTAAATTCAATTAGCAGTGCTGCATTAAGACTCGATTAACCATGTTCAATCTAGGGTGAATCAAACCGATTCTTGATGGATGTTTAGCTAGGTGCATTTTTATCAATAGATTTAATCCTTGTTTAATTTTGCAATTTAATATTTGACAATATATTTTGTGATTTAAAATCTCCTGTTAGTAAACTTGAAGTTGTTAATTAGTCATTGCATTCCTTGGATTGATTGCTTTGTTAAATTTCGATTACTTTCTGTCGATTATTTTTTGTCCATTACTTTCTATCGATTATGTTCTATCCATTACTTTTTGTCCATCACTTTTTGTCTATTACTTTCTGTCGATTACTTTTTGTCTATTACTTTCTATCGTTTACTTTATGTCGATTACTTTCTGTCGTTTACTTTTTGTCGATTACTTTATGTCGTTTACTTTTTGTCGATTACTTTCATTTACTTTATGTTGATTACTTTTGCAAATCAAACGCCCTATTAATTAAACTCCCTAATTTGATTCCCTAACTAGAGTGGTCCAATGGTTCGACTCGGTGTTACCTTATGCTGCAAATAGCTTTGGTAAACCGGATATAAATTGATTAATTTGATTAGCCTCGGCAACACATCAAATTTTGGCGCCGTTGCCAGGGAAACTTTCTTGTGGAATTTAGAAGAGTGAAACTTTCTGCAAGGTATTGATGTTCTTTCTAAATGGATAGTGTATTTAAGAAGTTATTGGGTATATCAAGCTTCAGTTAGAGGTAGGAAACTATTATGGATCTAAAGAATACAACAAAATGGAGAACTTTGAGTTACCTAAGAAGTACCCTGTTTCTCTTGAACCATGTCACTGATTACAAGATATTGGCCTTCCCAGTTACTCAACTCAGACCTTCAATCATACTTATGGCTGCATTTCCTTCTTTACTTCGCATGCTTGTCAAGGTATTCTAAATTTAATAGCAATAGAAGATACTATGGAATGCTTCATATGCCTTTTTTATTTGTCTTTCTATAATGGATGTTGGTCCGGGTCAGTTTAATAGAAAACTTGATGATGTTCATTTTCAATTTTAAGTTATTTCACATTTCCATGTCTTCTTGTAGTTTACTCATAGGTACTTACAGTGGTTAAGGAGTATCTTCAATAGGGAAATTAAATTTTAGACATGTATACCTCTACAGCCTTCTTGCTGGATTTTTGGAAATTTGAACATTCCTTGATCTTTAGTAAGTTTTGAGGACCAGAATTGAACTTAAAGAAGGCTCCTATCATCCTCCCTTAATTTTGTAGTTGGTATTTATTTCCTCTGTCTTTTTGTGTCAATGATTTCTCTAGGGTCTGCTGTCCTCAGTTGCAGAATTTTATTATTTTGGAGGAGAATTTCATTAGATATAATATATGGATAGTGTTGTATTGAAAACCATACTATTTAGTTTAGTGCTGAATGGTGGCAAACATTAAAAAATTTATGGACTACTCAGTTGTTGTACACAGTAGGAACATTTAAAAGTAGTGAACTTAGCTCCATTGCAATTAAAATTTTGCAGTGAACTTCTAGCATTCAGATATTCCCCTTAAATTTCTAGCCCTTTGATTCTAAGTATTTTTTGTTTTTTGGGTCTATTGTAGACAACCTTTACACTTTAATTTTCTCCAACGAAGTCTAATGTTTATGAAAGGATACCATGAAGTACATTTTTTCCCCAGAAAGCTAAATTCATAACTCTAATGTGCTTAAATGGTGATGTTGTTACTAAAACAAAGAGAAAGTTCCCTAGGACAAAGGTGTGAATCCAATCTATGAGATTGGGTAGGTTTTTGGAGGTTGTAGTATTTATGTGAAGGCCTCATCTATACTTTAATTTAACAGAGGTGCTATCTCCCAGGAAAGGTGTACAGATTGCAACCAATTTACGAGTGTCTCAAGGGGTGTTTGAATCTAATTTTGTAGAATTGGTTAAGGCTATCTCTGTCACATATATTGACTCAAGATTACTATTTTCTTATATTTTACTCTGTTATTATCTGAACAAAAGTCAGTAGATACCTTATTTAATCAACACATTCTGCGTTGTGTAGTCCAATGTGGCTTTGATATGGTCTGTATAAATGCAAAAGGAAATACCTTGGATTCTGCAATAACTCTAAGAATGTTGTCAAGTTGTAAGCAAGCATGGAAAAATTCATGGCTTTTCTTGCTTTGACATTAAGTTGGCTTTAGCGCAGTTTCTTCCATGGACAGCCTATAAGATGTGCATGAATTGGAAAGTGCTTAGTAGACCAATTCGTAGTTTGGGAAAGTGGTTGGTGAAAATAAAATTTTGAATTTTTTTTTATCGTTTTGGTTGTCATCATGTTGGAATATTTTGGAATAAAGTGTCACATTCCCAATCTAGATTAGTGTTTAATTTTTTTTTCTAATAATGTTTAGGCAGAAGATGACCCTCAATATACACTACAAGAAAAAAGGCATTTTTTCATGGACAAAATCCCGCGTTTCTCATTGATTTTCTCACAGACTTTGGGGCGTAAGAAAAAACTGTGTGACAAACAAAATTTCTCACGACATTTCTCATGGACTTGCTTTTAGCGTGAGAAAAATTGTAAAAAAAAATTCTCACGGTATTTCTTATAGATTTTTTTTTTCCGTGATAAAATTTGCAAGTTTTTTTTTTAAGCTCAGAAATGTGTATTTTTTAAAAAAATAATTAACTATTAGTTTTAATTAAACCACTAAATTTTATTAATGAAATGTAATTTCAATTTATAAATGCTATATAATGAAAGAAAAAAAAAGTACACTACAATATAAACACTAAACCCTAATCCCTGATGTCGTCGTCGTCTCCCAAGTCCTCAGGTCAACTGGGGGCTATGGGGCCGCATCGAATGTCCCACTGTGACCTTGCTGCAGTAGCTATGATAACATCGTAGTCAGTTACTTTGTCGACTTACGAAGTCCGTTGAGAGCTTGGACCAACGGCCCTACCTGGCGGAGCTCCTGCATCTCCTGCAACATGGCCACCATTTGGGACAAAACCTTCGACATCTAAGGAGGTGCTGGGATGAAGGGCTAGGAACCCTGTCCACGGGCTGAGTCCAATAGGCCAGCCTCAAAACCCATGCCATAAAGCCAACCCTTATTCTTTCTGCCAACGACATCGAGCCATATCTAGTTGTCGTTGATAGAAGACAAAGAGGACTAGGCTTGACTGTCAAACCGACGCCTCTCATACTCAGTCTGTATAGATAAAAGCATAAAGTTAATAAGAAATAATAAACTTATAATTAAGATTTTTAAACTTGTTAAACAACTTCCAGTTTACTTACATAAGTAGACTGAGCCTGTGGATGGACCTAGCCCTTGTTGGCATTGTGCTGTAGGTGACAAAAGACCTCTGGTGCATTTGGCTCTCTCCCCAACTCCTTCGTCTACAAAAAAATAAACCATTAATAAACAAAAATAACTTAATTTTTAAACATATCTTAAATGAAAGAAGGTTTTTAAATAAAATTACCAGCCTCCTCTTATGTTCGGAGATGGTGATCAAACCACTCTTATGGTAGGCCTGGCCCTAATCTAAAGAGTGGTTCTTCTTGTTCCACTCTGAGACCACCTTGTACTCTTCAGAGGTCAATTTAATTCTCAGGACCCTCAGCACAGAAGGCGACAACCAGTCGCCCTTCGACTTCCCCTTCCTGATGTCTCGGAAAGAGGCGTGAATGTTATCACTGCACTTTGCGAGCCAGATTTTACAAATCTAGCTCTCAAACTGTGGGTTTTAGATACATCTCCTCTGCATTAGAAAACAGAATATCAAGGTTAGTAAAATTGAAATTAAGTTAGCTTAAAATAAAATTAAGTAAATTAAGTTGAAATTATTACCTTGAACTCTGTCCACCAGAGTTCCTTCACCTTATTAAGAACAGATGTGAGATCGGTCTAATCGCTTTCATATTTTGACTTATAGATAGTCGAAAGAATATTAATGGGCTCCTTAGATGGAAGAAAGTTGCAAAAAAAAAAAAAAATTCTTATCAATCAGAAATAATAAACTTAAAATGATAAAAAAATATCAAAACTAGGTATTAGAAAATACTTACTCTTTCTTCCTGTATGGCCAGATCCATATTTGACCATCAGCCGCTCAAGAGTCGGGCGATGGAGACTCTGAAATACTCAGAGTGGCATGTGATGACCCTGCAGCTGCTGACGCTATGGATCCTATAGTGGGAGCTCCGGATGAGTTCCCCCCATGTCTCGCACTGGGCGACGATGTGTGCGCCAATCCCGGGTTCGGCATAAACAAGAACAAGGCCGGGTCGATCTAAGAAGGTCAAGCCACAGCCTTCCCTTGTCCTTCCTGGAGGGCTCGTATGCCGGAGATGATCGTCTGACATTTGTCAACCTCAAAAAATATTAACAAGGCAATTATGTATACAATAAAATCATGGATTCTAAATTTTCAAAACCTAAACCCTTAAACCACAAGCCCTAAATGCCTAAACCTCAAACCCTAACCCTTTAAACCTAAACCCCTAAAGTTTTAAAACCTAAAACCCAAACCCTAACCCTAGATCCCTTACATCCTAAACCGTAAACCCTAACCCCAAATTAAACCCCTAAATTCTAAACCCTAAGGCCTTAACCCTAAAACCCTATCCTAAACCCTAAAATCCTAACCCTTAAACCCCAAAACCCTANCTCAAAAAATATTAACAAGGCAATTATGTATACAATAAAATCATGGATTCTAAATTTTCAAAACCTAAACCCTTAAACCACAAGCCCTAAATGCCTAAACCTCAAACCCTAACCCTTTAAACCTAAACCCCTAAAGTTTTAAAACCTAAAACCCAAACCCTAACCCTAGATCCCTTACATCCTAAACCGTAAACCCTAACCCCAAATTAAACCCCTAAATTCTAAACCCTAAGGCCTTAACCCTAAAACCCTATCCTAAACCCTAAAATCCTAACCCTTAAACCCCAAAACCCTAACCCTTAACACTAAACACTAACCCTTAAACCCTATACCCCAAAATCCAAACTCCCAAACCCTAAACCCCCAAATATAACCGCTAAATCCTAACCCTAAATCATAAATAAAAATTTGGGCAAAGTCTCCCCTAAAACTTGAACATTCTCGGAATTCAAAATTTCACACAAATACAAAGAATCACAATCATAATTACAATTTATTCCATAACTAAAAATTACATAACAATAGAGGTAAAAAATTATAGAGCAATAGAAAAACTTACAAAACTAATTCTACACCGCCATTCAAATAATTCAAAAAAAAATATATATTCTAGAATCATTCCACATCAAGCATATAACAAAAATCCCAACGTAATATTAACCCCTAACCCCAAACCACAACCTAATTTTTTTTTTACTAATTACACATTACTTCACACTACTTCATACTACACATTTGGCAACATTAGAGTTAAACTAGATTAGATATTATATTTCATATTAATGTGTAACCAATGCTTGGTAGGTTAATTTAGTAACCAATGCTTGTTAATTTTTCCAACACTAGACTAAAACAAAGCTAGAGGCTAGAGGTACAAATTGATAATAATTTAATAAAGAAAACCTAGACAAGAGAGGGATACCGAACTTACCTGAATGAACTATAAATTGAAAAACTGAACCAGTAGGATGCAAGTTAAGGTTGACCGCCAGAAAACCCAACTACTGCCACCTAGAATGGTGCAAAAACGCCTTATGTCGAGAGGGAAGAGAGAAGAGAGAGATAAGAGAGAGAAAAGCTTGAAAATGTTGAGAATGGAGAATGGTAGCGGTGGGTTTGCGAGGAAAAAGATTAACAGATTTTCTCACGGATTTTCTTGGTGAAAAAAACCCTAGAAAATTCAAATTTTATGTTACAACAATGCGTTGACATTTCTCATGGGCTTTCTCACAGAAATATTCACGGATTTATTGTCCGTGAGAAATTTTAAACTTTCTCATGAACCATTTCTGTGAGAAAAGCAAACATATTAATGGGAACAATTGGGACAGAATTTCTCACGGATTTACTGATGGAGATTTCTCATGAACAATCTTGACCATGAGAAATTCCGTGAGAACTTCTCAACATTCACCTTCCATGAGAAAATCCATGATAAATTGTGACAGTTTGTCACGGAATTTTAGTCCATGAGAAAAGTCCGTGACAAATACACATTTTTCTTGTAGTGATATAATATATTTGGTGGCCTTAGATGTAGTGCTTATTTTCCTTTTCGTGCTGAATTAATATTGTTCCCTTTTCAAAAAATCAAGACATACAACAATGGGACCAAAAAACATGCATTCAATTATATAAATGATATATATTTTATTATTTTCATATGATTATTAATGCAGTGGATGATTTCTTCAGTTAATGACTAACCAATATTGTTCTCAACTACTTCAACCTATACTCTTATATGCAACTCCATCATGTAACTATCTCCAATCTCAATTTCTTGATAATGGTTCTATTTTCTTCATCCATTAAATTTGATTTTTTTGTGCCCCCTTATAAGTTTAATATAAATAAGAGCAAATATAGTTGGCTATTCTATTTTTGTGCAACTGACTCCTTTCACTCTCTCCATCCTTTTTCTATTTTTATCTTTTTTGCTATTCTATTTTAATCTCTTTATTGTGTGTTGATTCATGAGGTTAGCATGGCTATGATGAAATCACTACAAGCTCTATCCTATGGAGAATCAAGGTCAGATCTTTGCTCCTATTCTAAAAACAGGATTTCTTTTTTATCTATGACACTGTAAGTTGAAGTTTGCTCCTCTAATTTTTATTCTCTGTCTTATCATTGATTTTTGTTTTGTTTTGTGTCATTTCTTTTACGATTTTGCAAGAGTTCTTTATATGATGCTGAATCAATTTTTTTAACTTTAAAATAAAGGGGATTCTCTGTTCATAATATTTTATTGCAAGCAGAGAAGCACTAGATCTAAAGTTTGGGCATTTTGGCATTTTGTTTATTCTTTCACAATATATGTTTAAGGTTTTTTTTACTTTGGTATATGGATGAACTTCTAATGATTGTAGTTATTTATATTGCTCTATTCAAGACTTACATTATCTTTAGGGATGGTGTGAGTTTGTCTTTTGTGCTTGAAGCTATTCGTATGGTATCTAAATCCCTATTTGTGTTAGTACCAGAATGTTGAACCTGTTCTTCATCCCACCAAGATTCCCAACTATTCTCTCCCTTCACTCCTACTCCTCCTTTATAAATAAGCCAGCTTGTCCAATCGTCAAAATCCTTCACAGTCCAGTTTATCAACCAGTGAGGTAACAAGAATACATAATAGCATGATTCTGATTATATCATAATTGTTACAATTGAAAATGCTTCATTTAAAAACCAAACAGGAAAAAGATCTTCATTAAGGAAGGACTACGCATAAACAAAAGTGATTTACACAGCATGAAACTTACTTTTGCCACTCAAAACCAGAGGGATTGAAAATATAAGGAGCAAAAAGCTAGGAGATGACAAGGAACCAACTGCTAAGGGTTAGCAAAATGTATAAAACGGCACCTCTCTCTACATACCTATAAGCGACGTAAACTATAAGAAGAAGTCCTATTTCGAGCCTGTTACACAAAATAAAAATATAAGTGACATCAATTTAGATCCTTGCTTCCTTCAACCTCAATTACAACAAAAAGAAAAGAAAAGTGCAGACTATTCATCAAAAATAAAGATTACTCACGCTTTAACAAAGTGGCTCCTAGAATAGAGTTTGTAATTTTCAGCAAACTTTATGTGACGGACAATAAACCCTTTACCAGTTGCTCGACATTGTGTGAACATGCCAAATTCATATCTAAGTTACACAAAATAAAGATATATTTTCAGTTTTCAAACCAGAAAAATTGGAAAAGAGCATACTTTTGCACCTCCATGGAGAATAGTACGCCCAAAATAATAAGTTCTAGGAAACATAGAAAAACCCATGAATCAGATTCAACAAAAAGAGAACCCCCATTCCATTAAACGTATCACTTTTATTTATTTATTTATTTATTTGGCTCTTGATGCTAGCATCTCTTTGTTAGTGAGATCTATACTCTAACCATGGTCAGAACGCTCTTATTTTTATTTTCATGAATTATCTGTTGCACATTGCCCATCTTCTGTGGGTTATGGCTCTGCAATTTCCCAAGAGAATAGACAAATTGTCAAGCTGGTAGTGAGCTCAATCGGACCATGCTTGAATCTGGCTAATTACACAATTATGCTATTTAGACTCTAAATCTAATATGAATAGACATGAAATTGACAGAAAGACAAGGTCAAGGGGTTGGTACTTACCTTCTTGGAAATATATACATATACTTGAAATTGAGGTTGAGTTTAAAATTTTCTATTCTCAAAGGCTTTGCATATATGTTCAAAAAAGAGGCCCCTATATGTTAGCATGTGAGTAGATTTTACAATAATATTATATAAATTAACTAATAAATATTTTAACTTGATAAAAAATATTGTGTTAGTGGTTTTTTTTTATTTATTTACAAGTATTGGTGTCAATCATAAAGCTGTATGACGTAAAAGTACCATAAAATAAGTCAATCATAAAACAGTACAACGTAAGGGTCACTCACTTGTCAATTTGCCTGCCTTAATGTTGCTTGCGTTGATGTCATTGTCAAAAGGTAAATGAGAATAATATTCGATGAAAGTGAGGATATTGATGAGTCTAGAGTGTTAGTTGTAATGAGGGGTACTTTTTTTATACAAAAAATATTTTTATATTTTATATTTACTAGTTTTTGAAAGAAAACTTGGAGTAGCCACCAATTATATTAAGAAAAATAAGGAACAATTAGAAAACCTTTTTTTTAATAAAAATAAAAAATAACGGTCTGTTAACCAAAGAGGGTTTGAGAGTCTATTTATGCGTGGAAAATGTGTTAGACACCCCACAACATTTGTCTAAAGATGGTTACCCTAAATTAGTTGTGCAAACAGAATATGGCAAAAAATGTACATTTTATTTATCCCAAAATAATGAATTGTTACAAGAATATCTAATGAAAATAAAAATAAAAAAAATTAAATGTGCAATGCATGAATTATCTACTAAGACCTAAATCCTTCCACCCCTTCATCGCATGAAGCGACTGTCCAGGGTGGTGCTACCTTCACCTAGATCGGATAGAGAAAAGCATCCCATATATGACTGACTCGCNTGGTGCTACCTTCACCTAGATCGGATAGAGAAAAGCATCCCATATATGAGTGACTCGCCCTATCCTCCTATGATAAGTGAAGGGGCATACAGACACTACGCGGTACAAGTGTTATTTTTTATATGCAATGCAAATACATGATTTTAAATATTACAATTCTTGTCTCAAAATCTAGGTACTAAGAAATCTTAATTTACATAAAAGAATATATAAAATAAAGAGATAAATAAAATAAAATTCTTGCTCCAAGCTTGCGGCTAGGTATCTTCTAGTTGAGCCTTCTGATTTGCTTATATTCATAATTACTACAATTTATATCCAAGAATGCTTATGAATACACCAAAACACAGGTTAGGCAAAACTTAGAAGAAATTTATCTAATTGACCTACACATTTAATCTCCACATGCCTCAAAAGGAATAACACAAAATCAATAAAAAAATGCACAAACAAACCCTAAACAGCCCTTAGAATAAAAAAAAGAATTCATCACACATAAGAATGGTAGCTAAACACATAGGTAAAATACTCCATAAAATGAGGCATAATCCATCAGGACATCCAACAAACATGTCCAAAGCCATCATCCTTATCAAGAGACAAAATCGAAAGAAGTCCAAAGAATGCACATATTCATCAGTTATCTTAAACAGATGTGCTCGAGCCAAAACTGAGAGTGAATTAGACATGTAAAAATTCTAAAAATTATATACATTGAATCTACACATATTACGGTTTTAATAAGACTCACATAACTTAATTTGGAGCTGTAAAACTTCAGAAAGAAATAAAAGACCGAACACTGCCAGAGACAGGGCATCAGTATCAGTGCAACATTGAGCAGCTATGTTCGAACCAAAACTGGTAGAAAAATAGACATGAAAAAAATATAAAAATTTCACACATTGAAAACATGTCTTTTATAGTTCTAAAGAGACAAAAATCATGCAATTCGGAGCTGTACAACTCCAGAAAGAAATAAAATACTGAACACTGCCAGAGACAAGGCATCAGTGTCAGTGTAACATTGAGTAGCTATGTTTAAACTAAAGCTGAAAGTTAAATAGACATGAAAAAATTCTAAAAATTGTGTACATTGAAAAATACCTCTTATGGTTCTAAAGAGACAAGAATCATGCAATTCAGAGCTATACAACTCTAGAAAGAAATAAAATACTGAACACTGCCAGAGACAAGACATCAGTGTCAGTGAAATATTGAGCAGCTATGTTCAAACAGAAGCTGGAAGTTAACTAGACATGTAAAAAAATATAAAAATTTTAAAAAATGAAGATGTATGTCTTACGATTCTAATGAGACAAACATTGCTAAATTTCAAGCTCTACAGCTCCCAAAAAAAAAAACAAATCACTGAGTGTTGCTAGCAAGAACTGATAGCAGTGAAAATGGCTTATGCAAGTGATTCTTTCATGATAAAATAGAATGCAAGTTGACTCTCTATTGGAGAAACACTACCATGCAACAATTTTCATGCTTAATGTGTTAAGTGCAAACCAAAATTGAGCAATTGAGCACAATAGCTAATTAGGCAGCAAGGAAATAAGATGTTCAAGCAAAGAAAAATCAGGGCAACAAGAAACAAAGTTAATATGCTTGGCTAGGGAAAACAAAAGAAGGCAGCAAGATGCAAAGGCTAACAAGATAATTTAAAGCAAAATAGGGCAGCAATTAAGCTATGGAACAAGAAGAAACTAAGTTAGATTCAAAACAGGACAGCAAGGATTTAAAAGAGAACAAAGATTTGGCAAAGATTAACCCAACAAAAGGCTATAGCTAAGCAATTTCCAAGCTAATTAGGGTGGGTACAATAGCAATTATGCCCAGAAAAATCTAGCATGCATGAAAGGGGCTTTAACAAAATTCAAACATTCAAGTTTTCACATGAAGGTTCAGCTATCACTTAATTAACCCAAAAAACTTTTCTAAACCGATTAATGGAAGCACAAATTACCTAGGAACATAAACCTCAACCAAATATGGACATCTAAGAACCAAATGACCAAAGTTCATCAAGATTAAGGGGCAACTAGAGCATAAAATTTCCAGAAAAACATAAATAGCCCAGAATTGCAATTAGTCAAAAATCTATGAACATTTCATCCAGACTATCTCAATTGATCAACAATCAAACATTAAATCAACCTAATCCACTAAAATCAAGTAAGAACATAATAGGATAGCTCAAGAACACCAAGAATGAAACAAGGCAGCAACAAGAACATAGCCCAAAATTTTTTAATTTTTGGATTTAGGAAGGAAGAGCAAAGAAACAACAAAGAATCAAAGGAACAAGATGAATCAACAAAATAAATTGACCAAATCAATCCAAGAACACCAAGAACAAAACAGGGCAGCAACAAGAACACAGCCCATAAATTTTTAATTTTCGGATTTAAGGAGAAAAAGCAAGGAAACAACAAGAAAATCAAAGGAACAAGATGAATCAAACAAAAGAAAATGACCAAGTAAGTCTAAGAACACCAAAAACGAAATAGGGCAGTAGCAAGAACATAAAGAAAATCAAAGAAAATAAAAGAGATCATTAACCTTACTTGGTTTCTGCTCTAGTCTTGATTCTTCCCCTTTTGATTTCTGCTACTCCTTTTGCTGAATGTCTTCCTATTGTTGTCCAGTTCTTGCTCTCTCTCTCGAAGTAACTGTTTCTGCTCTTTCTCTATGCTGAATGCTCTCTCCCTCTCCTTGCTCTCCATTGTGCTGAATGGGTGGTCCTCATTTCTTTTAATATTCCTCTCTCCCCTTGTTTCCTATTTTGCTCGCCCCTCTCATACTTCTTTTTATTTGCTTTTCTTTATTTAGTTGCTTAGTTATTCAATTTAAAAGAAGATAAATCAAGCTTGGACCAATGGGAAGAGAAGGAAATCTACTCCTTGCTCTCCTATTGGCTCCTTTAGATACAATGATGCAACAATTAATTAACAAAACTTGTTTATGTATTTTATCTACTATTTACACAAATTAAAAAAAAAAATAAAAGATGGCCAAATAAGCTTAAATAAACAAATGGGCTAAGTTGCCAAATGATTGGGCTTAGGGATTATTAATCATAAAAGGCTAAACAAAAAATAATAATAATAAAATACTAAATTAGAAATTAAGAATTTATCTTCCTCTTTTTTTTTCTTTTAATCTTTAAAAATATTTTAAAAACATAAAATGACCCGGACAAAATACGGTTTCTACACTTACCAAAAAATATTTTTTTAAAAAATTATACTAAACATGAGAATATTATTCCCAAACTCACATTTTTAGAAAAATAAAAAGAATCTGTGGATTAGGTATCAAATACTCAGTGAAAACACACATAGACAACCTTGTGAACTAAGCTTACGCACTAGGGTGCAGTTCTAGGAAGGTTCCATTGAGAAGAAAAAGACATCATCAATAGCTCTTACTCTATATATAAAACAGAGTAGTAGTCCTATTGATGCGAATCAAATCAAAAGGGTCATGAAGATATTCAAAGTGATGAGGAGAAATTTGAAGGTTCTAGAAGTAGGACTCTTTGCATCCTCACCTAGCATTAGATAAGGTAGACCTCGGTTATGCTTGCAATGAATGAGATGTTGCATAATCTTTGTTTATCATGGATCTTATTCCAACAGATTATTGCCACTGGTGTACAAAAGTTTAGGGTATGAGAAGGCTAACCCATTCCAAGGCCAAGGCAATGTGACACGCCTAAATTATATGCAAATATGAACATTTACGCTTGTGCTGGTTTTTTTTTTTTTTTTTTTTATTGCAAGAGATAGAATATTTACATTGCAATGTATATTTATATAAATATTTTTCAAGAAATTCCCACATGGGAAATAACAACATTTAATTTGCCAATAATACTACCATAACAATGACACAACAACTAAGAGCAAGCACAATAGGGTTTGATCCCGGTCCTGAGAATCCTTCCAACCTTATAAGTAGGGTACATGCCCACTTGAGCTATTACTCAGAGTCCTTGAGGCTTCCAATTGCACTTCATATTTTTGAATTTCTTATGGTATGCATTTTCATGATTTGTGCATGTTACTTGAATTGATAGATTTTTTCTAATTTTTTTACCTAATTGTTGACCATTCCGATTTATGAATTATGTAAATCAACATGGTCAAATATTGATAATTCATGAGGCTACATAAAATTTTAGATAGTGATGGAATTGACTTGAAATCCATATGAATGCAGATATGAAATTCAATTAGTGAGATGAAAATCATTTTCTATGTGCTTTTTATTTTTTGATTAATTGGAGTTTGTTTCAAGATTATCTAATATGATAAGGGATCAAAGATTTTAAATTCTTCAGTGATGTCATAGGCAGTGCTATTCCTCAATGAACTGCTATAAATATTTAGATTTTAGGATTTTTATTATAAGTCTCTATCCCAGTGACTAGCTAACATAATAATATTTTACATACGCTTTGATTTGAATGAAGTTGAGGAAATAATGAATCATAATATTTTAAATCCACTTTTATATGATACCCAAATTGTTTAATTATATAAAATTATTACTATACTCCTTTGACATATAGAGAATATTATAATTATTTATGTGAAATTAGTATATAAACCATAATTTTATGATCTATAGATTCTTATTAAGTATAGTTTGAAATGATAACAATTTACACATTTAGTAACATGCATTTTACTATCAATTAAGTATAAGGAAAGAAATAGAGAACCCGTGCACAACATGGGTGAAAAAACTTGACAATTATTTCATTTTGCATTCTTTTGATTCAATTATTCAGCTTAGCATTTTCTGAACTTACAAAAATAATTATTCAACTTAGGATTTTTTTTTCTATGCATACGCCAAAAGAAGGAAATTCATCCATTTTGAATAATTGTAGATAGAGAAAGTTTATAAGACTATGTCCTCATCTATTTTCCCAATGACAATATGAATAAAATTCATTTATGAAAAGAAGTTATTAGTTATGATATTCATCTACAAATTATGGTTTTAATTTGGTTTAGTTTGTTGAAGTTAACATAAATTGCATAAGTGATTTTACACATTTATTTATAACTATACTATATATGTTGTATATTTCCAAAAGATGAAAGTTCTTTAAGATTTTACATATTTACTAGCAAAATGACTATTCAACTTAGTATTCTTTTTCTACATAAATTTTTTATAAGGGGAGAGAGTTCAACAATTTTGTTTAAATTTTTTATATGGAGATAAAATTCATAAGCCTATCTCCTCATGTATTTTTCCAATAACAATATGAATAAAGTTAATTTATGAAAAATAGTTCTTAAGACCCACATCTAGAAAATGCAATTTTAATTTATTCCACAATTTCATTGGCTTTTTTTTTTTTTTTTATGGTTCCTAATATCACATTCTTTTGAACAGTTATGATACACGAACATTTAGGTTTGTAAATCTCAACTTTCTTTGTTAATTTGAAGCTCTTCTAGGTTTTTAATTCGCAGAGGATGATCTACATTATTTTTTTTCCCATTCTCAAACTCTCTCTTGCCCTTTTTATTTATGATGTTCAAGGTATTCTTAATTATAGCTTCCCATATATCTATTTGAATCCATGAGAAGATATATTACTAACTTAAAACTTGGAAGTATGTTGTGTATGAATTCAGTTAATTGGCCATGTATGTGAAAAAGGACCACAGCAACATAGCAAACTATGGTGATTATTTTGTTGTTGGGGTCTTCCCGAGGATAGAAAGATAGGGTGGTATTCTAGATAAAGAATAAGAGAACAAATGGGTGTCTTTGAGATAGAAGTGAAAAGTACCTTAGGGGAAACATCGATCATCAATGACTCCACTGTCAAATGTAATTGCTGAAAGTATATAAACAAATCCACAACACAGTTGGTAGAATGAAGAAAATTAGAAAAATTGAAGGGTTATCCTGAAGCAAAAATAATATAAAATTTACAGAAAAAAAAAAGCAGATGGCGAGATGATTCTATATGGAACAAATTTCTACTGTGTAACTTAAACTATACTAAAGGGCTTCCTAAAAGAATAATAAGCTTACCATGGTCTGACAAAAGCTAAAAGGAAAGTGTGAATGAGCTGCATTCAATTCTTCAACATTCACTCATGTTCAAAGCATGAAAAACCTTTCTTGGAAGCAGAACTGCATAGCCATATACACAACCAATTGCAAGTTTAAATCAAAGATAATAACCAAAATGTAAATGGAGCAACTAAAGTATTGGGAAAGACCAAAATCAAAGACTTTCAGTGAAAGAAGATCCACCATGTAAGACACCTCAAGTCCCTGATCCAATATGTTGTGCCTGCTGATTTTGGTGTTCAACTTGCATAGAGGCCGTGCAGTATTTTTAGAGGAAAAATAGAAAATTTAGAGAGTAAACATAGAAGAAAATGAGAAAAATATTCACCAACCCACAATATATAAACGTATAAAAAGAATAAGAAGTTGTTCTAGAAAAGCATTGTCTTTGAGTAGAGAAAAAATTGATTCATAAGATGCCTTAGGCTTCATGGGCAGCTTATTATCTTAGGATCTCTGTTTTTCACAAAAGCTTTTTCCACTGGTAATTCAGTCTTCTTTGTGGACTGCTATATATCAAGAGACTACCAAATAGAAGATACGGAACATAGAAGCTGTGAATAGAGGAAAGAGATGACATATGATAAACTTTGACATGTGTAGGACAAAGGAAATAGGAATCAAAGATATGCAAAGAAAAAATAAAAATTGGTAATTAAAGGAATCAGAGCAAATTGTTGAAGCATGAGGAGGTTGAAAAGCGGTTGAGATATGCATATAGGAAAAATGAAATATGACATCGAGATGACGATCATATTAAATGATACATGGGAAAGAGAAGAAATGGTGAATTAAAATGATTGCATGTGTAATCAGAAGACAAAGATAATAAAGGGATGTGTGTAGACTAAAATGAGGAAAGAAGGAAAGGTTTGGATGGAAAAAATGAAAAAATTGAACCATCATTGAATAACACATGAAAAAAATAATTATTGCAATATCTCCTACAACTCTTCTACTTTAGTATAATTTATAGATTTATAGATTTATAAATTTAGTTAATTCATCGGGTGTCTATCTACTTTAGATAATAGTATGAAAAGAAATGGGGGGGGGGGGGTGGGAATTAGAGTAGAAACAAGATTATCCACACAAAATAATGGTAGTGAAAAGGCATCATGGTATAGGAAGACTAAGACTAATATGAAATTGGATAGAAATTCTAGATTAATTCAATGAAAGAAGTTTTGATAAAAATGAAAGATCCATTTTCTTTTCATTCTGATGATTAGGTTTCTTTTCTTTTCATAAAATGATTTCTCAGAGAATTTGCTAGGAATGTAAAAAATTTAGACATTTCATATTGATATTTAAATAGATACTAAGGTCAAGGTTGATATATTTTTGTTAGATAAGTTCCTATTTTTAATAAATTTTGCAAGTGATCTTCAACATGTTGTGGCTATGCATTTCCTGGAATGCATTATTCACAATTATTATCACATCCATATATAGGAATAAGATTTGAATGCTTGGTTTTATGCAAATGGGAATATAGGAAAGGGGATAACAAAGTTGCACATTCTCTTCTACTACACGTTGTGGTGGATATGGAGAATGTGCAATGAACTGGTTTATGAAGGGTGCATCACTCTATTGATGGTGATTGTTAATAAGATCCAGGTGATGGTTTAACTTGCATTAATTTATTTTTTTTGGAAAAGTGAGAAAGCAAGCAAGAAAGGTGCGATGGATACATTGACAGTCTCCAAGTATAGAGACCATTAAGGGGGTGGCTTGGTGGTTTTATGTGGCATGGGTACTAATCTGAAAGCTGAATCTACTGCAACAAGGCATGATCTAATATTTTGTTGGGATAAAGGCATCAGAAAACTCATGTGCAAATAAGATTCCCAAGAGGCAGTGTACTTGTTAGATTTTGCTGATATGAGCTTCCTTTGCTATGGGTGTATTATTAGCGATGTAAGACATTTGCTTAAAAGGAGTTGGGAGGTGAAAGTGATCCATGTATTAAGACAGGCATACCAAGGAGCTAATTGATGTGTTAGCTGCAATTTACAATCATATGATTTTGTTCATGTTTAAAAATAGTGTGCATTCTTTAAATTATGAAATTATAGGTCTAGGTATGGTTTTTGGGGGAAAAAAATTAAATAACCTATAGCATTAGGGAAAAGAGTGAGGTTAGATCATGGGTATAAGTTTCTTAAAGTTCTAATAGGATCATAATTTGGATAATCACTAAACCAACCCCAATGGGTGATTCAATAAGATTTCCTATAGCTCTTGGAAAAAGAGTGTGACTAGACCATGTGAAAAAGTTTCTAAAAATTATAATAGGACTATAATTTAGATAACTAATAAACCAACTACAACGGATGATCCAATAGAATTTCTTATTTTGTTGCCTTTGTTGCCGCTGCCCGCGCATCAACGCGGGGACCAGTACTAGTAGGAAAGCTAAAAGAAAAAGGTTGGAAGAGAAAATGTAAAATGGTTTCCAAAAGGTTAATTAATTAACGTCACCCTCTGATCTTATCACAGACAACCACAATCCTTTTTTTAATAGAAAGACTAATATAGGTCAAAGCTGGCTTTATGCAAGTTTGTCTCCATTGAAGACTTTATATATTGCCTATTTAAATTTATCTTAAACAAGTTGTAATTAGAAAAAGATATGTTTTGTATAAAAAGGAAGGGTGTAAAACTTGATACAATGAGGGTGCTGTAGATTGACAAGTCATTAATGTTTAAAATGATTTCATGAAGTTGGGGCCCTATTTTGATGAGGCAAATGGGTGATGTTAAGTGAAGCTTGAAAATTGAATGGTTTAAGACATACAATGATTTTTTTTTTTAATGATAATTGAATGTTTTGTAAGTCTGATTCTCACTTAAATTTCTATTTAGAAAAGACATTTTTTATTTCCTTGATATAAGTTGTTAATTTGTTTTTTACGAATAGTAATATTTTCTTAAGCCACTAGATGTGGCCTGGTATTGAGGGATTTTGGCAGGAGATTATGATTTTAAACTTTTACGTTGTCAACTAAAAAAAACAAAAAGACATTGTTGTAGTTTCTTGCTCATATAGCCTTGTGAATTATAAATATGCATATTTGGGGACGTGATTGGGATATGAGGATGATAATATTGAGAGATTCAATGAGAGTGTTTTGAGATAGTTGTTGTAGATCTTGTAGAATAACAAGCCACTAGGTGTGAGTGTGAGCTAGTTGACATAGCTGAGTAATATTATATTTGCATCATTAATTTTATCCTTTGGTTACTGTAGTATAGTTTTTTTTTTAGTTTTTCATAGTATCCCCAAGCGTTGCCTAGGACTAATCTTCTGAGGTATGGTTGGGTGCTAAAGCGGGGACCTCTCCTAAGAAAATTTGCTGCATCCACAAGGATTTGAACTCAAGACCACTTGCTGAAGCGACTAGAGCCCTTTCCACTCAGGCCAACTTTCATTGGTTGTTACTGTAGTATTGTTGGCCATACATAATTGAGTTAATTGAATGAACTGAAACTTTAATCTATTCACTTAAATTAATTGTTTGTGTACATTTTTAACAAGTAAGAAACTATCATTTTTCAATTGTTTTATATTTTATAAAAATATATAAGATAGAACAATTCGTAGTGTCACCAAGTTCTTTGGAAGGAATTAATTAACCTTAGAGGGTCAACAGCTAATCAAGAACCTTCACCTCAACCAACAATTTATTCCTATAGAAATGGCATAGAAAATTCACAAGTCCTTTAGGGTGCTTAATGATTGAGTTTTTCCCTTACACATCACAATATCTTTTTCTTTTTTAGCATTTTAACTAAATTATAATTTTTTTTTTTTTACCTTTTTATGCTTACATTAATTGTGCTTTACTCATATTTTATTTCACACAAAACTATTTGAATCTAATTTAAATCTAAGACTCCAACATGCCTATTGGCTAATTCCAACAATCAATAATATGTTACCACTCTCAAGTTGACTACTTATTTAAAAGGGAAGAAATTGAGAGAATTATTATAAAGGAACTCAAATAAAAAGATTTTTAGATGGGTTTCAAAGTTATGTCCTATTTCACTTAAGTCATAGTATACAATTGTTCTTCATGACCAGTGGCCATTTCGAGTTTTATATGACCAATGGTCATTCAGTGACCCCCCATAGTAGTCATTAATGTGGACTATTAGAGATAGGATAATCAGTGCAGTTAACAAGCGGCATAGTTAGTGAAGTTGAAACTCTTTTGAATACATGATTTGAAAATGTGCTTGCGAATTTATACGACTTGCGTTGTTTTATTTCAAGTGAAGATTTGCTATGATGCATCTTGTAGGGATGTGATTTCATGGTTGCGCCCCCTATCCATGAAGCATGAGCTAAGTGCATTTGATGATGAAGGAATTAATTTGATTGGTTTGATTTTTTTTATTTCCTTGATGTACAAGCTGTTAATTATCTTCTTTAAGAGTAGTTGTTTCTTTTCGTTACTTTTGGTTACAATTCTAGGTTTAAAAAGAGCAGTGATTTCTTGCTAAGTTAATATTGCAAGTTACAAGTACTTGTGTTGGAAAAAAATTCTAGAGACATGAGGGTAATAATATCTTAGAGATCCTATGTTAAAATCCTTTGAGATAATTTTAGGATAGCGAGCAACCAGGTCTCTTCAAGTGGTCTGTGATTTGATCATATTTTGTTGTTTACAAAACATGGAGTGCATGTTAGACTAATTACCTCTAATCAAGTACATTGTGATCCATTCAATTTAAGTCTAGGTTGACCCCAAATGTATTGGTTGTAATAAGAAATATGTATGACCTAATATCTAATCCAGGTTCTTTAAAGGAGGGCACAAACTCATTTAATTGGAAGCTCGGTTCTCTCCCTATTCTAAAATAGTACATGCAAGAGCATGTGTGGGATGTATGATTCATCAAGTACCACCACACATAATTGAGATGGTGGAGGATTGTAGCTGCTAACTCACTCAATGTGAGATCAACAGATAGAACTAACAATCTTGTTTTCTAGATATTCATTTCATGATTTCAAGTGATATTTCAACAATTAGTAACTAAAATGTGCTATTTAGAAATCTTGGCATGTTTTTCTAAAAGAAAAAAAAAATCTTTGTATGTAGATTTGCTTTTGGTTTCCTTACATGTAACCTCGTTACAAAACAACATGTAAGAAATCTAAAAGCATAAAAAGATACCATGGTTGATAAATTGAATACTTTAATTGCTAACCCTTTGAAACATCATTGCAAGTGTGAAACAAATCACTAGCAAATAAGTTAAGTTAATTATAAACAAAAATCTCACAGTAGCTAAGTTACAGACAAGACACCCTCTACTTTTCTAATTTTTCTTTCTTGCAGCAAATGATGTTTACTACTTCTAACAGATGTACTGACATGCATGTTACTTTGGATAGGGAAGGTAATTAATTAATGGATTTGAGACCTTGCATTAAATAATCTACCTTTGCATATTATATCCTATACCTTGTGTACCACTACTAAATAGTAATATATTTTGATATTCAACCTAAGTTTAAATAGATACCATGGTTGATAAATTGAATACTTTAATTGTTAAGCCTTTGAAATATCATTGTAAGTGTGAAACAAATCACTAGCAAATAAGTTAAGTTAATTATAAACAAAAATCTCACAGTAGCTAAGTTACAGATATGATGTTCTCTACTTTTCTAATTCTTCTTGCTTAAAGCCAATGATGTTTATTATTGCTAACAGATATATCGAAATGCATGTTGCTTTGGATAGGGGAAGGAGTCAAATTAATGGACTTGAGACCTTGCATTAAGGAATACATATGCATATTATATCCTATACCTTGTGCACCACTGCTAAATGGTAATATATTTATATATTCAACATAAGCTTAAATAGATACCATGGTTGATAAATTAAATACTTTATTTGCTAACCCTTTGAAATAACATTGCAAGTGTGCAACAAATCACTAGAAAATAAGTTATGTTAATTATAAACAAAAATCTCAAAGTAACAAAGTTACAGTCAAGACGCCCACTAGTTTTCTAATTTTTCCTTCTCGCAGCAGATGATATTTACTACTACAAACAAATGTATCGAAATGCATGTTGCTTTGGATAGGGGAGGGAATTAATTAATGGATTTGAGACCTTGCATTAGGAATCTACCTTTGCATATTATGTCCTATACCTTCTATACCAGTGCTAAATGGTAATATATTTTGATATTCAACCTAAACTTAAATAGATATCATGGTTGATAAATTAAATACTTTAATTGCTAACCCTTTGAAATATCATTGCAAGTGTGAAACAAATCACTAGCAAATAAGTTAAGTTAATTATAAACAAAAATCTCACAGCAGCTAAGTTACAAATAAGATGCTCTCTATTTTTCTAATTTTTCTTGCTCGTAGCAGATGATGTTTACTATTGCTAAAAGATGTATTGAAATGCATGTTGTTTTTTATAGGGGAGGGAATCAAATTAATGGAATTGAGACCTTCCATTAAGGAATACCTTTGCATATTATGTCCTATACCTTGTGTACCACTGCTAAATGGTAATATATTTTGATAATCAACATAAGCTTAAATAGATACCATGGTTGATAAATTGAATACTTTATTTGGTAACCCTTTGAAATATCATTGCAAGTGTGAAACAAATCACTAGCAAATAACTTATGTTAATTATAAACAAAAATCTCACAGTAGTTATGTTATAGACAAGACTTCCTCTACTTTTCTAATTCTTCATTCTCGCAGCAAATGATGTTCACTACTTCTAACAGATGTACCGAAACGCATGTGGCTTTGGATAGGGAAGGGAATTAATTAATGGATTTGAGACCTTGCATTAAGGAATCTACCTTTGCATATTATATCATATACCTTGTGTACCACTGCTAAGTAGTGATATATTTTAATATTCAACATAAGCTTAAATAGATACTATGATTGATAAATTGAATACTTTAATTGCTAAGCCTTTGAAATATCATTGTAAGTGTGAAACAAATCACTAGCAAATAAGTGAAGTTAATTATAATAAAAAATCTCACAGTAGCTAAGTTACAGATATGATGCCCTCTACTTTTGCAAATTTTTCTTGCTCGCAGCAAATGATGTTTACAATTGCTAACATATGTATTGAAATGCATGTTGCTTTGGATAGGGTGATGAGATGCTGAGGCTCTTCAAATTAGTGAAAGTTTAAAGTCGATTTACCAAAGCTACTTGTAGCATAAGACAACCCCAAGTCAAACCAGAGGATTAATCTAGTTAAGGAATCAAATTAGGGAGTTAATTAAACAAGGGGTTTTTTTTTTGTCAAATCAATTAACATAATGTAATTAGAAAGGGCTAAACTGAATTAAAGAAACAATCAATCCAGGGTTCCACTAATCCTAATTCTAATCCATCTTTAATGACTAATGATCCATTCAATCATTAACATAATTCTTGATCTCATAACACATCAAGAAGCCTCTAAGTGATCTAAGGGTCTCTACTGGTTAAGCAACCAGAGTTTGATTAATTCTGAATTTGTTGATTAAGCATCCACTAATTCTGAATTAACCTAAGGGTCTAGAATTCAATTAAGGTTAAATAATCAATCCAAAATCTTAGAAACATTATTTAATCCATACAATCATCTTCAATCATATGCAATTAAGCAATTAACACATGAATATTCAAATCCGAAATTAAGCAATTTAAACAAAATATTTCAGATGATGGAAAGAACTTGATTAACAACTAAATGAATAACAATCAAAGTATAATCTCGAAATTAGTAATCATAATAGCTAAAACCTGGATTGACTTGAGTAATTAGCCCTACATGAACAAGAGGAACAAAGTTTACAAAGAAACTAGAGAGAAAACTTAGAGACTAAGAAAAGCAAGAAAAGTTGTCTACTGAATTTTGAAACTCAGCTACCTCTTTCTGAACATATGAACCTCTAAAAATACATGCACACCCAAACTTCCCTTAGGTCACACTTATTTCCATGGACCTCAGCTTTAATTGGGCTTTGGTTTTGACTCAATTCATATATTTTGATATTCAACCTAAACTTAAATAGATACAATAGTTGATAAATTGAATAATTTAATTGCTAAGAATTTGAAATATCATTGTAAGCGCGAAACAAATCACTAGCAAATAATTTAAGTTAGTTAAAAATAAAATTCTCACAGTATCTAAGTTACAGATAAGACACTCACTACTTTTCTAATTCTTCTTGCTCGTAGCAAATGATTTTTACTACTGCTGACAAATGAATTGAAATGCATCTTGCTTTGGATAGGGGAAGGAATATAATTAATGGATTTGAGATCTTGCATTAAGAAATCTACCTTTGCATATTATATCCCATACCTTCTGTATCACTGTAAATGGTAATATATTTTTATATTCAACTTAAGCTTAAGTAGAAATGATGGTTGATAAATTGTATACTTTAATATCTAACCCTTTGAAATATCATTGCAAGTGTGAAACAAATTACAAGCAAATAAGTTTTGTTAATTATAAACAAAAATCTCACAGTAGCTAAGTTACAGACAAGATGCCCTCTATTTTTCGAATTCTTCCTTCTCGCAGCAGATGATGTTTACTATTGCTAACAGATGTATCGAAATGCATGTTACTTTGGATAGGGGAGGGAATCAAATTATTGGATTTGAGACCTTGCATTAAAGAATCTACCTTTGCATGTTGCATCTTATACCATGTGTATCACTGCTAAATGGTAATATATTTTGATATTCAACCTAAGCTTAAATAGATACCATAGTTGATAAATTGAATACTATAGTTGCTAACCCTTTGAAATATCATTGCAAGTGTGAAACAAATCACCAGGAAATAAGTTAAGTTAATTATAAACAAAAATCTCACAGAGGCTAAGTTATAGACAAGACGCCCTCTACTTTTAAAATTCTTCTTGCTCGCAACATATGTTGTTTGCTACTGCTACAGATGTATCTAAATGCATGTAGCTTTGAATAGGAGAGAGAATATAATTAATGGATTTTGGACCTTGCATTAAGGAATCTACCTTTGCATATTATATCATATACCTTTTGTACCACTGCTAAATGGTAATATATTTTGATATTCAACCTAAGCTTGAATAGAAACGATGGTTGATAAATTGAATACTTTAATTTCTAAACCTTTGAAAGATCATTGCAAGTGTGAAACAAATCAATAGCAAATAAGTTAAGTTAATTATAAACAAAAATCTCACAGTATTTATGTTACAAATATGATGCCCTCTACTTTTCTAACTCTTCTTGTTCGCAGCAGATGATGTTTACTACTGCTAACAGATGTATTGAAATGCATCTTGCTTTGGATAGGGGACACAATATAATTAATGGATTTGAGACCTTGCATTAAGGAATCCACCTTTGCATATTGTCTTTTATACCTTATGTACTAATGCTAAATGGTAAAATATTTTGATATTCAACCTAAGCTTAAATAGAAACGATGGTTGAGAAATTGAATACTTTAATTGATAAGACTTTGAAATATCATTATAAGTGTGAAACAAATCACTAGCAAATAAGTTAAGATAATTATAACAAAAAATCTCACAATAGTTAAGTTAGAAATTAGATTCTCTCTACTTTTCTAATTCTTCTTGTTCGCAGCATATTATGTTTACTAATACTAACAGATGTGTCTAAATGCATGTAGCTTTGGATAGGGGAGGGACTTTAATAAATGGATTTGAGACCTTGCATTAAGGAATCTACCTTTGCATATTATATCCAATACCTTCCGTACCACTGCTAAATGGTAATATATTTTTATATTCAACCTGAGCATAAATAGAAACGATCGTTGATAAATTGAATACTTTATTTGCTAACCCTTTGAAATATCATTGCAAGTGTGAAACAAATCACTAGCAAATAAGTTAAGTTAATTATAAACAAAAATCTCACAGTAGTTAAGTTACAGATAAGATGTCCTCTACTTTTCTACTTATTCTTGTTCGCAGCAGATGATGTTTACTACAGCTAATAGATGTATCTAAATGCATGTTGCTTTGGATAGGGAAAGGAATCAAATTAATGGATTTGAGACCTTGCGTTAAGGAATCTACCTTTGCATATTATATCCAATACCTTCCATATCACTGCTAAATGATAATATATTTTAATATTCAACATGAGCATAAATAGAAACGATCGTTGATAAATTGAATACTTTAATTGTTATACCTTTGAAATATCATTGCAAGTGTGACAAATCACTAGCAAATAAGTTAAGTTAATTATAAACAAAAATCTCACAGTAACTAAGTTACGGATAAGATACCCTCTACTTTTCTAATTCTTCTTGTTCGTAGCAGATGATGTTTACTACTGCTAACATATGTATCTAAATGCATGTTGCTTTGGATAGGGGAAGTAATCAAATTAATGGATTTGAGACCTTGCATTAAAGAATCTACCTTTGCATATATATCCTATACATTTTGTACCACTGCTAAATGGTAATATATTTTGATATTCAACCTAAGCATAAATAAATATGATTGTTGATAAATTGAATACTTTTTTTTTTTAACCCTTTGAAATATCATTGCAAGTGTGAAACAAATCACTACCAAATAAGTTATGTCAGTTATAAACAAAAATCTCATAGTAGCTAAGTTACAAACAACATGGCCTCTACTTTTCTAATTCATCCTTCTCGCAGCATATGATATTTACTACTGCTAATAGATGTATCGAAATGCATGTTGCTTAGGGAAGGGAATCAAATTAATGGATTTGAGACTTTAGATTAAGGAATCTACCTTTGCGTATTACATCCTATACTTTTTGTACCACTGCTAAATGGTAATATATTTTGATAATCAACCTAAGCTTAAATAGATATAATGGTTGATAAATTGAATATTTTAATTGCTAACCCTTTGAAATATCATTGCGAGTTTGAAACAAATCACTAGAAAATAAGTTAAGTTAATTATAAACAAAAATCTCATAGTAGCTAAGTTACAGACGAGACGCCTTCTACTTTTCTAATTCTTCTTGCTCGCAGCAGATGATGTTTACTACTGCTAATAAATGTATTGAGATGCATGTTGCTTTGGATCGGGGAGGGAATCAAATTAATGAATTTGAGACCTTGCTTTAAGAAATCTACATTTCCATATTATATCCTATACCTTGTGTACCACTTCTAAATGGTAATATAATTTTATATTCAACATAATCTTAAATAGATACGATGGTTGATAAATTGAATACATTAATTTTTGACCTTTTGAAATATCATTGCAAGTGTGAAACAAATCTCTAGTAAATAAGTTAAGTTAATTATTAAAAAACTCTCACAGTAGCTAAGTTACAGACAAGACGCCGTCTACTTTTCAAATTCTTCTTGCTTGCAACAGATGATGTTTACTATTGCTAACAAATGTATCGAAATGCTTTATGCTTTGGATAGGGGAGGGAATAAAATTAATGGACTTGAGACCTTGCATTAAGGAATACCTTTGCATATTATGTCCTATACCTTGTGTATCACTGCTAAATCGTAATATAATTTGAAAATCAACATAAGCTTAAATAGATACCATAGTTGATAAATTGAATATTTTAATTGCTAACCCTTTGAAATATCATTGCAAGTGTGAAATGAATCACTAGGAAATAAGTTAAGTTAATTATAAACAAAAATCTCACAGTAGCTAAGTTACAGACGAGATGCCCTCTACTTTTCCAATTCTTCTTGCTCACAGCAGATGATGTTTATTACTACTAACAAATGTATCGAAATGCATGTTGCTTTGGATCGGGGAGGGAATCAAATTAGTGAATTTGAGACCTTGCATTAAGGAATCTACCTTTGCATATTATATCCTACACCTTGTCTACCACTGCTCAATTGTAATATATTTTGATATTCAATCTAAGCTTCAATAGAGACCATGGTTGATAAATTGAATACTTTAATTGCTAACCCTTTGAAATATCATTGCAAGTGTGAAACAAATCACTAGCAAATAAGTTAAGTTAATTATAAACAAAAATCTCACAGTAGCTAAGTTACAGACAAGACGCCTTCTACTTTTCTAATTCTTCTTGTTCGCAACAGATGATGTACTGCTAACAAATGTATCTAAATGCATGTTACTTTGGATAGGGGAGGGAATCAAATTAATGGATTTGAAACCTTGCATTAGGGAATCTACCTTTGCATATGATATCCTAAACCTTTTGTTCCACTGCTAAATGGTAATATATTTGGGTATTCAACCTAAGCGTAAATTCAACAGGTTGCAAAACAATTGATGAATGACCTTTATAAGTTTGGCAACTACCCCATCTTTTGGAAAGGAGAAATCCCACCAGTTGTGTCTTGCTCTTTGAAAATATTCCAACAGTATAGTATTTGTGTGAGTATTTTCTATTAATAAAATAAAGGGATGGCTTTAGTTTAAAGCTCGGAAGAAAGGATCCTGTCATATTAATTGAAAAATGATGGAATTGAAGTTCTAGTGTGATGCAGGATGGGCTATTCTCAAGAAAGTCCAAATTTAGATTAGTCTTTTCGTTAAATTATTATTTTGGGTGTGATTGTAATTGTAGGTTTTAGGGTTGGCTTAGTAGTTTTTATATTATTTCTGTAATTTTTTTAGGGAATATAATTCTTGGTTTTATTTAGTTATTTTAGGATGTTTTAGAACATTTTTGGCAAAATCAAAGTCCTAGTAGAATATTATATGGGCCTGGACTATTCTAGAATGATTTTGACTTGCAACTTGAAGCCTATAAAGGGCCTTTAATGTGTAAAATGAAAACAACTTCAATTTTCTTATGAATTAATAGGTCTCTTCTAGTGGTCTGTGTTTTGATCTTATTTTGTTGTTTATAAAACATGGAGTGCGTGTTAGACTAATTACCTCTCATCAAGTACATTCTAATCCATTCAATTTAGGTCTAGGTTGATCTCAAATGTATTGGTTGTAATAAGAAAGATGTATAACCTAATATCTAATCTAGGTTCTTTAAAGGAGGGCACAAACTCATTTAATTGGAAGCTAGGTTCTCTCCCTATTCTAAAATAGTACATGCAAGCATGTGTGGGATGTATGATTCATCAAGTACCACCACACATAATTGAGATGGTGGAGGATTATAGCTGCTAACTCACTCAATGTGAGATCAACAGATAGAACTAACAATCTTGTTTTCTAGATATCCATTTCATGATTTCAAGTGATATTTCAACAATTAGTAACTAAAGTGTGCTATTTAGAAATCTTAGTATGTTTTCCAAAAAAAAAAGAAAGAAATCTTTTATGTTGATTTGCTTTTGGTTTCCTTACATGTAACCTTGTTACAATACCACATGTAAGAAAGCTAAAAGCATAAATAGATACCATGGTTGATAAATTGAATACTTTAATTGCGAACTCTTTGAAATATCATTGCAAGTGTGAAACAAATCACTAGCAAATAAGTTAAGTTAATTATAAACAAAAATCTCACAGTAGCTAAGTTATAGACGAGACACCCTCTACTTTTCTAATTCTTCTTGCTCGCAGCAGATGATGTTTACTACTGCTAATAGATGTATCTAAATGCATGTTGCTTTGGATAAGGGAGGGAATAAAATTAATGGATTTGAGACATTGCATTAAAGAATCTACCTTTGCACATTATATCCTATACCTTCTGTACCACTGCTAAATGGTAATATATTTTGATATTCAACCTAAGCTTAAATAGATACCGTGGGTGATAAATTGAATACTTTAATTGCTAACCTTTTGTAATATCATTGCCAGTGTGAAACAAATCACTAGCAAATAAGTTAAGTTAATTATAAACAAAAATCTCACAGTAGCTAAGTTACAGACAAGACGCCATTTAATTTTCTAATTCTTTACTACTGCTAACAGATGTATCTAAATGCATGTTGCTTTGGATAGGGGAGGGAATAAAATTAATGGATTTGAGACCTTGCATTAAGGAATCTACCTTTGCATATTATATCCTATACCTTCTGTACCACTGCTAAATGGTAATATATTTTGATATTCAACCTAAGCTTAAATTCAACAGGTTGCAATACACTTGATGAATGACCTTTATAAGTTTGGCAACTACCCCATCTTTTGGAAAGGAGAAGTCCAACTAGTGGTGGTCTGTTCTTTGAAAATATTCCAACAGTATCGTACTTGTTAGAGTATTTTCTACTGATAAAACAGAGGGATGCCTTGAGTTTAAGGCTCGGAAGCAAGGATCCTATCATATTAATTGAAAAATGATGGAATTGAAGTTCTAGGGTGATGCAGGATGGGTTGTCCTCAAGAAAGTCCAAGTTTAGATTAGTCTTTTGGTTAAATTATTATTTTGGGTGTGATTGTAATTGTAGGTTTTAGGGTTGGCTTAATAGTTTTTATATTATTTCTGTAATTTTTTGAGGGAATATAATTAGGGATTTTATTTAGTTATTTTAGGATGTTTTAAAATATTTATGGAAGAATTAGAGTCCTTGTAGAATATTATATGGGCCTGGACTATTCTAGAATGATTTTGATTTGCAGATCAAGTTGTATGAAGCCTATAAAGGGCCTTTAATATCTAAATTGTTGATGAGCTACCGAGGCTCCTCAAATTAATTAAAGTTTAAGGTTGATTTACCTAAGCTACTTGTAGCATAAGGCAACCCTAAGTCGAACCTAAAGATTGTTCTATTTAGTAAATCATATTAAGAAGCATATAAACATGGGGGTTTTGTTTGTTCATGTGATTAACAGAAATTAATTGTAAGTGGTAACCTAAAGGAAAACAACCAATCCAAGCCTTAACTGATTCTAATTTTGATCCATCCTTGATTTCTAATGATCCATTCAATTATTAACCATGTTCTTGGCCTTTAAAACATATCAAGACGCCTCTCAATGTTCTATGGATGTTCACTGGTTAAGCAACTAGAATTCGGAATTAACTAAGACTAAATGAATTAAGCAAACATTCAAGTCTAGTTTTACCTAAGTCCATGATCCAGCCAAGGTAATTAATCCATCCAAAAGCTCAGAAACATTAATTAACCATACAATCCTCTTGTATCACATGCAAACAGAATATGAAAATCCAAATTCGAATTAAGCAATTCAAACAGAATATTTCAGAGGATTGAAGAACTTGATTAACAACTAAATGAATAACAACAACACATAATCTCAAAACCAATAATCAGAACAGCCAAAACCTGGATTGATTTGATGAATTAGCCCTCCATGAACAAGAGAAGCCAAGTTCTTACAAAATATCTAAAGAGAAAACTTAAAGACTAAGGAAAGTTCAAAAGCTGTCTAAAATATCTAAATGATTTGATATAAATTTTGGCTGCCCCTTTGTGCTGATATAGACCTCCAAAATTACATGCACACCCAAATTTCCTTTAGAGCACACTTTTTCCCATGGACCTTAGCTTTAATTGGGCTTTGGTTTGGGCTCATTTGGACTTGTCATGAGGAAGTTAGGCCCATTTAAGTGCCAATAGGTGTCCGGAACCATCAGCTAACTTCCACCCCAAATAAGACCATCTTCAATCTAACATATGGTGAACCGATCTTCATAACAATTGAAGCTCTGTCTGTTAGCTTTCCAATGGTACCAGTTTCAGGTCAATATGACATCTACAACTCAAGTTATGACCCAAATACTGCATGTAGGTCAGGATCCTGCGACAGCATGTCTTCTCTGGCTTCCAGGCTGCATATGACCTTCTGAACGTCCGAATTAGCTTTGGAGCCCTGAAAGAAAGTTGTAGACAATTCTCTCAGCTTTCCAACAAGGTATGACTCGGAATTTTTGGACATCCAGAACTCAAGATATGCCTGAAACACAGAGACAGCATATAATGCCCAGTATTGCTGGAAATTGCAATTAAGCATAAATGGATCCTAAGTCATGAAATGAGGTCTAAGTCTATGCAATTCAGCCCAAAAGAGGTTTAAAAGACTAAGTATGAGGAATAACTATTGTATAAAAAGTGTGTTCATCAAATTCCCCCACACTTAGCTTTTGCACGTCTCGGGCAAACTAAAATTCCAAAACTAAGAAAAGCAAGAACAAGGAAACAAAAACAAATTTAAAAACTAAAGGATCACCTCCCAATGATATTTAAGAAATGCAGAAGTTCATACCACAAGTAAGATAAGCAATTAAAGATTCAAGGAAGTCACAGCATTCATGAAATAAAATTTCTTCTCATCCAAAATCAACAAACAAGGTAACTTCAATTGGAAAGCATAAGTCAAGAATGATAGATCCTCACAAGATATACTCTCAATCCCTCAAGTGTTTAGAAATTAGGTACTTCACTCAATCAAACTCATGAAGAGATGCACTACCATAAGCTTGCTTATCTTCTACTTCTCCACTACTCAAACAAATGCACACACAAATCAAGAGGACTTTATTTAAGGTTGTAATAAGGCCAAGGTAAAGGTAAAGGAATGAATCAAAATGGATATCACAAGGTAAAAACTCAAAGAGAATAAGAGAACATTGGAGAGGAACTCAAATGACAAGCATTAAATTCCAAGTGTGTAAAGCATATTCTCCTTCCTTTGCACATATTCCTTTTCCTTTTCTTTTCCTTTTTCACAATTCTGATATATTTTTTTTTTTTCAGAACCAATTCGTTTTTTTTTTTCTTTCTTTCTTTCTTTCACATAATACTTTGCACATTAGAATTCACAACCTCCACACTTGTACTATTAATTACCCACAAGCATAAGAGCTCCTCCAAGACAATGAACCAATGCTCTCCCATTCCCTAAGGTAAGGTAACAACATGGTATTTTGTACATAGGCATATAATGAGCTAAGATCAAAGATAGACAAATAGGCTCAATGGGGGTAATCAAAGGGAAATAATACAAGGTTGGCTATTTGGCAAAGTGGCTAAATCAAGAAAGAATGTCTCAATCATGTTCATGTATGCAAATGAAAATGTAGCCTAAAAAAGAATCAAGCAAGTTCTAGAGTTAACAAATTCCATAAGTGAAATCACACAAGAAGGAAAAAGAATGACACAAATGCTAAATCCATCAATTAAAAGGCTCAAAACTCACAAGGCATGTATCTATCAAACTTAATCATCAATCCAACATCTAAAACCAAGCATGTAAAATTAAGGATGGAAAACAAGTTATTCAATCATGCTATGAACCTTGAAATGTAATTACTTTAAACTTACAACTTTACAAATTCTATAAAATCATTGGAGGGTAATTAAAACAGAAAAATGACAACATCAACAACAACAAAAAAATAGCAAGAACAACAAACAGAAAAAAAATTAAAACAGAAAACAACAAATGTACAAAAATAGTAAAGTAATCAACTAAATAGAAAACAATAAAGCAGCTAAACTATATAGAAATCCCTCCCCCACACTTAAATTTTACATTGTCCTCAATGTAAAAACTTCAAANTACATTTTCCTCAATGTAAAAACTTCAAAAAGTAGCAACAGATGACAATTAATAGCAAGCAGTCATATAAGGACAAGTAAAGTAAAAGAGAGAGAAGAAACATCCTTATTAGGAGAGGTAGATGACATCTTGCAAGTGGACCTCCTCCACTATGTCCTCCTTAGCTACCTCACAGAATGGCTTGCAACGGTTGAAACCTGCATGTCCAAGAAATGACCAAACTTCCCGCACGCATGTGGGGTAAGATAAAGCAGACATCAAGAACAAAAGATTGAAAATAAAATGAAAAAAAAATAGTAACAAAAAAAATAGAAACAAAAGCAAAAATAGAAATAGACTAAAGCAAAACAGAATAGAAAATAGAATACAATTACAGTAATATAATCAGAAAATGTATGGAAATAGGTGGCATTGGTTGTGGCCACAACTCAATTTCAAACAACATGTTTCTTAACCACTCAGCTTCCTTACCTGCAGCAGCCAAAGCAATAAACTCTGCCTCCATGGTAGAATGAGAATGGCAGGTTTGTTTCTTAGATGCCCAACATATGGCACCTCCAGCTAGTGTAAATATCCAACCTGTAGTTGCGATACTTTCACCAGCTCTTGTTATCCAGCTTGCATCTGAATAACCTTCTAGTACAGCAGGAAAATCTGTATAAGATAACTTTAGGTTTGCAGTACTTTTCAAATATCCAAATACCCTTCCAACTGCTTCCCAATATTCTGTACTAGGACTACTTGTAAATCTTGACAATTTGCATACAGCAAAAGCAATATCTGGTCTTGTACAATGCATTGCATACATTAAGCTTCCTATAGCACTGGCATATTTCAATTGTTCTATACTCCCCTGAAGCTCAAGGTATCATCTTCTGATTACTCTCACGAAGACAACTAGATACCAGGGTCAAAGACCATTCTCACGAAGTCTCAAGTTGCCCCTGTAGTGTTATCTTCTAAAGCTGTAGAATCAGAACCGGAACCAGAACTAGAATCAGATTCAGATGCAGATTCACTAGGATTGCCATTGCTTAAAATAGTAGAAATTTCAGTACAGATAACACAGCTCATGTCACCATCACAAACAGCATGTGAATGGCACTGGACATACTCCTCTATACCCACAAAGTCAGGGAATTCATAACATAGTTCCTCAGACACATCCACTAACTCTGCAGGAGCATCAATGACCACAGCCTCTGGAATAGAGTCATCTTGTTCTAAAAATGCTGCAATCTCAGAAGAAGCAGGGCAAACAGAATCACCACAATTGCAGCACTTAGAATCAGGACTACTCAAGAAGGCTGATATCTCAGCACATACTGCACAAGGTACATCACCATCACAGTCAGGACAGGAGGGGCACCGAAGAGGGTCATCAACACCAACCAAATCTGGTAAGTCAGCACAGAGCTCATCATACTCATCCCCAACTAGATCATCAAGCAAATCAATGCGAAAGACAGAGTGCTCATCCATGGAATGCTACATAGGCTCAAAAATATTGAACTGCATAACAGAGTCTCCAAACTCCATGGATAGAGTTCCTGCATGAACATCAATCTTGGTCCGTGCGGTCTTAAGGAATGGCCTGCCCAGAATGAGTGGAGCCTTGCTGGATTGTGACTGTCCTTCCATCTCCAGAATGTAGAAATCTGTTGGAAAGATTAGCTCATCAACTCTGACCAACACATCTTCAATCAATCCAGCTGGATATGCACTGCTCCTGTTTGCTAACTGAATCACAACGCCAGTAGCTCTCAAGGGGCCAAGTCCAAGAGAACTAAACACAGTCATAGACATCACATTAATGGAAGCGCCAAGGTCTAGCAGGGCATGCTCAAACTTGGATTTGCCTATAACACATGGAATTGTGAAAGTGTCTGGATCCTTGCATTTCTGGGGCATAGGCTGAATAAGGGCCGAAACGTTCTGACTCATGCTAATTCGCTCATTGCCCTTAAGCCGCCTCCTTTGTGTGCACAATTCCTTGAGAAATTTGGCATATTTAGGAATTTGCTTGATAGCATCCAGCAAGGGAATGTTAACTTCCACTTTCCTGAAAGTGTCCAGAAGCTCTCTATCCTTGTCAGCTTCATCGGTTTTCTTAGACTGAGTGGCTCTCTGTGGAAAAGGAAGAGGCGCAGAATATGTAGGCTTCTGCTGTGGCATCTCTGGAGTGGAACTACTAGTGCACTGGCTGGAACTGCTAGGGTCAGCAACAGGTGGAACTGGCACACTAGGTTGACTCTGAACTGCAGGTGCAGGGTCTGGAATTGACTTGTCACTCCTAAGAGTGATTGCACTCATATTCTTCGAATTGGGGTTGGGAATGGTCTGAGAAGGAAGGGTGCCAGAACCTTGGGATTGCAATTGACTCACAGATGATGCCAATTGTCCAATCTATATGGTGGACTCCGCCTTCTGCTGGAACTGGATGTTGCTGGTGGCCATCTGCTTCACCAAATCTTCCAATTAAGGCTCAGGTTTGAATGTTGACGGGTTAGCTGGCTGCATAGGCTGCTGCTGGAATGGTGGCCTATTTTGTTGAAACTGGCTCTACTTAGCTGGCTGAAATTGGCTCTGTTGTTGCCAGGGTTGCCTATATTGCTGCTGTTGTTGGGAGGACTGCTGTTGTGGTGCTGCAGCATTGCCATCTCTGAAATTTGGATGATCCCTCAAACCAGGGTTGTAAGTGTTGGAGTACGGATCATATCTAGGCTGCTACTGCGATTGGTATGAGGGTCGACCAGGAAAAACACCTGCTGCAGCTACAGAGGGATCCTGAAATCCAGAATCACCATCTTGCAGTGTAGGGCATGCGTCTGTAGGATGTGATGGACAAGCACAAATGCCACACAAGCTTGCAGGTTGAGGTGTGGATACTTGTCGCCCCACTGCCAATTGCCTGACCAAGGAGGTCAATTCATCAAGTCTATGCTCCATTCTTTGTTGGTCAGCAAGTGATACACCAACTTCATTGACTCCCCTGGTGGAATGAATCATCCTGACACCAAACTGCTGGGAATTCTCTGCCATATTGGAAATTAAATCCCTGGCAGCAGCAGATGTTTTATCCACTAATGCTCCTCCACTAGCAGAATCAATGTTACTTCTATCCGAAGGTGACAAGCCTTCATAGAAATATTGTATCAACAACTGATCACTTATTTGATGGTGAAGGCAGCTTGAGCACAGCTTGGTAAACCTCTCCCAATACTCATGCAATGTCTCCCCTGGCAGTTGCCTTATGCCACATATGTCTTTGCGAATGGCAGCAGTTCTGGATGCAGGGAAGAACTTTGCCAGAAACAGCTTCTTCATGTCACTCCAATTTCTAATCGAACCTTGTGACAAGTAAAAGAGCCAGTCTTTAGCTGCATCAGCTAGAGAAAAAGGGAATGCTCTCAACTTGATCTGCTCTTCAGAAATTCCTTGTGGCCTCATTGTGGAACAAACCACATGGAATTCCTTTAAATGTTTATGAGGATCTTCACCTGTAAGACCATGAAACTTTGGCAGCAAGTGTATCAATCCAGATTTCAATTCAAAAGCAGTATCAATCTCTGGATATTGGATCCCTAAAGGTTGGTAAGCAACATCAGGGGTGGCCAATTCCTTAAGAGTTCTGTCTCTAGGCTGCATGTTATTATTATTATTATTTTCAGCTCTATTAGCATTATCAGCTCTATTATCTTCATCAACAGGATCAACAACAGGAATAACAATAGGAGTTCTAGCTTCAGCTATGGTAGGATCTAAATTATCAACAACCCTATGTGCCCTATTAAGTGGATGCAAGGTTCTCTCTATTTCAAGGTCTACTTCAAGCAATACAAAAGGAGAAGACCTAGTCATACACCATGCAAACAAGTGGCTAAATGCCTAAATACACCACAATGCACAAAAACACAGAAAAGCACACAAAACTGACAGAATTTAACTAAAATCGAAACACACCAAAAACACAAAACAAAGGTAAAAAGACACCAAAATAGGACTAGAAAAGGTATCTAAACATTTATAAAAAAATTTCTACTACCACAGGACGAAAGGTGGATGAAAATGGAACTCAAAAATCAAATAAAAAATCTTTAAAAAATAGAAAAGTGGTCAAAACAGTCAAATTTGGCTTAAAAAAGTAGACCTCACAGCTAATGGCTGTGATTGTTGGTTGTTAGCCCCTTTTCCTTCAATTGACCAAGTTTCAGGTCAATCGGAGCAAAAAATTTCGTTCGGAACAGTAGAACTGAAAATCACTAAATTAAGCCAAACCGAAGGAAAAACAAGGAAAAATGGAACCAAATTAACATGTTTCACACAAGGACAACCTAAAACATTGAGGGGAACTTAAAAGCAAGAAAAACAATGGCCACTGGCCTCAAACAGAATGGATACTTGGCCAAAAAGTTATGCCCTAAAAAGAACAAAAACTCAAACACAAGCAGGGTGAATTAGGGGGAAGTTAAAAGTCAGTTTTACTACTAATACTATTGATTCAAAGATAGAACAATCCCCGGCAACGGCGCCAAAATTTGATGAGCTGCCGAGGCTCCTCAAATTAATTAAAGTTTAAGGTTGATTTACCTAAGCTACTTGTAGCATAAGACAACCCTAAGTCGAACCTAAGGATTGTTCTATTTAGTGAATCATATTAAGAAGCATATAAACATGGGGGTTTTGTTTGTTCATGTGATTAACAGAAATTAATTGTGAGTGGTAACCTAAAGGAAAACAACCAATCCAAGCCTTAACTGATTCTGATTTTGATCCATCCTTGATTTCTAATGATCCATTCAATTATTAACCATGTTCTTGGCCTTTAAAACATATCAAGACGCCTATCAATGTTCTATGGATGTCCACTGGTTAAGCAACCAGAATTCGGAATTAACTAAGACTAAATGAATTAAGCAAACATTCAAGTCTAGTTTTACCTAAGTCCATGATCCAGCCAAGGTAATTAATCCATCCAAAAGCTTAGAAACATTAATTAACCATACAATCCTCTTGTATCACATGCAAACAGAATATGAAAATCCAAATCCGAATTAATCAATTCAAACAGAATATTTCAGAGGATTGAAAGAACTTGATTAACAACTAAATGAATAACAACAACACATAATCTCAAAACCAATAATCAGAACAGCCAAAACCTGGATTGATTTGATGAATTAGCCCTCCATGAACAAGAGAAGCCAAATTCTTACAAAATATCTAAAGAGAAAACTTAAAGACTAAGGAAAGTTCAAAAGCTGTCTAAAATATCTAAATGACTTGATATGAATTTCGGCTGCCCCTTTGTGCTGATATAGACCTCCAAAATTACATGCACACCCAAATTGCCCTTAGGGCACACTTGTTCCCATGGTCCTTAGCTTTAATTGGGCTTTGGTTTAGGCCCATTTGGACTTGTCATGAGGAAGTTAGGCCCATTTAAGTGCCAATAGGTGTCTGGAACCATCAGCCAACTTCCACCGCAAATAAGACCATCTTCAATATAAAATATGGTGAACTGGTCTTCATAACAATTGAAGTTCTGTCTGTTAGCTTTCCAATGGTACCAGTTTCAAGTCCATATGACATCACAACTGAAGTTATGGCCTAAACACTGCATATAGGTCAGGATCCTGCGACAGCATGTCTTCTCTGGCTTCCAGGCTGCATATGACCTTTTGGACGTCCGAATTGGCTTTGGAGCCCTGAAAGAAAGTTGTAGACAATTCTCTCAGCTTTCCTACAAGGTATGACTCAGAATTTTTAGACATCCAGAACTCAAGATATGCACGAAACACAGAGACAGCATAAAATGCTCAGTGTTACTGGAAATTGCAATTAGGCACAAATGGATCCAAGGTCATCAAATGAGGTCCAAGTCTACTCAATTCAGCCCAAAAGAGGTTTAAAAGACTAAGTATGAGGGATAACTATTGTATAAAAAGTGTGTTCATCAAATGTAAACAACTTCATTTTTCTTATGAATGAATATGACCTTTTTAGATCTTAGTGGTCTCTAAACCCAAGGTTGAACCCCCTTTCTTTGTTCCAATCGCAATCTCTCCTTATACTTGCCATAATTCAGATCTATTAGGTGATCCTCTCATTTTTCTACTGCATCAAATTAGTATAAGAGCCATGGGAAGCTATGGATGAGAAAGAAGTGGTAAAGGAAACCAAAGACAGCAAGCATAATTGGCTAAGATGTGGCATCAGTTTGAAGATTTGTGTCAGGCAATACTAGCTTTACAACGATTAGAACATGTGGAAGCCAATATGGAGATTCTAGAAGGTGACCATAGACGACATACCAAAATGTAGCACAAAGGATGAAGATGAAGATAATCCTTTTCATGAAACTGGAGCAGCAAGAGTTGGATCGAAGGAGCAATATATGCATGCCTTGCATCTGAATGGTCCTTGGAACTCACATAAAGTTTATGGCCCTTTCCTTCATGATGTCGTTATAGACTGGAATTCACAACCAATTGTCACAACGTACCCGAAGGTTGTTACGACACAAATGGCAGACTTAGAAAAAAGATTAGTTTTCATAAGAAAACTTGAAGTCGCCACCAATTGTATTAGGAAAATGAAAAACAATTGGAAAAGTCATTTTTTAAATAATAAAAAAACAACAATGGTTTGTGAACCAGAGAGAATTCGAGAGTCTATTTATGCGTGGGAAATGTGTTAGGCACTCCACAGCATCAATCTAAAGAAGGTTACCCTAAATTAATTGTGCAAACATAATATGACAAAAAATGTGTATTTTATTTACCCCAGAATGATGAATTATTACAAGAATATCTGACAAAAATAAAAACAAAAAATTTAAACGTGCAATGCATGAATTCTCTACCGAGACTTAAATCCTTCCACCCCTTCATCGTAGAAAGCGACCGTCCAGGGTGACGCTACTTTCACTTAGACCGGATAGAGAAAGGCATCCTATATAGGACTGACTCGCCCTATCCTCTAATGATAAGTGAAGGAACATGCAGATACTACGCGGCACATATATATTTTATATGCAGTGCAAATGCATGATCTTAAAAATTACAAAACTTATCTCAAAATCTAGATACTGAGAAATATTAATTTACATAAAAAAAATGAGATAAATAAAACACATTCTTGCTTCAAGCTTGCAGCTAGGTATCTTCTAGTTAGGCATTCCGATTTGCTCATACTCATAATTATCATGAGTTGTGTCCAATAATGCTCATGAATACACCAAAATACAGGTTAAGCAAGACTTAAGACTTAAAAAAAAGGGAAAAGTCCTAAAAACTCCCTTGAACTATGCTCTTATTGCACTTTACCCCCCATGCTTCAAAAACGTAGGAAAGACCTCCTTGAACTTTCAAAATGTGCACTTTACCCCCACAACCCTAACGTCCGTCCATTAATGGACGGAAGGAGGGATTTGAAAATTATAATTTGACCCCAAAACTCTTTGAATATTATTTTTTAATCCTACTTTTTATAAATTTATTTTCATTTATACCCCTATAAAATTACACTATGGCCCAGATTAATCATATTATGTGCACATTAATGGACGGACGTCAAGGTCGGGGGGGTAAAATACACATTTTGAAAGTTCAATGAGGTCTTTCCTACATTTTTAAAGCATGGGGGGTAAAGTGCAACAAGAGCATAGTTGAAGGGGGTTTTAAAGACTTTTCCCTAAAAAAAAATCTACCAAAGTGACTCACACATTTAATTTTCATATGCTTCAAATGGAATAATCTAAAATCATTCAAAAATGCACAATCAAACCTTAAACAGCCTTTAGAATAGTGCCAACAATGCATGAGAATTAAAATCCAAAACAGCATGGCACATAGAACCTTAAACAATGGACACAAACAAATGCAAAATAGCAAAAACACTAGGAAAAAAAATACACTCAAGTAACACTTCAAGAGATGCAAAGAACAACTTTCAAAATACCTTGGAATAGAAAAAAGAATTTGTCACACATAAGAATGGTACTAGAATGACAGCTAAACACATATGCAAAATACACCGAGAAATGAGGCATAATACCCCAGGACAGCCACCAAACATGCCCAAAACTACCATTCTTATCAAGAGACAAATTCGAAGGAAGTCCAAATAATTCACATATTCATCATTTATCTGAAATAGCTGTGTTTGAGTCAAAACTGGGAGCAAACTAGTCAAGCAAAAATTCTAAAAATTACATACATTGAAGCCACACATCTTACAATTCAACTGAGATCAACATCACTTAGTTTGGAGCTATACAACTTAAACTAGAGATGAAAGATAATGTGCCGCCAGTGCTGACTGGTAGCACTGACAGTGCAGAAAAACAATCCTATTCACATTCAAACTGAGAATAAACTAGACATGAAAAAAATATGAAAGTTTTACACATTGAAAACATTCATCTTATGGTTCTAAAGAGACAAGAAACATGCAATTCAGAGCTGTATAACTCCAGAAAGAAATAAAAGACCGAACACTGCCAGAGACCGGGCATTAGTGTCAGTGCAACATTGAACAGCTATATTTAAATCAAAACTGGGAGTAAAATAGACATAAAAAAATCTAAAAATTTCATATATTAAAGCCACACATCTTACGGTTCTAATGAGATCAACATCACTTACTTTGGAGCCCTGCAGCTTTGAAAATAAATTAAACACTGAGTGCTACCAGACAGAAAACTGGCAGCAGCGAAAATGGCATGCAAGCATTCTTTTTCCTGCTAAAGCCATGACAAATAAATTTTAAAATCACTCCACAATAAGGCAACCAAATCCCAACAGCAATGGAAACATGGGAGCACAATAGTGAAAATACACCAAAACATCACTTCAAAACAACCCAAAGCAACACTCAAAATTCTATAAAAAGAACATGATGAATATCCTAGAATTGATCTCTAAAACAGGCCCTTAAACAATATCACAACAAATACCTAAAGCTGCCATCAAACAAACATCAAAATAACATGAAAAAAAAAACAAAACTCCCACCCCAAAAATAATAGTAACAGCCAGCTCAAAAACCACTCAGCAATTCTGAGTTTTAATTTTTATAAAAACATAATATGGCAAAAATAAGACATGGACAAACAAACCAAAGTGCAGAAAAATTAAAAATGACTAGCCTAAAACAAAAATTACCTACAGCCAACCATTACAAACAAAACACCAAAATAGGGCCAGAACTTTAAACAAAAATGCAGCATAGAGCACCCCCAAAAAATACGTACAAACAATTTTTTAAAGAGGAGAAGTATGCACCGAGGATTTACACTGAAATTTTAGAAACATATTAGTGTGAGTTCACATTTGAAAGTACATTCAACCATCTCCCAGGAGTTCATACTATCAAGTATTACCAAGAATAGCAGCATGTTTAATAATCACAAAATATAAAAGCAAAATGCTACACCAAAATCAACAAACAAATACCACACAGAGCAGGACCAGTAGGGATTCACCTCTATCAACTTTGAAATTAATTGGACAAAAATGGAAACAATTAAATTGGCTCTCAACAGAGCATTGCAAACTGAAACAGATAGAAGTAAGTTTACCTGAATAAAAGGGGAAATAAAATCTGCAAACATAAACTTCAACAGTACCAACAATGCATAACCAGCCAACAGAATCACCAAATCAAATCAGAATGACCATGTAGAGTAAGAACTATACAGAATTCATACATTTGATAATAAATTTGTTGTTATCTCTCTTCTTCTATTGCAATTAATTGCTTCTTTGCTCCTTCTTAGCACTCTCCTTTCTGCTCTTCACCTTTATCTGAATTCCTCTCTATTCCTCCTCTGCTATTCGGTTGGTTTTCTCTCCTCTGGTTCCTTGGTTTCTCTTGCTTTTTATCTCACTCGTTTTTTGTCTTTTCTTCCTACTCAAAAACCGATTTCTGCTTTTCTTTTCCTCTGTTGAATCCTTTCTTTCTCTCCTCTACTCAAGAACAAATTCTGCTCCTTCTTCAAAATTTATGCTCACTCTCTATTCTTTTTTCTAGAAAGAATGGTTTTTGCCTCTTTTCCTTTGTTGAATCATTTCTCTCCCCTTGACTTATGCATATAGCTTCCTTTGCCTTAGATATTTTCCATTGTCATTTCTTATTTGGCCTTTTTAGTAACTACCACCCAGCCCTTTCTTCTTTTTTTTTTTATTTGCTTTTATTTACTTAGTTTCTTAGTTATTCAATTAAAAAGAGGATAAATCAAGCTTGGACCAATAGGGAGAGAAGGAAATCTATTCCTTGCTCTCCTATTGGCTCCTTTAGATACAATGATGCAACAATTAATTAACTAAACTTGTTTATATTTTTTTTATTTACTATTTACAAAAATTTAAAAATAAAATATGGGCCAAATAAGCTTAAATAAAAAATGGGTTAAGTTGACAATGGATTGGGCTTAGGGTTTCTTTAATCACAAAAAGCCAAACAATAAATAAAAAAAAAACACTAATTAGAATTTAAGAATTTATCTTTTTTTTTTTTTATATTTTTAAACCATAAGAAAAACCCGGACAAAATACGGTGTCTACACCAATCTATGATGTTTATCAAGAAAGTGTATTAAAAAATTCAAATAGTCTTGATTTAAATGTGTTAGTTATATATGCCGACGATAATGAAGAAAGTTCAAATTTCCAAATGAATAAGACTTCAACTTTTGAAGGGCTGAAAAAGAAATATGTCCTCAATGGCAAGATGTAGAATTTTGTTTTCAGAATATTCAAGACTTAAGCACATTGATTTTGTTATTCCATACATATTTAACATCATGTATGACAAGAAAGATAATTCTTTATCATTCTTTCTTTCCTCTACAACGAGGTGACCAAAGGAATGCCGAAGTTAGAATTTTTAATTGGGGCGAAGGATGTTGTTCAACCAATTTAGTGTTTTTATGCTTAAACACTTTAAAATTGGAGGTCATGTTTCTCCAACATGGGGAGAATGATGTAGGATGGGTTGTCCTCAAGAAAGCCAAAATTTATATTAGTATTTTGGTTAAATTATTATTTTGGGCTTGATTATAATTGTAGGTTTTAGGATTAGCTTAGTAGTTTTCATATTATTTCAATATTTTTCGTAGGGAATATTCTTAAGGATTTGATTTGGTTGTTTTAGGAAGTTTTAGGGCATTTATGGCAGAACTAGTCCAACTAGAATATTATAAGGTTTGGATTCAAGCCAAGAGCTTCTGACAATTCCAAGTATTGGAAAAGTATATCTCTGCTAGTAGATGCAAGAGTAGACAAATTACCTCCAAATGCTCAAACCATAAAGCCAAAAATAATCAGATATTATGAAAATTAGACACAATGACTCTATTGATCATCCTTTACGCTGTAATTAGAGGAATTTAATTTTAATCAACGATTAGATAGTAAACAGTTTTTTTGGCTCCGACACTTGGTTGACATGGCTTAGACGTAGCATGGATACGACTCGAACATGGCATGGACATGGTTGGCTCACTTTTAGCATTTTTCTCATTTGTTTTAGAAAAAAAAAATGTTTTGTTTAAAGTAAAAGAAAACATTTTAACTTGAAAGAGTCACAATAGTATATGACTCTCACTTGATGAACCATAAATGGAGGGCACAGTTTTCACTAATGATGGAGATAAGAATTATCATGAAGAGACTATTGAGGTGGACTCCTAGATTAGCAGATTTTAATATTTTTGCTTGTATGCAGTAAATATGTTAGGGAAGGGATAGATAAAGAATAGATTAAAAATGAATAGATGATATCATTTGATTGTTCTATGTTGTGAAAATATAGATAGAATGAATTGGTAATAATATCCCTCATAATTGTATTTACTTTGGAGGGGTTCATGTCCTTTTTTTTGGTGAGAAATATGATAGAAGTGAATAGAATAACTAACAATTTGAGACATGAGTTGATTACCAAAAGAAAAAAAGGACATGAGATGATAAATATATCATTATGATATTTTGATAAAATATGAATCTATTTAAATCTTGTTTGTGTTTGTTTCATAAAATATATATTGTGACTTGCATTTTTAAGATTTTCTTATGCCCCTTGTCACTGTCTGTGCTTCCTAGTTGCATATATTTTATTAAACTTAGGTTGTGATTTAGGAGAAGTGCAAAATATAAAGGAGTGAAAATTCTGTTGGTTACAAAAAATTTAAGAGATAAATATATAGGTTGCTACAATTTAAAGGCATGACAAGGAGTACCATAAATAATTGAGGGCTCCCACCAACTAAAGGTTATTCATGGGAATCAAACTGAATAGATATATATATCTTTGGACTCAACGCTCCACAAGACAATAGAGCCATCATTGTGGGGAGAGTTAAGAGCATCAAACACAAAGCTGCATTTCATGGGACCATTCTGAAGTGTCCTACTTCTTAGTTCATTTTTGCCTACTCGGACCCACCTCCCTTCCTTTCCTTATCAATCGAGTTACTTTATACCTTTGAGTACTCCTGAGATATAGTGGAAACATTTTGTTATGGTGGAGAGTGGGGAGTGAAAAACCAATGTAGCAAAGAACGACTGCATGAATTGGAATCCACTTATTGTTATATCAAGATAGACAACCGAGAAAGAAAGGAACAAAGTGCTCGACCTACAGGTAGTTTAAGACCAATCCTTAGCTCTAACAAGTTGATGAGTGGATTTTATATTCATGAATTATGTATCATCCACTTAGTATTTAGTTGATTTTTAGTTGTTTATTGGTTTTACTTATGTGTTTGCGTGTTTATTTTGTAGGAATTGTAATTTTGGAAATTGGGGTGCAAGAATGGTATCAATTGGTGCTGAAAAGGGAAGAGTTTGGTGTCTAGACCAAGAAGGCAGTTCCTAAGCACCACCCACTAAGGCCTAGGTGTCCAAAATGCTGGAAAAACACTCCCTTCCTAACGGTAGAGAGCCTAGGCCCCCACTTAAAGGGCCTAGGCGCCCAAATGAAGAAATCAACATGCCTTGGGATAGAAAGGAGGGGATCTAGGCACTCAACCCCAAGGCCTAGGTGCCCAAACCAAAGTCTAGGCACCCGGGATTTGACCTGTACGGTTTTTCATTAGTTTTCCTACTTTTTGTAGGTTTTAAGCCCCAAAATGATTCTTAATATAATTAGACTTCTTAATATAATTGGTTCCACGATCTCATGAGTGGAGGATTGAAGAAGAGAGATTGGAGGCACGAGGAAGGAGATGACGATGGATCTAGCTTCCCAATCATATTTTCTTCCTCTACTCTCTTTCATTTTTAGATTTATCATTAGCATGTTTTATTTTATAGTCATGAATTAATTTTCTATTTTTGCTACGATATAGCCTAACTTTCAGTGGTTGTAATTTCTTTTAGAATTAATTTATGATTTATCTTTTCTATTTGAATGTTTATCTCTGATCTTCATGCCTCTAATTGCCTGATCACCAATTAGTTGTTAGGTTAATCACAATTAGATCGGAATGAGATTTGTGTGTCTAGTTCATTGGGATAGATACCATAGGTTGCATGTAGGATATAGATATACATCCATCACCTATGTATTCAATTAAAGAAATCCATAGAATTGAATGAATTTTTTGGTTATTCATAATTCACATAAAATTATAGTGGATTCATAACTCAAGAATAATTTCATTTGATCTTGGGAGTGGCTAATGAATAAATTAGATATCTCGGCTAGCAATTAGAAAGATAATTCTAGATTAAGGATATAAGAGATGAGAACCGAGATTAGTTATGGTGAAATTGAAAACCCTAGGCTTTCTCTCTTAATTAATTCATGATTTTTACTTGCTTTTGTTTACTTTCATTTTATTTAAGTTTAATCTTGAAATTTCTCCTTAATTAGTTGGTTAGATAAAATTGAAATTGACCTAATTTCGGTAGTTAATAGCTTTAATCCTTGTGAGAATGATAACTGATGAGCTGCCGAAGCTCCTCAAATTAGTAAAAGTTTAAGGTCGGTTACCTAAGCTACTTGTAGCATAAGGTAGCCTTAAGTCGAACCTAAGGATTATTCTGAGTAGTAAATCATATTAAGAAACATATAAACAGGGGGGTTTGATTTGTTCAAGTGTTTAACAGAAATTAATTGTAAGTGGTAAACTTTTAGAGAAAACAACCAATCCAAGTCTTAACTGATTCTGATTTTAATCTATCATTGATTTCCAATTATCCATTCAATTATTAACCATGTTCTTGGCCTTAGAAAACATCAAGAAGTCTCTCAGTCCTCTATGGATGTCCACTGGTTAAGCAACCAGAATTCAGATTTAACTAAGACTAAAGGAATTAAGCAAACATTCAAGTCCAGTTTTACCTAAGTCCATGATCCAGCCAAGGTAATTAATCCATCCAAAAGCTCAGAAACATTAATTAACCATACAATCCTCTTTTATCACATGCAATTAAGCAATCAACGCATGAATAATCTAAATCCGAATTTAAGCAATTCAAACAGAATATTTCAGAGGATTGAAAGAACTTGATCAACAACTAAATAAATAACAACAACATATAATCTCAGAATCAATAATCAGAACAGCCAAAACCTGGATTGATTTAATGATTTAGCCCTCCATGAAGAAGAGAAGCCAAGTTCTTACAAATTATCTAGAGAGAAAACTTAAAGACTAAGAAAACTTCAAAAGCTGTCTAAAATATCCTAAGTGTCTAATATGAAATTCGGCTGCCCCTTTCTGAACATATAGATCTCTAAAATTACATGCACACCCAAATTTCCCTTAGGGCACACTTATTCCCATGGGCCTTAGCTTTCATTGGGCTTTGGTTTGGACACATTTGGACTTGTCATGAGGAAGTTAGGCCCATTTAAGTGCCAATAGGTTTCTGGAACCATCAGCCAAATTCGATAGCAAATAAGACCATCTAAAATATAAAATCTGGTGAACTGGTATTCATAAAAATTTGAGCTCATTTTGTTAGCTTTCCAATGAGACCAGTTTCAAGTCTATATGACATTTACAGCTCAAGTTATGGCCCAAACACTGCATGTAGGTTAGGATCCCGCGACAGCATGTCTTCTCTGGCTCCCAGGCTGCATATGACCTTCTGGACTTCCGAATTGGCTTTAGAGCCCTGAATGAAAGTTGTAGATAATTCTCTGAGCTTTTCTACAAGGTATGACTCGGAATTTTGAGACATCCAGAACTAAAAATATGCATAAAACACAGAGACAACATAAGATGCTCAATATTGCTGAAAAATGCAATTAGGCACAATTGGATCCAAAGTCATGAAATGAGGTCCAAGTCTACTCAATTAAGCCCAAAAGAGGTTTAAAAGACTAAATATGAGGGATAACTATTGTATAAAAAGTGTGTTCATCAAATTCTCCCACACTTAGCTTTTGCACGTCTCGGGCAAACTAGAATTCCAAAACTAAGAAAAGAAAGAACAAGAAAGCAAAAACAAATTTCAAAACTAAAGGATCACCTCCCAATGATATTTAAGATATGCAGAAGTTCATACCACAAGTAAGATGAGCAATTAAAAATTCAAGGAAGTCACAACATTCATGAAATAAAATTTCTTCACATCCAAAATCAATAATTAAAGTAACTTCAATTGAAAAACATGAGTCAAGAATGGTAGATCCTCACAAGATAAACTCTCAATCCCTCAAGTGTTTAGAAATTAGGTACTTCACTCAATCAAACTCATGAAGAAATGCACTACCATAAGCTTGCTTATCTTCTACTTCTCCACTACTCAAACAAATACACACATAAATCAAGAGGACTTTATTCAAGGTTGTAATAGGGCCAAGGTAAAGGGTAGGAATAATATGGATATGACAAGCTGAGTACCCTAAGAGAATAAAAGAGCATTGGGGAGGAATTCAATTAACAAGCATGAAACTTTTCCCAATTTCTAAACATGTAAAACATACTCTCTTTTCTTTTCATATACTTATTCCTTTTCTTTTTCCTTTCCTTTTTCACAATTCTGATTTTTTTTTTTTATTGAACCAATTGGCTATCTTTTTTCTTTCTTTCTTTCTTTGCACATTGCACAATAATTTTCACTACCTCTACACTTGCATTATTAATTACCCACAAGTATAAGAGCTCCTCCAAGACAATAAACCAATGCTCTTCCATTCCCTAAGGTAAGGTAACAATATGATTTTTTTACATAAGCATATAATGAGCTAAGATCAAAGATAGGCGAGTAGGCTCAATGGGGGTAATCAAAGGAAAATAATACAAGGTTGGCTATTTGGCAAAGTAGCTAAATCAAGAAAGAATGCATCAATCATGTTCATGTATGCAAATGAAAATGTAGCCTAAAAAAGAATCAAGCAAGTTCTTTCTTTCTTTCTTTCTTTGCACATTGCACAATAATTTTCACTACCTCTACACTTGCATTATTAATTACCCACAAGTATAAGAGCTCCTCCAAGACAATAAACCAATGCTCTTCCATTCCCTAAGGTAAGGTAACAATATGATTTTTTTACATAAGCATATAATGAGCTAAGATCAAAGATAGGCGAGTAGGCTCAATGGGGGTAATCAAAGGAAAATAATACAAGGTTGGCTATTTGGCAAAGTAGCTAAATCAAGAAAGAATGCATCAATCATGTTCATGTATGCAAATGAAAATGTAGCCTAAAAAAGAATCAAGCAAGTTCTAGAGTGAACAAATTCCATGAGTGAAATCACACAAGAAGGGAAAAGAATGACACAAATGCTAAATCCATTCATCAAAAGGCTCAAAATTCACAAGGCATGTATCTATCAAACTTAATCACTAATCCAACATCCAAAACCAAGCATGTAAAATTAAGGATGGAAAACAAGTTATTCAATCATGCTATGAACCTTAAAATGTAATTACTTTAAACTTACAGCTTTACAAATTCTACAACATCATTGGAAGGTAATTAAAACAAAAAAAAATGACAACAAAAACAGAAAAAATAGCAAGAACATCAAATAGAAAACAGAAAACAGCAAAGTGACACAAAACAAAAAATTAAAACAGAAATAGAAAATTAACAGAAATAGTAAAGTAAACAGAAAACTAATCAACTAAACAGTAAAACAATAAAACAACTAAACTACACAGAAATCCCTCCCCCACACTTAAATTTTACATTGTCCTCAATGTAAAGACTTCAGAAAGTAGCAATATATGACAATTAAGATCAAGCAAATAAGGATAAGTAAAATAAAAGAGAGAGAATAAACATCCTTATCAGGGGAGGTAGATGGCATTTTGCAAGTGAACCTCCTCCACTATGTCCTCTTGAGCGCCTTCATAAAATGGCTTGAGGCGATGCCCATTCACTTTGAAAGCCTTACTGGTGGACTCACTTGTTATCTCAACTGCACCATAAGGAAAAACCTTGGTGACAACAAACGGACCAAGCCACCGAGAACGGAGCTTACCGGGTATGAGCTTTAGGCGGGAGTTATACAGAAGAACTTTCTGGCCAGTAGAGAACTCCTTCCTCAGCACCATGTTATCATGAAACCGCTTGGTCTTTTCCTTGTAAAGGTCGGAGGTCTCATAAGCATTTAAACGAAACTCCTCAAGCTCTTGGAGGTGAAGCTTTCTCTGGGATCCGGCTTGGCTCAAATCAAGGTTGCACTGCTTGACTGCCTAATAAGCCTTGTGTTCAAGTTCCACTGGAAGGTGGCATGCTTTGCCAAAAACTATCCGGTAGGGAGACATCCCAATAGGTGTCTTGAACGCAATCCGGTATGCCCACAAAGCATCCTCAAGTCGCAAACTCCAGTCCTTCCTATTAGGTTGGACAGTCTTCTCTAAGATACGCTTTATTTTCCTATTGGAGACTTCAGCTTGCCCATTGGTCTGAGGGTGGTAAGGGGTAGAAACCTTGTGCATGACTCCATATTTCTTCATTAAATCCGCCATGCTCCGGTTGCAGAAATGTGAACCCTGATCACTGATGATGGCCTTGGGAATGCCAAATCTGCAGAAAATGTTTGATCTAACAAAATCCACAACAACTTTAGAATTATCAGTACGAGTGACTTTTGCCTCACCCACTTAGAGACATAATCAACAGCAAGTAAGATGTAAACAAAACCGAAAGAAACAGGAAAAGGCCCCATAAAGTCAATACCCCAGACATAAAATATCTCACAAAATAGCAAAGGCTGCTAGGGTATCTCATGCCTATGGGAAATATTCCCGGTTCTCTGACATTGTTCACAAGATTTACAAAAATATATGTGCTTCCCTAAATAAAGTGACCCAATATAATCCAGAGTCTAAGACTTTCCTAGTTGTACGTTGAGGACCAAAATGTCCACCACATGCAAAGGTATGGCAAAAGCTAAGAACAGACTGAAACTCACTATCAGGCACACATCTTCTAATTATTTGATCACTACAAATTTCCAGAGATAAGGATCATCCCACACATAATATTTCGCCTCACTCTTTAACTTGTCTATTTGTGCACGTGTGAGGTGTGAGGGCAAAGCATGGGCAGCTAGATAATTCACAAGATCTGCATACCATGGAAACTCATCATGCAGCCCTAATAACTGTTCGTCAGGAAAGGAATCCTGAATGGGCAGTGGAAAAGGAGCTCGCTCAATGCGGCTCAGGTGGTCAGCAACCAAGTTCTCTGCTCCACTTTTGTCTCGGATCTCCACATCAAACTCTTGGAACAGCAACATCCACCTAATCAGTCGTGGCTTGGCATTTGGTTTCGTCAAGAGATACTTTAGAACTATATGATCTGAAAACACCACAACCTTAGAATCTATCAAATAAGACCTGAACTTATCTAATGCAAAAACAACAGATAAAAGTTCTTTTTCAGTGGTTGTGTAGTTTGCTTGAGCAGCATCTAGAGTTCTTGAAGCATAGTAAACCACATGGGAAACTTTGGCCACTCGCTGCGCCAAGACAGCTCCTAAGGCATAGTTCGAAGCGTCGCACATCAGCTCGAATGGGAGTGTCCAATAAGGTGGCTGAATGACAGGGGTACTGGTGAGAGCTAGCTTCAGGCGGTTGAAAGCTTCTTTGCATTTATGATCAAACAGAAACTCCACATCTTTCTGCAGAAGGGTGGATAGCGGGATAACTATCTTGCTGAAGTCTCTGATAAAGCGCCGGTAGAAAGCTGCATGTCCAAGAAATGACCGAACTTCCCGCACGCATGTGGGGTAAGATAAAGCAGTAATGACATCAATTTTAGCAGGATCTACCTCAACTCCCTTCCTAGACACTACATGGCCTAAAACTATACCTTGCTCTACCAGGAAATGGTATTTTTCAAAATTTAAGACAAGGTTAGTCTCAATGCAACGATGTAGTACTCTGGCTAAGCTATTCAGACAGGCATCAAAAGAAGAACCATAGATAATAAAATCATCCATAAACACCTCTATACACTCCTCTAAAAAATCAGAGAATATGCTCACCATGCACCGCTGTAAGGTACCAGGGGCATCCGTCGGTAAGCAAACGTGCCGAAGGGACATGTAAAAGTGGTCTTCTCTTGATCCTCCGGTGCAATATGAATTTGGAAGTAGCCAGTGTAGCCATCCAGGAAGCAGTAATGTGATTTCCCAGCTAACCGCTCTAGCATTTGATCGATGAACGAGAGTGGGTAATGATCCTTCCTGGTGGCTTGATTTAGCCTCCTGTGATCAATGCAGACCTGCCAGCTGTTCTGCACTTGGGTAGGTAGCAGCTCGTTGTTCTGGTTGGCAACCACTGTAACCCCGAATTTCTTCGGGACAACCTGCACTGGGCTTACCCAAGTGCTGTCAGATATAGGATAAATGATGCCAGCTTGCAGAAGCTTGGTCACCTCCTTCTTTACCACATCCAGGATGAGAGGGTTTAATCGCCTCTGGGGTTGCCTCACTGGTTTAGCGCCATCTTCAAGTAATATGCGATGCATGCATGTAGATGGACTAATGTCAGGAATATCTGCTAATGTCCAGCCAATGACTTGCTTATGCTCTCGCAGAATCCGCAACAATCTTTCCTCTTGCCCAGGAAGTAAATTGTTAGCCACAATTACAGGAAGTTGCTCTGTAGATGCCAAATATGCATACTTCAGATGCTTAGGCAGAGGCTTCAGCTCTAGCTTGGGTGGCTGCACTGCAGAAGGTAATAATCTAGGTGGCTTAATGTCAATCTCTGTAGACTGAATCTCCTCATGAACAGCAGCTACTGCCAGCTCTGGGGAACCAGAGTCATCATCAAGTAAAAAGGTGGAGATCTCAGCACAAATAGCACAGTCAAAATCACCGTCATAATCAATACAAGATTGGCACTGAATAGAATCATCAAAACCAGCTAAATCAGGTAAATTAGCACACAAATGACGGTAGACATCCTCAACCAAATCATCAATCACATCAATGTGAAAAATAGAATGTTCATCCATGGGATGCTTCATAGCATCCAAAAATATTGAACTGCACAACAGAATCGCCAAACTCCATGGATAGAGTTCCCGCATACACATCAATCTTGGTCTGCGTAGTCTTGAGGAATGGTCTGCCCAGAATGAGTGGAGACTTGCTGGATTGTGATTGTCCCTCCATCTCCAGAATGTAGAAATCTGTTGGAAAGATTAGCTCATCAACTCTAACCAACACATCTTCAATCAATCCAGCTGGATAAGCACTGCTCCTGTTGGCTAACTGAATCACAACTCCTGTGGCATTCAAGGGTCCAAGCCCGAGGGAACTAAAAACAAACATAGGCATGACATTTATAAAAGCCCCTAGATCTAGCATGACATGCTCAAACTTGGAATTCCCTATAACACATAGAATTGTGAAAGTTCCTGGATCTTTGCATTTCTGGGGCAGAGGCTGAATAAGGGCTGGAACATTCTGACTCATGCTAATCCGCTCATTGCCCTTCAGACGCCTCCTCTGGGTGCATAATTCCTTGAGAAATTTGGCATATTTAGGAATCAGCTTGATAGCATCCAGCAATGGAATGTTAACTTCCACTTTCTTGAAAGTCTCTAGAAGCTCTCTATCCTTCTCTGCCTCATCTGTCTTCTTAGACAAAGTAGCTCTCTGTGGAAAGGGAAGAGCTACTGCAGGCATCTTGCTCTCAGGTGCAAGGTGGATTGGCTCAGGAACTGCGTTCTCTGCCGGTTGGGACTCACTTGTAGGTTGAGGCTCAGCTGGCACTTGCAAGGATTTTCCAGACCTCAGTGTGATAGCACTCACATTACTCCCATTAGGATTGGGAATTGTCTGTGAAGGAAGTTTGCCAGAACCCTTGGACTGCAACTGACTTACTGATGATGCCAATTGCCCAATATGAGTTTCCAGATTCTGCATGGTGGACTCTGCCCTTTGCTGGAACTGGAGGTTGCTTGTGGCCATCTGCTTCACCAGATCTTCCAATGAAGGCTCAGATTTGGATGTTGACGGGTTGGTTGGCTGCATAGGCTGCTGCTGGAATGGTGGCCTATTTTGTTGAAACTGGTTCTGTCTAGCTGGCTGAAATTGGCTCTGTTGTTGGTATGGTTGCCTATACTGCTGCTGTTGTTGTTGTTGGGAGGACTGCTGTTGTGGGGCTGCAGCATTGCCATATCTGAAATTTGGATGATCCCTCCAACTAGGGTTATAAGTATTGGAGTATGGATCATATCTAGGCTGCTGCTGCTACTGTGGTTGGTATTGGGGTCAACCAAGAAAAACACCTCCTGCAGCTACAGAGGGATCCTGAAATCCAGAATCACTATCCTGAAGTGTAGGGCATGCGTCTGTTGGATGAGATGGACAAGCACAAATGCCACACAAGCTTGCAGGTTGAGGTGTGGATACTTGTCGCCCTACTGCCAATTGCCTGACCAAGGAGGTCAATTCATCATGTCTGTGCTCCATTCTTTGTTGGTCAGCCATTGATACACAAACTTCATTGACTCCCCTAGTGGAAGGAATCATCCTAACACCAAACTGTTGGGAATTTTCAACCATATTGGAAATTAAATCTCTGGCAACAGCAGGTGTTTTATCCACTAATGCTCCTCCACTAGTAGAATCAATGTTACTCCTATCCGAAGGTGACAAGCCCTCATAGAAATATTGTATCAAAAGCTGATCACTTATCTGGTGATGAAGGCAGCTTGAGCACAACTTGGTAAACCTCTCCCAATATTCGTGCAGTGTCTCCCCTAGCAGTTGCCTTATGCCACAAATATCTTTTCGAATGACAGCAGTTCTGGATGCAGGGAAGAACTTTGCCAGGAACAGCTTCTTCATGTCACTCGAATTTCTGACTGTACCTTGTGACAAGTAAAAGAGCCAATCTTTAGCTGCATCAGTAAGAGAGAAAGGGAATGCTCTTAACTTGATCTGTTCTTCAGAGATTCCTTGTGGCCTCATTGTGGAACAAACCACATGGAATTCCTTTAGATGTTTATGAGGATCTTCACCTGCAAGACCATGAAACTTTGGCAGCAAGTGTATCAATCCAGATTTCAATTCGAAAGCAGTATCAATTTCAGGATATTGGATCCCTAAAGGTTGGTAAGCAACATCAGGGGTAGCCAATTCCTTAAGAGTTCTATCTCTAACTTGCATGTTATTATTATTATTATTATTTCTAGCTCTATTAGTATTATCAGCTCTATTACCCTGATCAACAGGAACAACAACAGGAATAACAATAGGAGGTCTAGTTTCAGCCATGGTTGGATCTAAATTATCAGCTGCTCTATGTGCTCTATTAAGTGTATGCAAAGTTCTCTCTATTTCAGGGTCTACTTCAAGTAATACAAAAGGAGAAGACCTAGTCATACACCATGCAAATAAGTGACTAGATGCCTAAACACATCACAATACACAAAAACACACAAAACTGACAAAATTTAACTAAAACCGAAACACACCAAAAACACAAAACAAAGGCAAAAAGTCACCAAAATAAGACTAGAAAATGTATCTAAACATTTTTAAAAAATTTTCTACCACCATAGGATGAAAGGTGGATGAAAATGGAACTCAAAAATCAAATAAAAAATATTTAAAAAATGAAAAAGTGGTCAAAACAGTGGAATTTGGCTTATAAATATAGACCTCACAACTAAATTTGTGACTATTGATTTTTAGCCCCTGTTCCTTCAACTAACCAAGTTTCAGGTCAATCGGAGCACAAAATTTTAGCTGGAACAGTACACCCGAAAATCACTAAATCAAGCAAAACCGAAGCAAAAACAAGGGGCAAATGATCCAAATGGCCAGAATTCACTCAATGACAACATAAAACATCTAAGGAAACTTCAAAGCAAGAAAAACAATGGCCACTGGCCTCACACAGAATAGATACTTAGCCAAAAAGTAATGAAAAAGTGGCCAAAATCCTAAAAAGAACACAAACTCACACACAAGCAGGGTGAAACAGGGGGAAGTTAAAAGTCAGTTTTACTACTAACAATATTGATTCATAACCAGAATAATCCCCGGCAACGGCGCCAAAATTTGATGAGCTGCCGAGGCTCCTCAAATTAGTAAAAGTTTAAGGTCAGTTACCTAAGCTACTTGCAGCATAAGGCAGTCCTAAGTCGAACCTAAGGATTATTCTGAGTAGTGAATCATATTAAGAAACATATAAACATGGGGGTTTGATTTGTTCAAGTGTTTAACAGAAATTAATTGTAAGTGGTAAACTTTTAGAGAAAACAACCAATCAAAGTCTTAACTGATTCTGATTTTAATCCATCATTGATTTCAAATTATCCATTCAATTATTAACCATGTTCTTGGCCTTAGAAAACATAAAGAAGCCTCTCAGTCCTCTATGGATGTCCACTAGTTAATCAACCAGAATTCAGATTTAACTAAGACTAAATGAATTAAGCAAACATTCAAGTCCAGTTTTACCTAAGTCCATGATCCAGCCAAGGTAATTAATCTATCCAAAAACTCAGAAACATTAATTAACTATACAATCCTCTTTTATCACATGCAATTAAGCAATCAACACATGAATAATCTAAATCCGAATTTAAGCAATTCAAACAGAATATTTAAGAGGATTGAAAGAACTTGATCAACAACTAAATGAATAACAACAACACATAATCTCAGAATCAATAATCAGAACAGCAAAAACCTGGATTGATTTGATGATTTAGCCTTCCATGAACAAGAGAAGCCAAGTTCTTACAAAATATCTAGAGAGAAAACTTAAAGACTAAGAAAACTTCAAAAGCTGTCTAAAATATCCTAAGTGTCTAATATGAAATTCGGCTGCCCCTTTCTGAACATATAGACCTCCAAAATTATATGCACACCCAAATTTCCCTTAGGGCACACTTATTCCCATGGGCCTTAGCTTTCATTGGGCTTTGGTTTGGACTCATTTGGACTTGTCATGAGGAAGTTAGGCCCATTTAAGTGCCAATAGGTTTCTGGAACCATCAGCCAACTTCGATAGCAAATAAGACCATCTACAATATAAAATCTGGTGAACTGGTATTCATAACAATTGAAGCTCTGTCTATTAGCTTTCCAATGGGACCAGTTTCAAGTCCATATGACATTTACAGCTCAAGTTATGGCGCAAACACAGCATGTAGGTCAGGATCCTGTGACAGCATATCTTCTCTGGCTCCCAGGCTGCATATGACCTTCTGGACTTCCGAATTGGCTTTGGCGCCCTGAATGAAAGTTGTAGATAATTCTCTCAGCTTTCCTACAAGGTATGACGCAGAATTTTTAGACATTCAGAACTAAAGATATGCATGAAACACAGAGAAAGCATAAAATGCTTAATATTGCTGAAAAATGCAATTAGGCACAATTGGATCCAAAGTCATGAAATGAGGTCCAAGTCTACTCAATTAAGCCCAAAAGAAGTTTAAAATAATAAATATGAGGGATAACTATTGTATAAAAAGTGTGTTCATCAATAACTCACTTTTATTATATTACTTGTAAGATGATAGCGTGCACTTGCACTCCGTTTTCTCACAACACAAGTAAGCAAGTAAACTATCTTAGCTTGTTACAAGGCTGTAAAGGAACTGCTATTGAGGCTCGTTAGAGCACTTAAGACAGCTATAGTAACAATTACAGAGCATAGTTATAGTTACAAAAGATTTAGAGTAGGGCTTAGATGGGGCGGTAGGAATGAGAACAGGGAGAAGGTTCTTATCAAACTGGGTAGTGAAGCAACCATCGAAGAGAGCATTGAAAATGGTGGTGGGCTAGGAGAAGGAAATGTTAGCTTTGATTCTAGGTGTTGATGTAATAGAGGGAAAAGTCCCTTGCTTAAGCCACAGGGCTCGATCGGGCTCAAATACTAGATATCAAGATCCAAGGCATACCTAGAGGGCTAAAGCATATACTCCAGTCCATATGGTAAAATGTCTATGTATTTGTCCACAACAACTGCTAAGGTCAAGCCTTAGCCTCATGTACAATTGGATGGGCAAAGGGATGCCCTTTCCTTCTTTTAGCCTAGTGAGATACATAAAGTCATACCCATGTTAAACATCGGCTCCTTGGGATTAGCCCTAAGTAGGTTAAGCAGGGTCGCCCTTGTAAGCTGATTACTCCAGTGTTAGATCGAAACAAAGTGTCAGCGGTGTTTGAAAAAGACAATTGGTTTTTCTTCCTTGCCTCAAGTAGGGATGATGAAGATTGCCCCTCTAGTTCTTGTATGGCTAATGCCTAGTGTACTTTTGGGAGTGTTTAAGCCGCATGTACTACTCTCCTTAGTCTCTCTGCTTCGTTATGCGAGGTAGCATCTTTAATCACGATTATGTTGATGATGAACTTCTTTGGCTTAGCCTTCGGGACTCTTATTATGTAATCGTGAGTCTGCATAATGTATTTTAAATATAAAGGTATAAAAATATAATCAGATAGAAAAATTTTGATTTTTAACTTTTATTTTNTAATCGTGAGTCTGCATAATGTATTTTAAATATAAAGGTATAAAAATATAATCAGATAGAAAAATTTTAATTTTTAACTTTTATTTTTTTTCATATGAACTCCTTTACATTAATGGATATTCTTCTCTTCTCTTAAATATAAAAAGAAGTTCATTTGAAATTTTTTTTATTAATTAAGTTGTGAGATTAACAAACAGGAGGCTTTATCCTACCTCACCTATATGGGTGGGGTAAAACCAGAAAAAAAAAAAAATTACTTGGAGTTTGAGGTAGAACAAATTTTTTGAATCTGGTACCATTGCAAAGATCTTAAAAAACCTGAGTCACCCAGTATAGGTCACACCCCAAAATTGTTAACAAAATTTGAATTGAACATGGTCAATCTTTTTTCTAGTACGTTTCTTGTATTGCCCCGTTTATGCAGTTTACAAGGAACTTAGCTAGGATGTATTTGTTCTGCATTTTTAAGATTTTCTCGTGTCCCATGTCAATGTCTATGCTTCCTAGAATTGCATATACTTCATGAAACTTAGCTTATGGTTTAGGAGAAGTGCAAAATAGAAAGAAGTGAAATTTTCTTTTGGTTACAAAAAATTTAAGAGGTAAATATATAGGTTGCTACAATTTAAAGGCATGGCAAGGAGCACCATAAATAATTGACGGCTACCAGCAAAACAATATTCATGGAATTCAAACTGAATATATTTTGTTTGACACAACTTTTTTCTTATGTGTTTTCTTGGTTTTAACAGTAAGAGTATCCTCATATCAGCTTTCACATACCGAGACTAAGTCTCTCCCCAAGCAATCTTAAAGGTACACCCCCCATATCAGTTTGATGCATTTATGGGAAAGATTCCCCTGGGTGTTGTTGGCCCTAGGATTTGAGCCTTGGCTAGCTTGGATGAACATATTGCATCCTTACCATTAGGCTAAGCCCTTGGGGTTATGTGTTTTTTTGTACACTATTTGAACTTACTAATTGAGTTCTTGTTGACATAGAAAGGTATAAAAATAAAATTAGATAGAAACATTTTGATTTTTCACTTTTTTTTTTTTGGTTTGACTCCTTTAGATTAAAGGATATTCTTCCTTTCTCTTACATATAAAAAAAAAAAGTGCATTTCAAATTTTTTTTATTAATTAATTTGTGATACTAACAAATATGATCACAAAAATAAGATAAAATGAGCCTAAACAATTTAGTTCTTAACAATTTTTTTGTATGAAAATGATATCAAAAAGACAAATAGTCCCCTCTGTGTCACTTTTGATGTTATGTGCAAGTGAGAGTTTTTGTGCTTACATGTACATGCAAAAAGTATCAGGCAATGCAGTCAAAAACTACAAAAAAAAAAAAAAAAAGTAGAACTTGAGTTTCTTCATATCCACTTCATCATTCATCCCTATTTTAAAGCTCATTCAAATCAATGTTATCATCATTGAATTTGAAACCTTTAAACTCTTGTAACATCAAGAATTAAATTGAATATTTCTTTTAAGGGCAAGAAATCAACAAATTAGAAATCAAATTGTTAGGCTTTGTAGAATAATTGGCCTATGTAAATAAGGATATATGGCACCACACTAACCAAATAGTATAGCCAAATCACAAAAGATAAGCATCTAACTAATCCAGCTATGCCCTAATTCACTCCACAATGATAAGGATGTAATTAATTTGTCCATTGTTTTTTCCTGCCAGCCATATACAGCTATGCCATAAATAACTTTACCAAGATAAGAACGTAATTAATTTGCCCATTGTTTTCTCCAACAACTGTATTTGAGACAAATTATGAATTTTGTTGTCTCCTTTTCTAGAGTTATTAGACACAAACATCTGTATAAATCTCTTTCTTTTGGAGTTAGTACACAAGAAGTCAAAAATAACAATGAGAAGCTAATGTATCATTCCAGTGAGATCGAATCTCCAAGCCTTCTCTATCTCTTCAATTGGCGGCTACTCATTCTCTCTTCAACTCAAGACTATTTGTCTTTTAGATGTCATTTTGGTACTAAAATATTTGTCAAGAACTAAAATCTCAAAAGAATTTGTTAAGAAGATGTAGAAAGATTAGTGTAGAATACGGCAAATTTTTTGATATGGTGTGAAACTTTTAGGTCAAAAGATTAGGGAGTTAACAACAATTTTCTCATTCATAAAGCTAACAAAAATGATGTGAAATATGTTAATTAAGTGTGGATTAATAGTGAAATTATATGTGACTTGCAAGTGGTATTAGGTTTAAATGGATGTAGCACCATGTGGAAAAAAAAATATTAATTGGAAAAGAAAAATATCATGTACTATATTTTTTATTTTCTCTTTTTTGCACTGGTAATCTTGATTTCTTGCACCATTAGCTTCATTAATTTAATTTCTTTGCTCACTTTGATGAGTAAATTTTTGAATTCTTTACTCATTGTTGAATGTCCACTTTTGATATTTTTCCTTACATGTTTCATAAATACAATTTGTTTTCATTGTCAAGGTTGATATTTTCCTTCTTAACATGATACTCTTAATTTTAAATTTTTATTAGTTATAATGGCACCTAGGATGTCCTATATATTATCCAAACAAAAGAATAGTTGTGGTTTTAAAAGCACAACATATTAGTGTATGCTTTTAAGTTCCTTTATGCACAAAATCATTTTAAAATTATTTGTATTTAGGAAAATGGTCTATTATTCAATACCACTTTTTGTATCCATACCAAAAGTGAAATTGGTGATTAAATTTATTTGTACCATTGATAAGCCAGTTTTATACCGCTTATCCCATATTAATCTTGCTTGACTTTTGTTCATTCTAGAGTATCTTAGGGTATTATGTTTCCTTTTGTAGATTTATCCTTTAGAAGACCTTGGAAGCCGTTTCGATGCAATTCGGTGCAAGAAAGAAGCTAAATTCGTGCACTTTGGAATTGGAAGCATGGGCTTGGGCAGCACAGCCCCCCATTCAGGGTGACGCAGCCCCTATTTGCAAAGAAATGCAAGGATCAAATAAGGGCTTGGGCACCGCAACGCCCTATACCCAGCGCTGCAGTGCCCCAAGAGAAGAAATCAACAGGATTAGGCAGGGAGTTGGGCACCACAACGCCTTGGAAGATGAGAAGTTGCACTGAAGACATGGACTAAGGCGTTGTAGCACCCTATCAGGAGCTTGCAGTGCCCACCAGGTAGGGAACAGGAGGCTGCAGCACCCAAACCCAAGGCTGTAGCCCGCGACCGTCAACTCAGGATTTGACTTCCAGACTTCTTATTTTCATTAGGACTTCTACTTTATTTTCATTCATTTTTCTCTTAAACTTCCTAGGACTTATAAGGAGGACTTTTTAAGACTAAACTTGGGTTCCACACATTTTTACACAAAAGGCAAGAAGATAAGAGAGATCAAGCTTGAAAATTGGTGTTTTCATCATCGAATCATCATCTCCAAGAGTTTATTTCTTCATCTTTCTTATAATTGATGTTTAATTTGTGTGTGAAGTTGTTTTCTACATTCATTATAAACTAATTCTACCATCTAGGGTGAAGATGTAGCCTAGCTTAGGACGGATTGTAATTTCTACTGATTTAATCAAAAGACCTTCTAATTAATTGTCTTCTTCATCTCCATACTTATTGCTTCTGTTTGATTGGCCATCATATTAGATGAATTGGTAATTGCATTAATATTGGGAGGTTAGTTATAATTGAAGACCATAGGAATTAAGAACATAGATTCCATAACGGATAGGGATATTCTTTTATGATTTATGTAGCTGTTAAAGAGAACCATATTATTAATTGAGTTTCCAAATTATTCGTAATTCACATAGGAATATAGTGGGTTCATAAATTGAGAATGTGTTTGTTTGGCCTTAGGAAAGGCTAATAGACAAATTAGGGTTCTTGGCTAGCAGTTAAGAAGATTGTCTTTGGTTAATGAAAAAGAAGTAACAATTCGGACTAACTACGGTGAAGTCAAAACCTTAGATACTCTATCTCTAAATTTCTACTCATTTTACAGTGATTATTCTTCATTTACTATTCTGCATTTAATTATTGCTAGAATTCAACTTATCCATCGTTTAGATAAAATTGGAATATGACTAATTTTGGTACTTAGTAGTCACAGTCTCCATGGGATGATACTTTAACTCACATCTCTATTACTTGATACGATACGTGCACTTGCGTACGCTTTTTATGTAACAAGTTTTTGGCCCCGTTACCGGGGACTGTGCGTCTAGTAATATCAATACTAAGGTATTCTAATCTTGGTCTAGATTTTATTTTTCTTTGTGACCAAGTGGTGTTTGTGTTTTTCAAGAAATTATTTCTAGTGTATGAGAAGTGCAGGGCAATCTCATTTGATTCCTTTAGACTCTAAAATCGAGAAGACTTACAAAAGAAACCGAAAGGAAAGGGGAAATGCTCCTAGACCAACTCAAATCACTATGAAGAATGCCGGAGAAAATCCACCACCACCACCAGTGGTTACCTGAAGACCCTTGAAGCATTATGGAGTTCCAACAGGACCTGTCCAAATCTCATGGATCACTAGGCCAACCATCTTGGCTAACTCCTTTGAGATCAGGCCGAGTGTTATCCAGATGATGCAAGCCAATCAGTTTGGTGGCTTTGCAACCGATGATGAAAATGTGCACTTGGCGAGATTTTTGAAGATCTGTGACACCTTCAAATTCAATGGCGTTGCTGATGATGCCCTCAGACTGCACCTATTTCCCTTTTCACTGAAGGATGAGGCATGAAGTTGGCTATACTCCTTTCCACCTGGATCTATTAGCACTTGGGATGAAATGATTGTGCAATTCTTGACACGATTCTTTCCCCCAGCAAGAATTGCTAGAATGCGAAATGACATCAACACTTTTGCTCAACATGAAATAGAAGGTTTGCATGAGGCATGGGAGTAGTTCAAAGGCTTGATGAGAAAGTGCCCGCATCATGGCTTACAGGAGTGGATGCCAATTCAAACCTTCTACAATGGTTTGAATGGAACCACTAGAACCTTACTTGATGTTGTTGCAAGTGGGTCACTGATGGAGAAAACGGTTAAGGAAGCTTTCCAGTTGCTTGATCAAATGGCAGCTAATGCCCGCCAATGGCCTTCTGAAAGGGCTCCAGCTAAGAAAACTTATGGGTTGCATGTTGTAGACCCTTTTGTCACTCTCATTGCCAAGATGGATTTAATTGCAAAACACTTGGGCACCCTAACAGCTAATGTCATTCACTTATCCACTGCTGCTTGTGAAGTATGTCATGGTGAACACTTAAGTGATAATTGCCTAATTATGACATCGGAAGCACCTTCATCTTTTGAGGAAGCTTAGTATCTGAGGAATTCTAACAGGCAAGGTAACCCATATTCAAATACATATAATCCTGGATGGAAAAACCACCTAAATTTCTCTTGGAAAAGTTCTCAAAATAGGTTAAGCGATCTAGATTTTAGCCATCTTCTCAACCTCATATGCAAGCTCCTACACCACCTAAGATTTCATTAGAATACGCCCTTGCTCAACTCACAGTGAATACTACTCAGTTTATGACAAGGACAGACACTACACTTCAAAATCAAGTGGCTTCTATTCAGAATTTACTCTCATCTAGAGACCAAGGTGCAGATGGGGCAAATATCTAATTTACTCTCATCTAGAGACCAAGGGTCATTGCCTAGTAATACAGAGAGAAATCCCAAAGAGCAAGTCCAAGCAGTAACTCTGAGAAGTGGAAAAATATTAGAGGAATTGAAAAGAAAAGCTACAACAATAAAAAAAAGTCATAGAAAACAATAATGTGGCTGTTGTACCTTAAGAGGAGACACTTAAAGGCAAGGGTCTGGACGAACAGAAATCCAAGTCTATTATTTTTCCTGATAATCCTCCACCTTACAAACCTCGAGTGCCTTTTTCTCATCGGTTTTAGAAGCAGAACATGGACAAGCAATTCTCTAAATTCCTTGAGGTTTTCAAGAAGCTCCACATCAACATTCCATTTGCAGAAGCATTGGCATAGATGCCAAGTTATGTAAAGTTCATGAAGGAGATTCTCACCAACAAGAGAAAATTAGAGAATTATGAAATAGTCACACTTACTAAGGAGTGTAGTGCAATCTTTAAGAACAAGTTACCTCCAAAGAAAAAAGATCCAGGGAGTTTCACTATTCCTTGCACTATTAGTGATATATTTTTTGGTAAAGCATTATATGATTTAGGTGCCTCTATTAATTTAATGCATTTATCTGTCTACAGGAAATTTGGACTGTGAGAAGCATAGTCGACCTCCATCACTCTCCAATTAGCAAATCGATCTCTCAAGTATCCCAGAGGAATCCTAGAAGATGTGCTCATAAAAGTGGACACATTTATTTTCCCAGTGGATTTCGTGGTGCTTGATATGGAGGAAGACCAGGAGATACCCATCATCCTTGGCCGGCCTTTTTTGGCCACATGGAATGTCATTGATGTGTAAAAGGGGCAACTCATACTTAGAGTCAACAATGAAAAAGTCTCATTCAATGTCTTCAAAGCTTTAAAGCAATTTGATGAAGTGGACAGTTGTATGAGGTTGGACATGATTGATCACTACGCTACAGAGGTATTTCAAGCTTGTCACCCTTCAGAGCCATTGGAGGCTTGTCTCATGTGCATCTCTCCTGAGGAAAACCCAAAAATCAACAATTGTGTGAGTTTTTTGAATGATGTTCCTCCTCAATTTATAAGAAGATCTTTTGAGGAACTTGGCTAAAAGGGACTTCGACGTCCTCCATCTATAGAGAAGCCTCTTATTTTGGAACTCAAGCCATTACCCGAGCATCTTAAATATGCTTACCTTTGTGACTCATCCACTCTTCCGGTTATTATTTCATCTTCACTAAAGGAAGAAGAGGTGGATAAGTTACTAAGGGTGTTAAGGGAACATAAGGTAGCTATCGGATGGACCATCTCGGACATTAAGGGGATCAACCCTTCTTTGTGTATGCACAAAATTCTAATGGAAGACAATTTCAAACCCTCCATTGAGCATCAACGTCAGTTGAACCCGAACATGAAAGAAGTGGTGTGAGTAGAAGTACTGAAGCTTTTGGATGTCGGTATCATCTACCCTCTTTCTGACATTGCATGGGTGAGTCAAGTGCAAGTAGTGCCAAAGAATGATGGAATGACTGTGGTCAAGAATGAGAATAATGAGCTCATTCCTACAAGGACAGTTACTGGCTGGCAAGTTTGCATAGACTATAGGAAGTTGAACAAAGCCACAAGGAAGGATAATTTCCCCTACCATTCATTGATCCAATGCTTGATCGACTAACGGGACATGCTTATTACTGCTTCCTTGACGGCTACTCAGGGTATAATCAGATTTCTATTACTCCTGAAGACCAAGAGAATACGACTTTCACTTGCCCCTATGAGACATTTGTTGTCAGGCACATGCCCTTTGGATTGTGCAATGCTTCAGCTACCTTCCAAAGGTGCATGATGGTTATCTTCTCAGACAAGGTTGAGTGATACATTGAGGTATTCATGGATGACTTCTCTGTCTTGGATATACTTTTAATACATATCTTAGTCACTTGGCTTCTGTATTAAGAAGATGTGAAGAAACCAATTTGGTTCTTAATTGGGTGAAGTGTCATTTTATGATCCAAGAGGGAATTGTGCTTGGACATAAGGTGTCAACTCAGGGACCTAAGGTGGATAGGGTGAAAATTGCTACCATTGAGAAATTTCCCCCACTACCTCAGTCAAAGGTGTAAGAAGTTTCTTAAGACACATCGGTTTCTATAAAAGATTTATCAAGGACTTCTCCTAGATCACTAAGCCCCTATGCAACCTCCTCTTGAAGGATGTCTCATTTGAGTTCAATAAGGAGTGTCTTCAAGCATTCAAAAAACTGAAAAAGGCCTTGACCTCGGCACCTGTCATCATTGCACCGGATTGGTCATTGCCTTTCGAGCTCATGTGCGACGCCATCAATTATGCAATTAGGGTAGTTTTTGGTCAAAGACGGGACAAGTTGTTGCATGTCATCTATTATGCTCGCCGCACACTTGATCCCGCTCAGATGAATTATGCTACCGCTGAGAAAGAGCTCCTAGCAGTTGTCTTCAGCTTTGACAAATTCAAAGCTTATCTAATTGGCTTAAAGGTAATAGTCTTCACTGATCACTCCGCCATCAAATATTTGTTAGAGAAGAAGAATGTCAAACCGAGATTAATTTGATGGGTTCTTTTCTTACAAGAATTTGATTTGGAAATTAGAGACAAGAAAGGCACTGAGAATCTAGTGGCAGATCATCTTTCCAGACTTATAGCTCCAGTTGAGTTAGGGGATACTAAAGTCCCTATTGATGACTCATTTCCGGATGAGCAACTCTTTGCTCTTTCTACCACTATTTAGCCATGGTTTAATGACATTGCTAACTACTTAGTTGTCAATCTCCTACCATCAAATCAAAGCCACCATTAAAGGAAGAAATTTCTTTCAGTGGCCAAGCATTACTACTGGGATGAGGCACTCCTCTTCAAACACTATTCTGACTCTATCATTCAAGGATGTGCCCCTAAAGAAGAGATGGAAAGTATTCTCCATCATTGCCATGCATCACCTTATGGTGGCCATTTTGGTGTGAATAGAACTGCAGCCAAGATCCGTAAATCTGGTTTCTATTGGCCTACCATTTTCAAGGATGCACACACTTATGTCTCAGCTTGTGATCGTTGCCAAAGAACAGGTACCATCTCACGCTGTCATGAAATGCCACTAAACAATATTCTAGAGGTGAAATTGTTTGATGTCTGAGGGAAAGACTTCATGGGTCTTTTCCCGTCTTCCTACAACAATCAGTACATCTTGGTGGCAATAGATTACATCTCTAAATGGGTTAAAGCTATAGCTGCACCTACCAATGACTCAAAAGTGGTGGTAAACTTCCTCAAGAAGAATATCTTCACTCAGTTTGGAACCCCAGGAGCCCTCATTAGTGATGAAGGTACTCATTTCGAAAACCAATATCTTGGTACTTTACTAACCAAATATGGAGTCAAACATAGGATTGCCACTGCCTATCACCTACAGACCAGTGGAGATATCTAATCAAGAATTGAAATGGATTCTTGAGAAGATAGTCAATGCCAACAGGAAAGTTTAGGCAAGGAAGTTGGATGATACTTTGTGGGCATACAGGACAACATTCAAGACACCCATAGGCACATCACCATAACGGTTGGTGTTTGGAAACGCCTGTCATTTGCCAGTCGAAGTGGAACATCATGCATACTGGGCCATCAAGAAACTAAACTTTGATCTCAAAGTTACGGGTGAAAAGAGGCTTTTTCAGCTTAATGAACTCGATGAATTCCGCAAAGATGCTTATGAAAATGCCAAGCTCTAAAAAGAAAGAACCAAGACATGGCTTGACAAATGCATCCAAAAGCGTGAGTTCACTTCGAGTCAAAAAGTTCTCTTGTTCAACTCCCGACTTAAGCTATTTCCTGGAAAACTGAAGTCTAGATGGTCGGGCCCATTCATAGTCAAAACAATCTTCCCCCATGGAGCCATTGAAGTCAAGAGTGTAGATCATCAATTGAAGGTTAATGGCCAACGGTTGAAATACTATGTGGATGGCGAGGATGAGTTTCCAAAATCATTCATCACTCTCACCAACCCCAGTTGACCATTTTCAGAGAAAGTCTGGTTGAAGACTATAAACCAAGCGCTTGTTGGGAGGCAACCCATCTTTCTAACCCCTATATTTATGTTTGCTTAGTTAAGAGTCGCTTAGAATTTTCTTAATTTTTTCTTTCCTAGTAGCTAGATTTACACTTTTTCTCTTACTTTGTGCCTAAACAAGTGTGAAAACAAGTTTGGGGGTTAAGAGATGGCAAATTATGGATGAAATAGCAAAATTCGTAAGATTGGGCAGAAGGTTAGGCGCCATAGCGACCTATCCAGGACACCGCAACGCCCTGCCACGAACAAGCAACCAGGGAGACAATAAGCAAAATGTCGCAGCGCCCACTAAAGGACGTTGCAGCGCCTTGAAGACAAGAGGAGCCAAAAGAATGGTCGCCACATCGCCTACTGAATGACACCACAACACCTTGGAAAACAAGAGAGGACCAAGCTTAGGATGCCATAGTGCCCTAACACGAGCACAGGCCACAGAGGTTTGGATGCCGCAGGGCCACATCCAGGATGCCGCAACGCCCTGCCACAAACTAACCACCAGAGATCTAGACGCTGCAATGCCTTACCTTGGTAAAAATTTTAAAAAAGAAAAAATTTCCTTTCTAACCCAAAAATGGTGCGTTTCAACACTTGATTTTTAGAAAACATCCCTCTCCTCTTCCTTCCCTCTTTTCCTTATGCACGACCCTCCCCTCCCTTTTCCTTTTTCTCTCAAGCACTCCTCCTCCGCTCCCTCTCACTCCTTCAGCAAACCAATCTCCCTCACCCATAATACCTTGTTGGAACTGTATGTTATTGGTGGCCATCTGCTTCACCAAGTCCTCAAATGAAGAATCAGATTTTGCTCATGATGGACTTGCCTGGAATGGCTGCTTGTTTCGTTAAAACTGTTGATTGCTTGGGCCTGTATTGTATCTTGGCTGCTGTGGCTGGTAGGTCTGCTGTTGTTGGTAGGTTGGGCCATAATTGTCATCATACCTCATATTAGGGTGATCCCTCCAACCAAGATTGTATGTAAGAGAATGGGGGTCATATCTGGGCTGCTGCTAGAAAGGTCTGCTAGGAAAGACGCTAGCCACTACTTCATTGTTATCTTAGAGAGTAGGGCATTGATCCGTTGGATAACTGGCTAGAGAACAAATGCCATATAATTGGGCAGGAGCTGGAAGTTGTGCCATGACCAACTATCTAACTAGGGAGATTAGTTCTTCCAAACGATTCTTCATTATCTGTTGGTATACCATTTGCACCTCGTTTAGTCCCCTGGTTGGGGTAACCATCCATGTGCCAAATTGTTGTGCATTGGTTGCCATGTTAGCTATTAATTCCCTTGCACCTACAAGAGTCTTATTTACCAAGGCACCTCCAGAAGCAGCATCCACTATGCTCCGATCCATAGGAATAAGTCTTTCATAGAAGTATTCGATGAGCAACTGATCACTGATTTGGTGATGATGGCAGCTTCTAAAGAGTTTCTTGAATCTCTCCCAGTACTCATGCAGTGTCTCCCCATTGTTTTGCCTTATGCCACATGTGTCTTTCCTTATGGCATCAGCTCTCGAAGCATGGAAATTTTTTTTAAGGAAGAACCTCTTCATTTCATTCTAGCAGATGATGATGGCTGGCTGCAAGTAGTATAGTCAGTCCTTTGCTACTCCATCTAATGAGAAAGAGAATGCCCTTAACTTGATATGTTCCTCCAAGATTCCTTGCAGTTTCATGGTAAAACATACTATATGAAACTCTTTTAAGTGCTTGTGAAGATCCTCACCTACAAGTCCATGAAACTTAGGAAGCAAGTGTATTAATCCAGATTTTAGCTCAAAGTTAGCAATCAAGTCAGGATATTGGATATACATAAGTTGGTAATTGTCATCATGGGTAGCCAATTCCTTAAGAGTCTTAGCTCTAGCATGCATATTATTGTCAGCCATATTAACAACATGATTCATGTTATTGCTAGCCATGTTTACAACAGGATTAACAACTACTCTTCTCCTAGACTTCCTCTCGAGGCTATGAAATGTTTTATTAACTTCAGAATCCAATTCACACAATTCACTGCAAGAGGACCTAATCATGAACCATTGATAAAAAGTGACAGAATGCCAAATACACAACAAGACACAATGACACATAAAAAGTGACAGAAATTGACTAAAATAGAAACACACAAAATGCACTAAACAAAGGCAAAAACACAACAATTTATGGTTAGTTGAGGTATCTAAACATTTTAAAAAAAATGCAAGACCACCATAGAATGAAAGCTACGACAAAATGGAACTAAAAAATCAAATAAAAAATTTTAAGAAATTGAAAAAGTGATCAAAATAGTGGAATTCGGCTGAAAAGTGAAAAATTCATGGCAAAACAATGAATTTTGATTGTCAGACCTTTTTCCTTCAACTGACCAATTTTTAGGTCATTCTGAGCTCAAAAATCCGTACTACTCCAATGTGAAAGATATCAAATGTTACATTTTAGATTTTGTATGTGTGATAGGCAATATTTATATCGACATCATAGCAAGTTTACCTGCCCGTGCATTGCACCGGCATGACACTAGATTAAAGTAAACTAGAAAAGAAAATTATAAAAATTGTAAATTTAAGTAAAATTGAATTAGGCTAAATTAAAAAAAAAATCATTTTTTCATTTTCGTTTGTCTCTCTTTTCCATTTTTAAATCACACCTAGAGAAAAAATATGGTTTCTACAGTTTTCCTTTCTTTACATGTTTACTATTTGAGGGACGTGAGAAGCAAATGCTTTCATGTCCTCATGTAGGAAACATATAAAGAAAATAGATAAGTATTTTGGTTGGGATAAAGGAAAAGACAATTGTCATTATTCAAGGTGACTCATATTGCGAAAGATAAACTAGATGCAAAAAGACCAATATTCGAGCCTGGGAATTAGCAAGAAATTTAAAACCAAGATTCGAGCTTGGGAATTGGTAGGAAATTTAAAACCAGGATTTGAGCCTAGGAACTAGCAAGAAATTTAAAATCAGGGTTCAAGTATGGTAATTGGTAGAAAATTTAAAAACCAGGATTCAAGCAAACACAAATGCACAAGAATAAAATTAATAAACAACTCAAGAACTAACTAAATACCAAGTGAATGATATATATATAT